>CM076409.1:34692833-35043454 GCA_038363315.1 Mugilogobius chulae | reverse complement strand
CTCAATCCATAACATAATTTTTAATATGCTTACAGACAAATCCGCGGATGGGGGAATCAGATCCCTCTTGGGGTAAACATTGTGGAGGCGTGTTGCAGGGCTGTAGAGACGGAGAGTGCGTAATGGGAAATCTATTGTCAGGCAATGAGGAAGCTGCAAGAGGGGAGAGAAGAAGGGTCAGCCTACACCAGCATATAAAAGCAAAGGGTCACACTCATTTTAGATGTTGAGTAGTATCTGAGATCCAGCTTGAGGTCAATACAAGAGCTATTGAAAACCTGGGTTTTGCTGAATTTGTGTAGAGGGTGAAATCTAAAAGGAATGACAAAAATTCAGACTGCTTTCGCTTAGAGTCAACCACCTACCTTCAAACTGCAACCGTATTAATAAAAATACTCAGGTTCTCTGGACTTAGCACTGGCAACTATTAAATCTGTTTTGCCCAACATGCATCTACAGTAAATAGACATACAGTAAATACATGTCTTAGACTAGAAGAAAAGAATCATAAAATTGCATACTTTGAGCAGACTTGCATAGAGAAGGGCCTGCTTCGATAGAGAATATGTTTTTTTTTTTTTTTCACATTATGGCATAACACATAATTAGCCTACCACTGTTAAGCATGCTGCAAAGTATGGTTTTAACTTCTAAATAAACTGAATTGGACTTTTCACCTCCGTAAAGTTACACAGCACAAGTAGGCTATGTTTTGAAGAAGAAAAAAGTCGGTAGGCTACCAACTTTATGATCCAGAGCATCAGCAAATTGCAAAAAGTCTGGATTTTCTAGGCAATTATGCAGACCCTGTACTTGGAACTGCATTTTCATAAGTTCGTTGTTCAATAAAAAAAATAAATAAATAAATAAAATTAGCAACGGATGTTTTAGAGGAGACTGTACTTCCGGAACCAAGATGGTGGGGCGCGCCGTCGTTGTGGTTAGATCCTGTTGGCTGGCGTACATCCCGCTTTCTGCCACCCACCTTCCTTTTGAACAGGAGGAGTAATTACCTGTTACTTTCCGATCCGTTACTGTTGTTGGTGAGAGACTGTGAATAATTACTGGTTATTTGCTGGTGAGGACAACGCTGGACATTCCAGATGGAGCTTGCCGAGTTTCCCGAACCCGAAGCCGAGTTACGCGCCACTTGTCTGCTGCTTGGAGTTGATGTCAAGGCGGAGGCACAGACAGACGTAACCCTGGTTGTGAGGGTGAGTACGTCTATCCTGCCCTTTACAAACATGCACCCCAATCCAGACTCCAGCTCCAAGATTTTGTTTGTCTGCAGTCACGCTCACTTTTCCACCCGAGCTGACACTTCCCAGCCTAGTGCTCACTGCGGGTTGGTCCGTCCGCCAGTGTATGGAGGAGAGGTTCAGGTGTATCGCTGTTTCTAGGGCGCACGGTGTGTGCAATGCTCAGTGCTCTGCCACGTTGATATTTTCTCAATTTATATGCATTTCGTGAATACCTGGTGAAAATATGTCCGCATATCTCCGCCAATGTTAAGAACTTGAGTTAGCTGTGAGTCGGGCTAGCTCTGTATCGCTGACAGCGTTGTGTTCTCTCTAGTCTAGCACGAACACATTACATTTGCGGAGTTCTTTGACATCTAAATACTGGAAGTGCAGAGGAGAGCTTCCAGAAGATGTCAGTCTGTGCTGTTTGTAAAGGGCTTTTATGTGCTAATAATGCTGGCACGTGGCTGTAGTAGCATTTGTGCTTGAATATGTTGCAACATTAACTGTAGGCCTATTCTCCCCTATACTGCTTAATTGAACTGTGCCCATAGATTTAAAGATGAATGTCCCGATTGCTTTTGCTTTGACTGCTCCATTGTATTTAGCCTACATTCTGCAGCCACCAAGGAACTAAAACTACAATTAACGTCTTTCCCAAAAACCTTAAGGACTTTTTAGCTCCTGCTCTGGGTCAGGTATTTTCAGTCAGACCAGGAACCTTTTGGTGACACAAACGTCACGTTTTATACATTCTCACATTTAGATAAACTTTCCTTATCCAAAATGATTTAAAAGAATAACTCCTAAAATGTATTTATTTTAATTTGTAATTAGTAGTCTATAACACTAAACTGTGACTGTGTGAACACAAGGTTCCTTTGACTAAACAGGGGCTAAAGGAATGTGGGGACTTAGTTCTTGGTACTTTCATGTGTGAAAACGTCTTATCTCATTAGGACTGAGCAACCTGCGACAGTGCAGTGTTGATGGACAAATATACTTTTATTCACTTGGATTTTATGTTTGTAAAAAAATCGGACTGGATTATTCAGCTTTTGATGGAAAACTATCAATGTTTTAGCTGTTCAATAAGGTAAGCGGCTACCTTGCAGCAACTTTGAAATTTGACTTCTTATTTATCAGTGATTTTATTGAATATGCACTAGAACAGTGCATTAAAGCAGTAGTGTTTATATAGACTTTATTCTGTGCACAAGTTCAGAGGCATATTGTTGTGTCACTGCTCTGCGTTCACGCTGCAACGTGCATCCCTATTTTAGGCTGAAAACAATTGTTCTGTAGATTGCAACAAGCTTTAAACTTTTAATTTTTACATTTTTCGAAATCCCTATGAGAGTTATAATGTAGCAATGTATTTCCTAAACCACTGCGATCTTGTTGAGTCCTCTTGGTTGTTGTTTTTTTTCTTCTTTTTGCTAGTTTTCTACAGGCTATTAAACACGTGCAGTTGTGTTTCCCCCATAATACTTTGTGTGACATGAAAAACAGAGTCTGACAAAGTTGAAAGCATCAGCCTCACCGTTCTGATCAATCAGAGCAAGAGTTCATAGAGTATGTTTCAAAAGCTGTTTATTACAGATGTAAGACTTTTAAGCAGAAAATAAATAAGAATTGCTTTCTATTTTCCCACTGCAGTACCAATGGATCAACCACTGGGACTGATTATAACAACTACAGATAGCAAATACCCTATCCAAATATAGACCCATGATTCCTGAATATAGGCTTGTGTCTCCCACTATCGTATTGTCAGAAACATGACAGCATGATCAATTCTGACCAATCAGTGCAATGTTGGCCAGAGCAGGAGGAGAGCAGCAGGAGAGCAAGGGTAATGCAAGAGGAGTGGAAATGGCACCAGGCACAGTGCTAAGGCTAAACCTGGGGAGCTGTTCTCTGCTGCTGACTTCCTCATAGAGAGACACAGTGACAGCAGCTCTGCTTGCTCCCTGTGTGTCATCATCACAACAGTTTCTGTGAAGCAACTTGGCCACCGAGAGAGTGCGGCTCTCGTTAGTGCTTGTGGGGCGTTATCGTTAAATCCCACTGAACAGTTTTATTTTGCTGTAGTATTGCCTGAAGCATCTCCACACCTTACAGAAACTTAAAAACAGGAGGATTTCTGTTGTCCTTGTTCGCTCGTCCTGAGGTGTGGTGTGGCTCCCCTGTGGTCCACAGCACAAAGACGAGAGCTCATGTCCCAAGGATACACTCTGTAATACACCACTGCACATGAAATGTTTGGAGGGGAGAGCTGCGGGATTCTATTTCAAAACACTTTACTTGAACAGCACAGTGATAAAATGTGTCTGAAAGCTACAGGTTTGTGTATCACGAGAGATTTCTTTTCCTCTCAATGAAGGGCTTAGAATAAATTTGCATCCAAATCGTAGTAATATGTTGAAGTCACAGCTGCCACAGGAGAAGACTGACGAAAGTGAGGCCGGCCGTCTGTGCTATGGAGCTCAACAGTGGAAGACCGCACTGGTTCCGGAAAGTTTTGCCCCATGTTATAGTGCCATAGGCTTTTCGAAAAATTCTAATTTTAAGAGTTTAAAGACATACCGCGGACTAGCCAGCTATGTGCTAACTCAGATCCACAGCGCGTTGTTTTCAGTCTAAAAAGCACAACTATAACTTAAAATTCAGCAAAATGTCGTAATAACTTCGTAGTTTATAAAGCTGAAAAAACGGCTTTTAAACAAAAATGTAGGTCTTATGCTCGTGACTCACCACATAGCTGCTTAGCCCCAAGGACGTTTCCAAACTTTTAATATAATTTTTTATCGAATTCCCTATGGCAATTTAACATGGGGTCCGAGATTTTGGAACCAGGAAGTGAGCGGTCACTGTTGAGCTCCATTGGTACCTTCAACCACATCATGAACACATCAGATGAATCAACATCAAAACAAATAGGTTAATGAATTAAAATGTATTATTTGAGTGTGAGAATCACCAAAATGTTTGATATTTTATTGTCAAATGCCTCAGATTAATATAATAATAGTACTCTGAGTATCTAATTACTATTAAATATGATCCTTTTTTTTTTTACAATGCAATATAAATTAATACATTTAATTCTTTGTTAAGAACTAAGAAAAATCAGGTTCATAGGTTCTGGTTAATAATAAGAAAGAACAGTAGTAGTTAATCAACTAATTAATAATTAGTTATTATTAGTTTGATTTTTTATTATTAGTTGAATTTATTTACTGGCGTTTTAAATCTTAATTTTTGAAATATATATATATATATATATATATATATATATATATATATATATATAAGTCTTCTAAACATTTTAGACAGAAAGCCACAATCTCAGTTTTGTTTCCAACATTAAAACTGCATTTTAGTAATGTGAGATTAATCAATGACTCTTTTCACTCAAAAGTACATCTTTCAAAACCCATTGTTTCATTAAAAAAAGGCAACAAAATACCTCCTGAATTAAACTATCAATTTCTCTATAATCTTTCTTAGAAACATAAAGATGTTGGAACCAGAGATGTTTGTGCCAGAGCATGCTCTTCAACCCCTCCAAAAAGCTGATTCTGTAAACATGTATTTTAAAAGTAAAATACAATTGGCAAAAGGTAATCCCTCAAAGGACTCTAAAGGGTGATGCACAGTGAGAAGAGTCTTTGAGGAGACTTTTTAAAAGCGACAACACAGCCTTGGACAGACTTTGTGGCATTTACACTGTAGCGCTTCACAAACACTTAGAGACTGCGCTGTGAAGTAAATAAACCCATCTGCTAACCTTCTCTGTTCTGCCGATCTGTGCCGCCAAAGATGTCACATTCCATTTCACTGGGCATCAAACAAGCTCTACAGTAGAGTATGGATAAATAAAACCGACAGTGGCATGACATCCTGTTTGTATGGAGACCTCTGCTCTTGCTTTTCATCCTGTAGAGCCATGATATATAGACCTTATTACAACATGCAAATGCCCCCCTGCTGGGTTGCGTATCTTTGACGTATATCAGGAGAAATCACATAGTAGTGGCAGTATAGATGCTTGTGCCTGTGAGGATGCAGTTGTGTTCTCTAGTACATTAAACTACAGTATAATGGTGCACGTACAAACATGTGTGCATAATGTATCATATATTGCGTGCATTAAAGGAAGGGCTGTCAAATTAATGTCATCTCAACACAGACAGGCGACTTCTACATTAGATCAAAGCCACTCTTGGAAAAAATACTACTATGTAAGTGCAGGCAACGTAGAGTCCAAAACAGACCTGATGAGGTGTGGCAGAGGTATATGTTTGAATAAATCTTTGTTATTGAGCTATAAATCAAGCTTTAGTAGCTAGCATGGTATTTTTGTGGCATATGGACATCAAAATCAAGCAGTATAAAGTGAGACTCCTAATGGGGTAGAAAGAAGTTTTGCTCAATACTTTAACCTCAGTTGGCAATACAGACATCAAAAGTTTCTGACCATGTTTGTGCACTGTGACAAATACTTACAGGCCCAATTTCATGCAGATCCTCTGTAGATCTGTCAAGTTTTTGAGCTTTTGGCAACACTTTCTTCAAAGATATCGGGTTGAGGTTTAGAAAGAAGTTTGGCCTATTCACGACCATGAGTGATGGAGGTTCTCCTGTTCTTAATACCAACCACTTGCCCTGTCTTTTTTGCTGAATAGCAACCACTGATGTTTCCACTACCTACCTTACAGTGGGCACGGTGTTCACTTATTATTATCTTTCTTTCAAGGACAGAGAAGGGAGTTGTTAATGCGCATTAATAATAGCCCAAGAAAATGTTTTAAAACTCAAAAATATAAGCTGATCCATCACTTAATGTTTTCTCTGTGAATACATGTGATAGTTCGGCAGCCCTGATTAGCTAAATCACATTTATTACGCAAAACTGTCAAACGTGATGAAAAGATTCACTGTATGTGCCTTTCCACCCCAGTGCATCATCTTAACACCAGTTAGCTGTTGACTTTATCACATTTTATAACAACTTACTATCGGGTCACATGCTCAAAAAACATGTGAGCCACATAAAGTGTTCACAAGGTACCTGATTTCTACAACTTTCAGTTTAAGTTGACAGGGGCCCATGAGGTAACTATTTTTTGTGCTTTTTTAATTAGCAAAAACAAGAAACTGTCTAATTGTGCTGTTTACTTTGTCCTGTAGTTTATCCGCGTTTTATTGTTGAGAAAGCTTCTAAATATGAGATACATAGATTTTTATGAAACCCATGGATAACTTGGTTTAGTTTATATTTTGTCCCTGCGCTTGTTTTTGCTCCTGTTTTGTTTTGTTTTTTGATTTCTCAGAGCCCATTTGGAATCCCTGGTGTCTTTTAAGAAAAGAAAACTCTAACCCAAAGATGAGCCTTGTATCTTGCAATAGCCTAATTGCAATATTGACCACGACAGCCTTGTTCTTTTCTTTCATCCCTAACACACTCCATCAGGCCTTTTTGTGCGTGCGCCTCTCCTCCCACTCGCCTCTCATCTCTGCTCTTCAACATCTAAAAAGCGGCAACATGTGTCCCTGGATACAATTTTTTATTTCCTTTTTGCATAATCTTGCTACAGAAAACCATACATTTAATAATTATTTTCAATTGCTTTCCCCAACGTCCATACAAGCCCACTCTAAACGCTGGAGGTCACATATATAAAGGCTATTTTTTTCCGCCTGTAAAAAGGAAGAAAATTATTTATTAGGTTATAAAACACATGGTTCGTAGAAAATGAAACCTTGGGTGATGGAGTATATTGAATTTCTCTATGTGGTCCTCAATCTGCGCCATTGTCTGCATCTCCCTGGGGGCCTGCCCTGTTACATGTTGCATTCAAGCGCATTTGTCAATATGTGTAATTGATAAGCTCTCTAAGCATATATAGTGATAAATGGCTAATATTTCTGAGGCAATAGATCACACAAACCTATGTAATAAATGCAAACCATAATAGGAAGAAGTATAAACTGAGCCTAGTCGTCAATGGGCTCACATAAAGTAATCTGTATGCTGTGATATTGGTCCATCATTTAATGTTTATGAGCTCCCTGAAGCTAAGCTGCCATCGTGTAGCACCCTGGGGTGGCACACTCATAGATTATTGGCAAAGGGCATTGATTGGTTCACAGAGGTGCAACAAACGCCACATCAATCTTCTGGAAATATAATAAACAAGTGTCTCTCATAATGGCAAACCAGAAAAATATGTCATCTTGTTTACATGGGAGTGTGGTTGATGAGAAGAATGCATGCATGTCAACCTCATGGTGTTTGTTTTTCTGATACAAAACAAATTTTAAATGTAGTTTGTCACTTGACTCTCACATGTAGAGAAAAATCATGAGCTGGCGTCTCAAACATTTGAACTAAATATATATATTTGTCTCTCCAAGTACCACTAGAATAACTCAGGCTTTGTTCACACGAAGACAAAACAATGATAATTGTAAAAACAAATAGCATAAACATGAAGCTGATGTAATGCCATAACTGACCAGCGTGTGGCGCTGTGACGCTGACACCGAAAGTTACAAAACTAGAAGAAGAAAGATGCTGAATTTAAAGAGACTTTAAACTTTTAAACATTGTGAATGAACAACGTAGATCTAAAACCTACAAAAGAGTAGGCACGGGACGATATTAAAATTTGCACTCATGATTATTGTGACCAAAATAATCGCGATTAATGATATTATCACGATAATTTACTAAGCGTAAAAGTGCACAGATTCAAAATCACTGAAATATTTATTAGCGCACAACATGTATGTGTTTGAACAACTAGGTATTGTATTTTGGTCTAAGTACAATCAATAATGATTCAAAGTGAACA
The DNA here is from genome assembly GCA_038363315.1 of Mugilogobius chulae. Taxonomy (NCBI): domain Eukaryota; kingdom Metazoa; phylum Chordata; class Actinopteri; order Gobiiformes; family Gobiidae; genus Mugilogobius; species Mugilogobius chulae. The sequence goes on along the minus strand of CM076409.1, from coordinate 35,035,350 downwards.
AATGTTTACAATGTTGAGCAAAAATCTACTAACTTTGTCTCAGAGTCATTAATTAACTTTAACACATGATCTTTTCTTTGTTTAACCATAATACAGCTTCTTACTGAGTTCACAGAAGTCAGATTTTAGATGCTCTTATGAAGCCACAGGCGGCGCCTGCTGCTATAATTGCGAATAATTGCGATTACGATGATCACGATTATGAAAAAACGCCACGATTATTTAATTGCGACCATTAATTATTGCGATTAGCGATAATATCGTATATCGTCCCATCCCTACAAAAAGACAAATAAAGTAGATTATGCCTCAAATGTCTATGGAATATTTTGACAAAGCTTCAAACAGATTTAATTGAAATTGTAGTAGATTTATATTTTCCCTTCTTCTGTATTTACGTCTCTTCGTTCTGATTGGTAACGTTTGAAATGTAGTTCTGGTATTGCATTAGTTTTCCAGGCTACTACAAGGTCACTTAGTTGCTTTTACTTACCAAACACTGTTCATAGGTGACTATAACACATTTGGAAACCAACTCCAAGCATTGTCAGACACTAATGAATGGAAACAGCACAGTACGGGCAACACAACAGCCAGACCAGACTGGAAGTGGAAATGAAAGTGGGAGGGGCTTTTTCATAACAAGCAGGATACCGCTACACTCAAGATACAACATTTACAGTTACAGGTTTTGGGGCTACTTCATTGTGAGGTGGAGCCATCATGATTTACAATTGAAATGTATAATTTTTATTGAAGATGGGCAATGAAATGCAATGTTGGAAGCTGATACAAGCGCCCTTAAAATCTTACTTTCAGTATTAATCAGAAAGTAAATATATGCTAAATACATAAACATGTCTGAATAATTTTATTAGCTTTTTCTGAAGCAACACAGATCAGTAATACAAAAACAAAGCAACACACCTCGTTAGAGTGACCTTGTACTATGTTGTTGCTGTAAGAGGCAACCTTATATCGTCAACTATCGTTATCTCAATTATTGTTTTTTTTTACCGTGATAAAATCTTTATCCCATATTGCCTCCCCTATTGTACACACCTTTATGGACTGGTGAATGCTAAGTCCAGCCGTAGGCAGCTTGAAACTTTTTGCGTAAGTCACTTTGCATGCACACACTGTCAACAAGAGCAGAGTGACATAGTGAAAGGTATTGTCCAAAATGATTCAGTAATTTCTCCATGTCTTCTGTAGGCCACATTTCATTGATTTTCTCCTCACGCCAAACCAGTGTCCCGCTGAGGTTCAATGCAAAAGCCACTATTTAACAAGCTGTGTTATGCAGTTCATGGTTATTAATCAAACATACTGTATAGTACCTCCATAATACCTCAGAAGTATCTAGTTTAAGCTGACTATAGTGATGAGAAGATTACTCTGTTAACACCAATGCATTGATTGGCATTTGCGCAATGCGAGTGTGTTATCCATGCAGGTCATCTGACAAAAGTAGGTTGCATCGGACTTTCTGGTTTTGTCTCAGTGAAACTTGATTCATCTATGATTTTACCAAAAATGATGATGGTCTTGCACAAGGACATGCATACGTACATCCACTCTCTTTTCCAGTTTCATCTGTGTAAAGCAGATGCTGCTGCTAACACTAACACCAAGAACACAGTGAAATGCTCACATAAGAGGTTCTAAAGCAGTATTGGCTTTAACCTCAGTGTTGACTTCATTGAGGCACAAGAGAGTCAAACTGATCATATAGCAGAACAGAACTGAAAACGTAACTTGTTTACCTATGTAAATTAGCTCTGTTGATACTACAACTGGCTTAGAAAAACACATAATATTTACCTAATTTGATCTGAATTCACATAAATGTGTTCAGTTAATTTCTAGCTGTCTGCAGTCCATATAATTGTCCAGCAAACGGTTGTGATACACACGGTCATGTAAAAGCAAAGTGTAAAAGATGAAGCTTACTAAAAAGTTTCATTTGTCTCCCTCTTTCTCTGAGTTAACTCAACTCACTCATCCAACCCATTACACTGCTGTGAGGTACTTGACAACAACTCTTTTAATTGTCACGTGTCCAAACGCACTGTAATGATATGCCGTTTTAGACAATAAAACTATATTTTTACAGTTTCATAGCATTCAGAAAAGCTGTCGTGGTAGCTACGGTCATCTGCTACCAGTACTTTTTGTTCTAAATAGAACAAAATGTTTTATCCCACAACCACCTTTTTAAGCTTACAATGACACTTCTTTTCTTTTTAATCTTGGGGAATGTGTCGAACCTTGTCTCTTTGTTTTGCTTTATTAGTGCCTGTATCCAAAACAAACACAGGGCCAAATACAGTGAGACGTCTCAACAGGGGGCCTCTTCAGTCTAATCAGATGTTCCCAGACTGTATCAGCAGTGTTTATCTCTGCTTAGCCCTTACTGATGTTTCCGGGGCAGGATATGAGCATGACGCTTGTTATCTGCCATCGATAGCATCACATGCTAAAGGCTAATGAGCTGCTCCTTGTACAGTGAAACGTGGAAAATATGATATAATTGGGAGAAACTGTGGTTATCTCGCTCTAAGATGGATGTCTACTATCTGTGAGGAGACATGCATCTGCTTGAGGTGTGTATCATTGTGTGTGTGTGTGTGCATATTAGGGCTGCACAATATATCGAAAAAATATCGATATCGCAATATTGACACGTGCAATATCCATATCGCAAGGATGTGCAATAATTTATTAAATTTTTATGCATTATTCATCCGTTTTTAGCACCGAGTGGTTTGACTCCGTTCTCGTCTTCTCCTCTTAAGAACAACTCTTGTGATTTGTGTTGGTTTAAACAAGATTGAAAAGGCACAAAACTAGTTGTGATAAAGTTGTGACCTGTCAGGCATAACGTGTGTAGGGGTACTGACTGCGGTTGCCAGATTTTCAGAGCAACCAGCAACTAAGCCTTGGAAAAAATCGTCCTAAAACATGACCGCGCCTCAATAAAAATAAGTTAATAAAATGATTAAGCAATTACTAAGCCACAGAACGTGTGCGGTTTATACGCACATCGTTTTAATAGTGTAATAATGACTTTAAATAAATGTACAGAGAAATTCTTAATTGAAAAATAAATATCGCAAAAATATCGAATATCGCAATCTCAGAGCCATATCGCATATCGCAGAAATTTTCAATATCGTGCAGCCCTAGTGCATATATATATATATATATATATATATATATATATATATACTGTACTGAAGTATTATACTGAAAAAAAATTCTATGCAGACTTCTGTGTAGTCTTTCGCTGTAGGATTGTTTTATCTCAACTTTATGCAAGAGTATAACATTTTTGCTCTACCAGAATGCTTCTCCCCAATTTCTGATCTAAAAAAAAACAGAGCACTTAATTAGTATCTGGATCGTAGACTTCTGAGCTCAAGGTCCCACATTGGGGCAGAGAGATGTTCACAAGTCTTTAACTGCAGGTCCAAGTCAAGACTCAATTCTTTGTCCATGAGTCCAAGTCAACTCTCAAGTCCCCATAACTGCATATAAATCTATTATGCAAATGGTTTTGCTAATATATTATTTTTGTCTCTCTTTCTCTTCTTTTTTTTTTTTTTTTTTTGTCAAAATATGTCTCAACATAACCATCAGACAAATGTGCGGATTCATATTTCACAGGAGAATGCTCACTTTTTGTTTAACTCTAACTCACTGTGAATGAGGCTCAGTCTTCAGCCTGAAGTTGGTCCACTGTACGTGCCACTGAGTTCTGTCCATCACACTGTAGGTTCATTATTATTGATCACTGACGTCTTCATATGCAGGATATCCTGATGTAATAGTTGTTAACAGCCTAGTCTGCATTAGGGATGGGACGATATACGATATTATCGCTAATCACGATAATTAAAGGCCGCGATTAAATAATTGTGGCGTTTTGTCATAATTGTGATCATCGTAAGTGACGATAATCGCCATTACAGCAGCAGGCGAGCACCTGTGGCTTCATATTACACTGTTCAAATGTTAGTTCTGGTGTTTGGCCACAAGGGGGCTCTCTCCCACAGCAATAAACTTTTCATTGTTTACTGACTGGCTGACAGGTAGCATGCACGGCAGTGTGGCTAAGTAGTCAGTCTGTGGAGGTGGATACAGGTGATTCCACTTATTTACATCCTTCTTTCAAGAAGCTGAACTCTGATGTGAGGGATTATTATGGATATAAAAGACAAGATCAACAATCTGATGAGCCACAAGTCTGTAGAGCCGAGAGAAGTGCCGCTCCGAGAGAAAACACGAGCTGCAGCTAGCACATTAGCCAGACAACAACGCTGCAGTGTTTACAAAATGTGAGTCTAAGAAAACATCCAACATAAGTAAAATAACACGCAGAACACGCAAAATATAATGTGCAGTTTGTGTGAGTTTGCATTAACAGAATAATCAGTGCTCTGTGGGTTTGTCATATGTGCTAGCGCTAGGTTAGCATTTTGCCGATAAGTAGCGGTAGCAGTGGTGCGCGGCTTACTAACAACATCATAGATTATGTAATGTATGAATGAATGAATGTAATAAAGTGAGTCCACTAACAGCATCTAAAATCTGTGACTGCTGTGAAACAAGTGACACTCTGTATTATGGCTAAACAAAGAAAAGCATTTGCATAGTTTATAGATTTTTGCTCAACATGGTAAAATATTTGTTCACTTTGAGTCATTGTTGATTGCACTTCTGCCAAAATACAATAAGTACTTGTCCAAACAAATGCATATTGTGTGTTGATGTGTATTTTAGGGACTTAAATCTGTGCACTTTTATGTTTAGTTAATTATTGTGATAATATCGTTAATCGCGATTATTTTGGTCACAATAATGTGAGAGCAATTTTTAATATTGTCCCATCCCTAGTCTGCATAAACTCCCCCCTTTTTTCTCTAACTCGTGGTATGTACTTTAGCGCATCCTTTTTGATATTTATGTCCAGGGTTATGTCTTTAATGCAGGTAGACAAACTTTTTCTCTTGTTATTTTTGATACAGTCCAATATGCTCTGTTTGTATTCCCACTGACATGAAATGCATAGTGCTGCGCACCCACACAGGAACAGCCAATCATAGCGCGAGGATGAGGATGAGTCGAGGTCAATGTCATCAAGTGCAGTCTGAAGTTATAACTTCAACTATTCGAAATAATTTGCTTCTTTCACCCTTGAACTACAGACACACTGCACCAAACATTTACAAAAGCCACACTACATCCTGTTTTATCCTCGTCTATCTTCAAAGGGAAATATTGTTTTTCTCTATGTTGCATCAGTGCGACTTGTCCGTGTTTATTAAAATGGCGCTTGCATCTGAGAAAATCCTTTCTTTGATCCATCTATATCTGCCCTTCTTACTGACATTTGCTGTGAGCTGCAGACCATCACCTGTTGCTCAGACCAGGGTCAACTTGAAACTTCATAATACGTATGTATCTAAATGCACAACCTTTGAAACTCTGAAACAACTGTTCATTTTGAAAAGATTGAAACTCATGCTGTGGAACTGCCTTGTATAGTCAGTGTTGAAGCACTGTGCATTATGGGGTCTAAATGTCCGTTGCAGTAGAAAGTCAATAGGCTGAGTTCTGTCCAATGCCATACGCACACATCTGTTAGCTGGGTAATGGCTCGGAATGTGAAATTAATTTAACGTCCAGTGAAACACCCCTTTTAAGAGAGCCAGTCATTGGTCTAATGTTCTTCAAAGTCAAAATGAATGAATATGCTAGTTCGCCTATGCCGATCGCAGATAAGGATCGTTGGCTTTTTCACGGCCAGTTTCAATTTATGGTTTAATTAACGTCTCTCAGCCAAAAAGACACTCTCTCATGTGTTCCACAAAAGCTAGGCCCAGATATATTTATGATATTATAGAACAAAATAGAATAGAGGAGATTTTGACAGAGATATTGAGTGTTATGAAGGAAAAATCATTTTGGGAGCAGGTCGGAGCTTTACCGGTAAATGGGTTTCCAATATTCACATTTCATTGGCTACATATTCAGATGAAGTAGTTCTAACGTGTAGCACCAGGAATAAATCTGTTTTTGCAGCATATCCACCTTATTCCTAGCCCCCATGAGCCTTTGCGTGAATTATGGGCGAAATTTCCGGTAGACACCGGAACGCGCGTTTGTTTACATTACAAATGTAGAACCGATCGCGATTCCTGTTTTTTTCTGGATCGAAAACTACGTAAAAATGTGGGAACACCAGCTTTCATGTCTTAAACGAGGCGATATAACAATTCCGTTGCCTACTAAAATTAAAGGATGGGAGGATGACCTGAAAAAGTGGCCGAACATCACCTATAGTAGCATTTTTAGCTACTTTCTCAGCTCTGTTGCGGCAGATGGCGAAGCTATGAACAATCTTAAAAGCTCCGAGGCATACCAGTACCTTCATAGCAATAAGGTTGGTCGGGTTTAGTTGAAAGAGGTTGGGCACAATCTAATGTAAAAGCAGACGTTGAGCCAAGTCAAATGAGTTCTGAACTTAACAAGGATTAAGGTTTATATTCTAAGAATATACAGAACAATTAAACAAATAAAACCGCCAATTCTCAATCGAAACAACAACGCAGTGACACTTCCGGTTGCTATACCGGAAGTTGCGCCCATAACCCGGGGGGGGTTATGGGCGCCACCTTATTCCTGGGCCGCTTTACATACCATGTTGTCGTTCTTTATTTGCATGTTATCTGTGTACACAATAATTTATATAAAGGCAATATTAAACACTAGGGCTGGGACGATATATCGTTTTGCGATATATTGTTATGCCATTTTAGCACGATACGAAGTATCGATACGATCAACAAGTATCGATACTTTTGGTGACTTAATTTAGTTGCAATGCTTGGAGAAAGCGCACTGTTAACCGCAATAGAAGGCGCTGAATTATGGCAGGACTGGCAGCTAAATAGTGTTACGAGCCTAGCATTTTAAATCTCAAGTATGGAACACTTGGATCTTTTTACTCGTCCTGACAAGACGGATTTGGATATGGCAAAAGCGGTTGGCATGTTGTGTCGCACCGGGTCCCTCTCCTGTTGTGGGAACTAATTTCAGCCTTCCTTCACTCAGGAATGCCCAGGTAGCCTACATAATTCACTTGAATATGGTTACCTCTTGTTCGACTAAGCTTTGATAGTGTTGTGTGTGGCTGGTAACCAACCGAAAACGTTCAGGAAATAATGGAACCGAAAACATGACGTTCTCTCAGTGCCATTTATCGGTGCCTTGCCTTTAAATCTCCGCGTCAGTAAGCAGACAACAGAAACGCCACACATGCCACACGTGCGCTCTACAATGACACGAATTTTGCTCCACAAACAGCTAACACCACGTAGCTAGTGTGTCAAATGTGCACTCCACAGTGTCACGGCAATTCACGTTTCACATCTCCCAAACAGACAGTGAGCTTTGTCCCGCACAAACAAGTCTCCCAAAACAAAGCGCAGTGTGTCAGCTTACCTTCTTAAACAGAAGAAACGAAGAAACAACGGGTCCAGAGTTAAATAACCTTCAGGGCAAGCCTTTCGGTCAAACGTTTGCGTGTTAAGCTTCGTAAATCTACGTGATACATTCACAGTCTGAAGTTTTCTCAGAAGAATGTCGCCAAACACAAATAATAATCCAAACTTCGCTGTAGCATCCTCCTGCTCATCGCTCCGGTTGAAAGTAGAATCCCATATGTGTAGCTAGTAGCACTGTAGCGCGTCTGATGCAGCCGTGTAAAAAATAGGCTATGTAATCCAGCCTTCTCCATATTCCCTCTTTCTCCAGGTAAAAAGAGGGGTAAAACGTTCTAGTGTCAAAAAGCAAACGTCGCTCCTTTGCTACAGTGCCTCGTGTGGTGACAAAGTGAAAGCGCTCCTCGGAGTCCACATGAAGAGTGGCTGATTCATTTGCTTAAACTGAACAGACTACGCGTGTTTTAAAATGTAGTTTGACATTAAGGCTGAAAAAATAGCTTTAGGCCCATTATTATAGAAAAGGCAGGAAGAAAAAAAAAATCATTATTAATTATAAGTTTAGTTTATAAGGTTTGCATTTTTTTTTATTAAGCTACTTTGAAGCATTGTTGAAAATTATATTTGAAAGGAAGCTGCTAGAGAGCACTTTCTAAATGTTCAACCTTTGTTTTTTGTTTTTTTACAACATTCAATAAATGTTAGATTGACAAGCATTTAATTTGAAAAGAAATATTCCTGAATTATGGAAGAAATATTGCAATACATTATTAAATCGTATCGCAATATATCGTGTATCGCAATATATCAAGATCGCAATATCTATTGTATCGGGCCTGATATATCGTGATCGTATCGTATCGTGACAAAGGCGTATCGTCCCAGCCCTATTAAACACAGTCTCAGAAGAAAGCTTACATTTACCACGCTGGCCTGAGAAAATAATAAAAAATAATGTCTCAATAAGACGCTTTGTGTTAACATTGTCTAGTTATTTATTTATTATACAGACAACTTATTTTGTAACAATTTTAAAATATCCTATATAACTGTATATGATCAAACAATAATTTATTTTAGATCAAAGCCAGTATATTTAGTGCCGTTTTATTATATTAATTATTTAGTTTGTCGAGTCCGTCCCACCAAATCCTCTAACCTGTCCCACTTTTAGGAGTTTTTGAGGTAGCACCCAGCCATTGGCTTAAGAGTTTAAAGACATGTATTGGGCTAACCAGCTAGTATGTGCTTACTCAGATCCACAGCGCGGGTGTTTCACTGGACTACCCTGGCACTTAGTGACATCACAAGAGCATGTTAGACTTTGAGGCGCAGTATGAATGAAGGCCTATTTGCTTTAGTTAGGCCTATTTACCTTTTCAAACGTGGTTTTTAATCTGTGGATGAAGGTCCACAATAAAATAAAGGAAATTATTCCTATTTTGTGGTAGAATGTCTGGGGGAAAACCCCCAGAACACCCTGCTATATGCAAGAGTTTATGGTCAAATTTATTATTTATGAAACTTGAGCTGTTCTGTCTTTAAACTCTCGGGCCACTTCTGTTCCCCAGATTTTTTAGTCTCTGTGTGCACGTGTCAGTAACAATGATGGTAACCATCTTAATACATGCTCTTTGATGCTCTAATGGTGCATATTATCATATTTTTTCAGATATTTTGCATTTGTAGACCTATTACCTTTATTTTAATTTAGTATTATAATTGAAAATAAATCTCCACTGTGAGTTGTTATCTCATATTGCTGATGTTTGAAGCTAAATTTTGGTCATTGGTAAATGGTGATTATTGGCTAGCTGTGTGTCATCGTTTAAGACAAGATCATTTCTTCTTTAGAAAAGGCTGCTATTCATCACTTGCATAATTTCAATGGATAATGGGGATTTTTATCATAAATGCTGCAAACAAACTTCTTCTAAATGATGGTGTCTTGTTCACAATGTAGAACCCTAACAAAGGTAAAAATGTTCATTGTTCTAATCCATCATTTTTTTCCGCTTTTGCTGCTTGAAGGATATTTTTCAGAATGTCAGAAAATACAGTAGCTTCTAATAATACATAGAAAATCGACACGTGACATTTCAAAGATATACTGTAAGTTTTTAATGAGCTAGAATAACAAACTTCACATCAAGCATAACAAACAACAGCTATAGGTAGCGTAGATTAATAGTACATCTGCCTGCTGGGAATAATCACATTTTTTAATTGCAGGAAGGCCTTACTCTCCAGGGAACCACAAATCTCCTAAACAAAGATGAATATAATATTATGGGTGTTTTGCCATTAAAGGAGGAAGTCATTTCGAGATCTGGACAAGCCAAGACTTAATCACTTCATCTGATATTTGAAGCCGTGAATCTCAATTAACCAGCAATAGGATGTTTTTGGCAGCTATGATCTGTCAGTGTGATTAGGAGCTGGTCATATGAGCTTAAAAGTAGTTTGATTGACAAAAACACTATAGCTCAGAGGTGTCAAACTCAAATAAAGCAAGGGCAAACTGATTGAAGTCAGAGTTGGTCGGGGGTCACATATTTAAAATATTTTTAAATCTAATTCTGTGTATGGCAATTGGGCTTTGCAAAGTTAATATAACACATTTACTGTATGTCCAGATTTATTTTGTAATACATTGAATAACTTTACATTTTATTATCTATTGCATACGTTCATTTAAGAAAATTGTTCAAATTGTTGTTAATTTACTGTTTTCCTGTGCATTTTAGGTTTTGTAGTCACATCTCAACAATATAAATCTTTATATTTCTATAGAAATATTATCTATTCTGCCTACGTGACTCTCCGTCAGCGTCGGCTGCAGTGTATCCTGGGATCTGTAGTTGTTGCGTGCTTTTATCAGTGGACCATAGTTAGCAGTCATCTTGGGGCCATGAAATCATCTTGGGGGCCAAATGTGGATTTCATATTGACACCAATACCATAGCTAAAATGCAGAATGTTACCTCATTAGTGCGGTGAAAGTACTGTATGTATGACAAATGATTTTAAAAGCTCAAGAACGATATATTTCTGTTTAAAAATAATATTATTATAAATAATTGATCCGCACGTTTTTGAAAAGCATCGCCACGTCAAATATCCTGCATTTACTTTAAGCATGCAATGTAGACTATTATTTCATTGCAAACCAATACTACTCCCGCATGTATACCTTTTAAACATTTTAATTGTAGTCATTAATGACAATAAAATTGTTAGCATTAACAGATGTGCTATGCCACCAACTAGTTTGGTATGGAGCAATTATTCACATATGACTTCAGACTGAAGTGGGAAAAGTATTATTTAAAGAGGCATTGTGTAAGATTGAGAGGAATTTAAATGATCACTTATAGTCCACAAACATTTAAATCATATTTATTCTTTACAACATGAATACTTAAGAGAGCACTGTTAACCAATCCGGCTGTAGTTCTTTAGTCGTTTAGTTGATTAATCGGTCGATGGAGTCTTGGTCGACCAAAATTTTATTAGTCGACTAATTCTTTTATTTAGATTATAAGGAACTTGTATTCAACAGCCACAGAATCATTGATCTGAACTTCCTTTTTTACATAGACACACCGTTTCCTCTTCGATACTCAACGAGAATTTCAATGTCCTTTCAAGAAAGTCAGATTTTTATACACTGGACTGACATTTTCAACACGAAATGCAAGTTTATGATGAAACATTTTAGTTTCAAACCAGTTTTGATGATTATTTTGCGGAAAATATCAGATATGTTCAAAGTTTTGACTTGTTAATGTTATCTGTATTTGTTCAAATGAGTATTTTATTTTGACACCAGTTTTTGCACAACTCTACTTTTAGCTTCAGAGCCTTTGCCACGCCCCCTTTTTAGTCGATTAATCGGTCGATGGGACATGTTTTTAGTCGACCAAGAAATTCTTTGGTCGACTCCAGCCCTACAATCCACATCAATTGTGATACGTTTATACGTATTCGTGGTCGGAACGTGAATATTGACGCTAGATGTCAACATGGTAGATAGGCAAAATGCGCTGGAAATGCTCCCCCTGGTGTTCAAAAGTGGACATTACTTGGATCACTTTATTTATTTTTTTCTTACAGAGTGCCCCTTTAAAAGCATATTTCTTGTTTTCAGTCTAAACCCAGGTGTCCTTGGGTTCTAGTGACGTGAATGTGTATGTCTTTTCAATCTGTGAACTTGAATACAAATTGATTTATAAAGACTCTGTGTCTACTGATCCATTTGAAGTTGTTAAATGCTGTGTTTATTTTTATTTATTTATATATATTTTTTAAGTTGATTGTTTTGTTGCATGGTTTTCCAACTGTTTCCTTGGACAAAATGCACAATTTTATGAACGCCCCAAAATATGAAATGTCATTGTTTTATTTTACCATGTAGCTGTTCAGTTCAATACCTTTGGTTCATGTTGATGCCATAACTGTTAAGAAAGTTTATAGAATTCTGTGTTTGTCTGGTCCGTTTCTGTCTGTCTTTATTCACATTAATTACAAAAATGGACTGAACAATAGCATCTTTAAATTATCTGCATTTTTCCTTTCGTATAGGCTCTCTATCTCCTCCCTCCAAGCTTTCGCAAAGGTTTACCTCTTTCTTTTCTCCCCTTCCCTTTCAAACCTTGGGTATTAACAAACCAAGCAGTCGCCCTGGTTAACCACAGATAAGCTGCTTGCAATTCACTTAGCTTATCTCACAGGTAGGAATAAGAGACAGGCAAATCGTCCATTAAGCTTCTTTGATGTATTGTGCCTTTGTAAGTTTATCAGCTGAAAGATCAGCTGTGCAGCAAAATCCTCATTGGAGACACATAATTCTGTAGTAGTTATATATTTGTAAGACCCAAAATCACGCCTCTGAGGACTTTTGAAAATCAGAACAGTCAAAAATGAAGATGCAGATGGCCAACAGCAAACAGAATCTGAAATGTGTTGAAAAAAATTAGAATATTAATAAAATAAGTCTATTATGTAATTACTATAATTTAACTCTGATGAAAAAAAAAAACTTCATCCTGGAGTGATCCATTGTAGAAAAGTTTCAAAAGTTTGAAAGACTGAAATGTTTCCACTTTCATCCAAGTCATTTTTTTAACCTAATTTTGTTATTTTCACACTATATATTTTTACTCTTCACTTGATTCTTGAATATGTATGGAAACACTGGAATTCTCATGGGGGAAAAAAAGACAATTTCTATTGTTTTTATATTACCTTGTGTTTTCTTCTTAAAGTTGCAAAAAAAAAGATCCAGTTAATGCTGTCACATACAGTAATACTTACAGCCTAAAGACAAATTACAACAATCTGACTTTTAGCATAAAAGTCTTTAAAATCATTCAAATCTAATCTTAATATGACTTTTTCAATCTTTTGAAATTGTAACCCACAGCTTCACCCCCATCCTCACCACTTTTTCATCACCTGGGGTTATTCAGCAGCAGGAGCTCTAATCTGTAATGCAGTTTGATAATATATGAAATATTCAGACTCTTCTTTCTGTGCTTGCATTGGTTTTTGCATGATAGCGTATACGAGAGTGCGCGCTGCCTCTTTGTGCGCCTGAACGGTGTGTGCGTGTGTTGTTGCGGGGGGAGACGTGATGAGGATCTCACTTGACAGGTGCCGCTGCCGCACGCTTCCTCTCACCTGAGGCATCGAGCCGCCCTTCACCGCCATCTGCCTGTCTCTCTCTGCTCTAATTGATTTGTCCTTGGATATGTGTCTGGGAACGCTTAGGGATGGGGCTATTTTGACAGATACCCCACATGAGAGTGGATCATGAACTAAAGGGGCGGGGCTTGTGTATGAGAGGTGATGTCAAAACTCTAAAACACTGAGCACTTAGTCGAAACTGTACTGTACTTATAGCAACCTAACCTAAAAATACAGGATGAACATGTATTATTTATAAAACTACTCGCACAACAGTTTTCTGCAGCTGTTATTTCTCAAAAGTCAATAAAAAGTATTAGTTAATTTCCTTCAAACTATTTAGCTCATTATTAGTATTCATTAGAAAGAAAACTATTTTTAAATTTCACATTTTGAATTTTTTAAAGCTTACTATTGCATTTATGATCAGAAAAAATATATATCCATAGAATGTAACTTTTAAAATCACCAGTTAGTTACAGTGAAATAGAAAACACACACATATCAGCAAATCAAACAATATGAGATAAAGTAAGACAATTACTCAATAGGTAAAGAACACAGGCATTTAAATCGCGATAATCAAATTCTGTAGCACATTATTTCCCTAATCATCCTGCTAATTAAATAAGCCTAAATGCTGTATCTCTCACTCCCCTGTGTGGCTCACCCTCGCAGCATTAATTGGTCTGAGCTCTGAGGATCTATTCCCCAGTGCCTTGATCAAACAATGAGAGGGTTAATGTGTTTGTATCTGTAAAGGTTAAACAGACATTAAAGTATCATTAAGCTTTTCTTGACTCTGCTAATGAAAAACATTAAAAGGTGACCAGCTGTGTGTTGTAATTTGACATTTCTTGGTACTTTTTTGTTTAACAACAATACAGTATTAGATTTTGGTGACACTAGAGCAAGGCTTTTCAACTTTCTCTCTTTGTCTGCGTAGCATAGATACTTTTCAGGATTGACAAAGCCTTTTAAATGATAGGCCAAAACTATTAAAATCTATCCCAATTGAAGTTTTTATGCCCTAGAAGTAGAGCTGTGCAATATATCGAATTTTAGATAATATCGTGAATGTGGTTTTCACGATATATAAAAATTAAATATTGAGTATATCGTTTATAGTTAAAATTGCCACAAAAAGAACCCTGTAAGAATAGAAAATAGAGAAAATGATGCTTGTAACTTTCAACTTAGGATATAAATGTAATATGTCTGCACTTTTGCAAACATTTCACTTTGTTCACGTGACATCCCAGCATTTTCCAGACCAATAATATTTCTATTAATTCTAATTCTAATTAATATTATCTTCACTCACTTAAGGAAATCACCAGATTGAAACAGTTTGAGATTATCTTTTATGACAAAGTACAAAAATCAGAAGTCTTGTTCACCGTTTATTAAATTACTTATCACAAAAAAATAAATCTTGTTCACCGTCTAGATCAGACCTGGGCAAACTGCGGCCCGGGGGCCAGTTGCAGTCCTTGGACTGTTTTAATCTGGCCCCCACTCTTTTGAGAATAAGTGTTACTCTTTACTTCTTTTATTCGATTGATTTGCTATGGAGCATGTGTCTTTGCTTGTTTTCCTAATATTTATCATAAAAATGGTCAAAATAGTGCATTAAAAAGCCTGTTTTCCAAAAAATGTGCACATAATAATGATAATTTGTTTTATCAATGACCACGGACCGGCCCTCCATCAGTTTTCTGGGTTCGAATCTGACCCTTGGTGAAAAATAATTGCCCACCCCCGGTCTAGATTCATGACATCGTTGCATTCTTCAACTTGAACGCAGCCTATTGACGTAATAATCGTCTGATTATTGTTATTGAGATGTGTGCCCAAAAAATATTGAGATATTCATTTTTGTCAATATCGCCCAGCCCTACCTAGAAGTCTTTTAAGATACAGAGATGGAAATTAAAGTATAAATGTTGTTGTAGGCTGACATTGTGCAAAGATATTTTTATGCTTTGGAATTACTTAAATGATGTAGTCTTTTGGAAATGCCTCGAAAACATTTGTGATATAGTTTATGTTTCGGTCTGTGTGGTGGTCTTGTGTTAATGGCTATGTCTGCTTTTCTCCCCCACGGCTCTCTTACTCCGATGGCTCCCTGGTATCAGCGCTGACAGAGGGAGGGGGATTCAGAGCGCTTGCCCCGCTGTAGCTTATTTCTTGTTAGCAGCCCGGACGCCCCGAGGAGCAGTGTGCAGGTAAAGAGATGGGGTTTTAAGAGGATCTATCCGCTGAATGGATGGATTACTCGATTATGGTGAGGCCTGAGGTGTAGCTTCCGATGTGTTAGTCCAGGTAACCAGCTGCGGAGGAGGGGGAGGGTTGAAATACAGTAAGCCGTGAAAGATGGTTAGGAGGTGAATACCGTCAAATGTTCAATACATATTCTAAGATATTTCCTTAGCAGTAAAGAATAGATTTTTGGGGATGATGCACCTGATCTGATAGTATAATTTTTATTGTTAGTTGTGATAATGTATGTGCTTTCAGGCTAAATAATAGTAAATATGTTTTTAAATATTTTAATAATTTGTTAGTTTATCATAAACATCTAAATGACAAAATCTTGCTTTTACTAGATTTTATTTTTGTTCGAAAAATTACACAATGCATTTGTGCACCACATAAATGAAAAGTGGCCTGACTTTTCCTGAGCATCTTGGAATAGCTTCAGAGGACACCGAATAGATAGACCACACAGGTAAAAGTTTAATTAGTAAATCAAGGTTGATCTCTGAGTTGCCTCTAAAGTAACGGTCTTTAAACATCTTTGCATTATAAATAAATAAAATAAAAACATTGCAAAACTGGCTCACATCAGATCAATATCACCCTCAAAAGTAATACAGTATTATACATTATCTATCTGTATTTATTCTATTCAATTTATTTGTATAGCTCAAAGTCAACAGCAGTTATCTCAGAGGACTCCATGTGATTGTTTTATTTAGCAAACAAAATGCAGAAAGTGATAGAATGGAATATTTGGTCAGTACCAACAGAAGCATTGAGAAATCAGAAACTGTCATTATTCAGAAATACATTAAGCAGATTGTCAAATGACAAACAGACCGATAAATGATTGACATACACTCATGCTCGTTCATGCGGGCTCTAAGTGCAGTAGTGTTTTGTTAGTATAAAGTGTTGAGCTAGTATGAACAGACACTGACATACACTCATAGCTAAAAAGCTGAAAGTTGTTGTTAAAAAGTGAAGTGTCATGACAAACTTTTGAAGTTGATTGGTTAAAGTGTTGTAACAGTAGAAAACAAAAGGTTTAAACCAGAGAGTCAAATTGATTCTTAAGAACTTAGGACAGGAGTCTGCAACCTTAAAGAGTTTCTGTTCATCATCTCTGCTCCGGCGCAGACGTGTGCCTTTACTGTAACTACACAAAGCACTACAGGAAGCATGCTCTTTTTATCTTACCCTATGTTATCACAAGTGCTAATAATAGAGTGGAGCGCCTAGTGAGGAGTGCCCAAAACACAGTATTGACGGCAACACAGAGAATCAAATCTGAAGATGTATTGAAGGATGCAATGGGAACGCGGGCAGAGAGAGGGCCACACTGGAGGCTTTAATGAGCCCCAGTTGCAATAGGAACACAATATTATAAGAAATCTAGAGGCCAGGGCCAGGTAAAGGGCCATTTATCACGCTGCAAAGCAAACACTGCAGCAACTGTTGATTAACACCAAAACATATTACATTTTGATCTCCTGGCTTTTGTTTTCTAGTCTGTACTATTGTTCTTTGTGTTGTGTTGTATATGCAGTCATCATGACAACGAAAACATGCAGGTTTTCCATGTCTAATTTGCATTTGGAGAGGAGCTTTGAGAAGTAACATTAGTCTTTGTGGTGCAATGCTGCTTAAGACCGATACCTGTCACATTCAAGATTGAATCCAAAGACAGAATCTTAGTTGGACCACACCTGACCACCCTGAGGTCTGAAGCAGCAGAAATTGTATATTGAATTTTGTACAAGGACTATTTTTCATTCACCTACAAATGTCACATTTCAGTGCTTATGGAAATGTTATTTATCCGATTCCGACCACACCTCCTGTAATCACCAATGATGCATCTGAGTGCTGATGGCTTACATGACAAATCTCCCTGTTGTAGTCACTGAATCGAACCCAAACTGGGTTTGAGAGCTCACTGTGATTACAAGTCTGACACATAGTTTGTACGCACTGAGTTTGTCTCCATCGACTGCTTGTTTAGCTGATATTTAAGGAGCCTGGCTGTGTAAAACAGTTAATTAGCCCCATTGATTGCAGCACTCATGGCTCTTTGTCATGCTGTCAGAGGCGGCTTGGCTCAAAAGCTTGCATTTATTGATATTTCCCCATTTCTTGTCTTTTCTTTTGAGTCCATGTGAATCTTGTATTGATTTCATATTTAATGGTCCTGCTTGTATTTAATAGAAGGAAAAACACTGAAAAAGGAATGAGATGCAGGAAAGGTCAGTCAGAAATGTGGCCAATGTGTTTGGAATTTATGATGTCTTTCTGCTTTGAAACATCAGACTCCATGCTTTGTAAATTTGTTCTGCAACACACACAGTTTTATTTTTACTTTACAAAGTTTTCTCTCAACAATACATAGACATTATATTAAACAGGCCAGGTCAGGATCATAAAAAGAAAACAAATGTGACTACTATGAACATTATTTTTATTCTTTCATTTCCTCAATAAATATCAGATTCTTACCAGTTTTGTTTTAAGTTGTATTTTTGTTTTACACGACAACACATGAAAACAAACTGCTTTTATTAAATCCAATTCTCCTTTGAGCTCTGCCAAAAACAGAGGTAGTTTTGTTGGACACAGGCTTTTCCACTGAGCACAGCTTCGATCTGTACTGGCTATGCAAGTGACAATGACAAAGTGAAACGGATAGTATTAAGACCCCGTATTTAAATCTCCTCAAGAAACACAGAAAATCATGCGTTACCTTGACTTTAGAGTGTGTCAGCATTGCCTCAGAAAATGTCATGGTCTGAGAATATTTCTACTACCTGTGTTAAAAACAAAAAGTGAATTGTGCAGTGCGTATTGGATGTAGGGAACCATTTGCTTTTAGATCTCAGTGTATCTGTCTAAATGCAGATCAAGTTAGAAATATGTTTTTTTATGTCAGTTTTGTGTAAAGATCACCCTTATGTAATGATGAACAATCAGAAAAACTGCTGAGAAACACTTTTTAAAATTTCACGGACTGCCATCTTCAAAACATATTTCAATAAACTTTTGCTTGGGCTGAGCAGCTTTTTTATCAACTATCCTGTAATGTTTCTTTTTTGTCTCATTTCCAGCGTTAATTTGTCACAGGGACCAACCAGCCCTGAGCACCATCTGTGACCTTTCATCAGAAACAGAGGAGGGACTCCCCACATATTTAAGCTCGTCTCATGGAGACACTTTTACTCCTACAAATCCTCTTGTCCACAGAAATCAATGTGCTTTCATCAGAGCTAATGACTCTTGGTTAGTGCTCTTTCCCCTGCAGACCACTCAGCCACAGTTATTATAGAGTAAATAAGTTTCCACATCCAGTAATTAGACCAACAACAGAAAGGAGAAATCTATTTCATTCCAAAAGATGAAGCTTATTGTGTTTTCTTCTCAGAGTCAGGTGTAAAAGTGAACCAGTGCTCTGTTTGGGCTTTTGAAGCATTTTGATGAAGAAAATTAAAACTGAGAGTGTGTAGAGCAACAATCAATGAAATCACTGGTTACTTTTTGTGAAATATTCACTGTGACTTACTTTAAAGGAGCACAATTGTGTAAAATCGATTTTTTAAGTTTTTAACTTGTTATAGCCACCTGCTCTTATCATTAGTTCACTCAAAGTTTAACAGATTGATTCCTGTATGTTTGAGTAATCTTGTATTGTCCTGAATGCTTAGGAAAGCCCTGTTCTCGCCTACCACCTGTAACTGCATTTATGGGTCAAAATAGTCACTTTGCAGCAGTAAAAATAAAAATTTAGAATCTGCTACTTTTCCAACATTTTCTCTCTGTACAAATTGAGATGTATAGGTGCCTCAAGTGGTTCATGTTGTTTTCCTTCCACATAGCACGAGTAGGCCTATTTCCTATATCGCATTGTATTGTTTTGTATTTTTTCCACAACAGACAATTCTGCAACAAAATTCTTTTCTTCAGAGCTACGTCAGATTCCCTGGAGCTGACAGCACTAATCCCAGGACTTTTCCCGCTGAGCCCACCAGCACATGCAGTAGCCCTGTAATAACTGAGCCGATCCTGAGCAGTGAGCTGGATCAATACAGGAGCACACAACTGCCTAATCAAAGCCCTCACAGGAGACAGGAGAAGACAGGATGAGTGTATGTGTGTATGAAGCTAACCAGTGTCACCACGTCATGAAACATACTGCAATGTCTGCTACTGTCAAACTGGGAAAAAGTACACGTGAGGCTAATCTTCTAAAACAGCGAGTACAACCTATGTACAGTAGGATTTAATTAACTTAGCATTTTAACGTATGCAAATCAGATTTTTAAGAGCAATTCATCATTTTTAGTCATCATTTGCTTAGCATTCCAAAATAAAAGGAGCAGCTTGCAACTGTGAAATGTCACTGTCAAGAAGCGCAGCCTTGACGATGTCAAAAATAATGTCAGACAGGTAGAAATAGAATTGCTTTATAGTATTGTGCAGACACTTCTTCCTTCCCCTGTCACACTTTTTTTTTTTTGGGCCCTATGTGATCACAAAGCAGCAAAATAGAAACTATTAGGTCTTTCAGCGCAATTGGCTACATCTTTTACCTTTTGGATAGAGAATGCTTGCAACATCTGGCGACTGTGTGCATGGTAAGTCAGTAGTATATTGATTATTTATTTGAATTTTCGATAGAGGGACACCTGCACTGACATTGAACCTGGTCTTGTCCTTTGAGAAAACACCATCAAATTAACCCATGTGCTATCTGCAGAAATTATAGAGCTCTTCTGGGCATGAGTGACTGTGGTAAGATTACTTACTTACAGATGAGAACTGGTTTTGAAGGAGAATTAATGAACATAATGGGACACATTCTAGCATTGTTTCATGCTCACAAACCTGAAGTTATGCTTCTTTAATGAATCTTGGTTGGACAATTCTCTTTACGCAGAGCTTAAACAGCACTTCACTTTCTGACTTTCCCAGATAAATCAAGCACTGAGGTTGTCTGTGCTGCTCTTTCTGATCTTTCTTAGATTTTTGTGCATCACATTGCAAAAACAACAAAATAATAGAAATAGATAAGCAGCCATTCTACAAATCATTTTGTTGGGTTGTGACTGACCGCAATATTAAAGTTCATCCAATAAGCTTATTGTTTTGTAAGTGTACACATGGACCCTGCAAGGCTTAATTATCAAGAGTCTATCCCAAACAGTCATTTGTGTGTGTGCAATATTAAAAAAAAACTAACAAAACTAAAACATGCTCCTGACTCATACAAAGTCAGCCCTTCGAAAAGACGGTTTTTGTTTTGACTTGAATTTCTATGGAGATTAACAATGCTTTTGTCTGTTGCTTTTCTAAACATTAGAAGCAGCCTGAGCTGCACTGCTGTACAAACATTAGGAGTGCCCCTCTTAGCCTTCAGCTCTACCATTCATCCTCAGCTCTCACTTTACAGAAAAAAATCCTCTTTGTCCCCCGCCACCACACCACTTTTGTACATATTCTGTTCCAATTATCTCGAGTGTTAAATCTGCATCGGGCTGTGTCGCTGAATATTTTATACCCCTCATTAGACTTGAGTTGAAGCCCTCCACCACTGCATTACAGCCCTGTGCAGAGCTCCTGTCTTCTACAACATGATTCGCTGAAACTGCACAAAGATTACTGTTTCTATGTGACAATATGTGGGAGCATGTCAAGTGCATTGTCAAAGGATAATGGAAACTTTGGAGACAGGGCTTGAGGTCCAAAATATTAAAAGTGTATTTGAAAATTGCGCTAAATACCTTGTCATTTTCATGAAGAAAATGCAGCATTATAGCTTAATGCACAATTCTCATTGTAATATAAAAAATCCTCAACATAAAAGCCAATATTCTCTTCTCCTTCAGTAACGCAGGACCCAAAATAAAGAGCTGGAACATTTGTAAAATAGATTTGATAAAGCTTAAAAATGTTCAACGTTGATGGACAAATAGTTTTTGGAGCTTTCCTTTCAATACCATTACTCATTTGCAAATCATTAAAGTAGCCAGAGGTAGTACAAAGAAAACTGTGAGCAATTTAGTTTCTTTAGAACCGTTATTGCTGACTTTGAAAGGCGAACAATCTCAATTGCATCTGGAGAAACAGAGTTGAAATGAAACATTATTATCAGTGTGATTAACAACCCCTACTGAAGATGTATCATTGCTCTTAAACAACATTTTCTAATGGTCATTTTCTGATTTTCTGTAAAAAGTATATATACTGTATATATTCTCAATATAGGATTCTTCTTGCTGCTTGTGATGTTTTGTTTTAGTCCAGTTTCTCCAAGGTCACATGTTTTAACCCATCAATTAAACAAAGTCTTCGAATGTTTTTCCTGTTGTGTGCTGTCATTTATGTGAATAGGAAGTGAAAATATAACAAAAGTTAATTACCAGTCTAGATGAGTCATTAACACATAATTGGAGTCGTGAATAGAGGTTTAATGAATGGAAAATTGCAAGCCATTCAATTACCTTAATCAGGCATTTTTTCCACAATAAGACACAAGTCCTGATTGTGTTCTTGGCTATAGTTGGCACAAGTAACTCAGATGCATCAGCTGGGGGTCAACAAATTGTCATATAAATTTATTGTTATAGCTGGTAAATGAAGCGCTTTGTGAAAAAAAGAGACTGCTGAGTACTGTCTAAAAGGAAATAATAGAACATTTTTGTTTGATTCAGGAGCTGAAAGTAGCACTCTGATTGGTTTTGCTTTGGTGGTCCTCTCCATTTTCACTTTGTTGTTTGTGAAAAGACGTTTATAAGCAGTAGTTGCAACGAAAATTAATACAATGTCAATATTACCAAGTGTTGAAGGATTAATGAGAGAAAGCAGTCAGATTTAAAACCTAAAGGGTTTAAAATCATTTTTATTATAATATATAATTGATATGATTTGCTTGAAAAATTTGATTTTACAAAAATGAGAATGTTAACGTGATTTATTTATTAAACCTTTAATCCCAGACTTTCTCCTGAAGCGTATATGACAAATTATTTCTGTTTAATGATGATTATGATGCATTGAATTTATGTAGTGCTTTTTCATGACACCCGGAGACGCTTCATTCACTCCACACTTGATGGTGGTGGTAAGCTACTATTGTAGCTTAGCTGCCCTGGGGCTGACTGACGCAAACAAAGCTGCCATTTTGCTCTATCGCTCCCTCCGACCACCACCAACATTCACTCACACAAACACCAGATCCATTCTAGCCAATGTGTGTGTGAAGTAGCACCTGCAGTTCCTCCAGTGTGTCACCTGGGGTTCTTCCAGTTGACTTCCATACAAGTACTGCCCAGGTCCAACATGCTTAACCTCTGAGATCTGGTATGGTATGAGATGTGACCTTTCTTGTCACACTGCAGAGTTAAGTTTATTTTGGCTTGTTGTTTTGTTAATATGTATTTCAAATGTGATTTTATTTATGAATGAAAGTGTTTTCACATTATTAAGCGTTAAAGAAAAGTGTACACCATATAACTTTAATGCAAGGAATGACACCTAAAACTGTGTACTTAAGACATATTTGTGCACTACAGGGTTATGGTGGGTGAATATTGGTGGAAGATCATTTAGATTTAAGTTATAGTTTAAATTGATTTTGCAAAAAAAAAAAAAAGTCACACCAACAACCCAGTAACTCATGAAGGACAGGTAAGATGAAATATATGTTTACTATTTATCAGTGTCAATAAGTAGCGGTGGTTACATATAGTCTCAAGGGCAGCACAATGAGAAGATGTGAAATATTACTCATTTTGCCCAAGAGTCCAATTTGATACATCTATGATTCAGTGTTTCTCGGAATCCAATACACCACAATGACCCATGAATAAGATATAACTTGCAGTGATTGGCAGCAATATTATATTAAAAGGTTACATTTTCAAACAATCGTGTCCTGAATAAAGTAGACACAATTTTTGCATTCTGAATTTGAATTTTAAACATTTTTACATTAGTCAGCCGCTTTGCCCAGTTGTTTAATGCATCCTGAGCCTCCAAATTGTTCACTAAAATGTGTTTTAAGCATTTTCACAACTGTGTGTTGATATGCTAATGACACCATTCTAACAACAATATCAAGCCAGTGTATTTTAATAAACACAGAAGACATTATTACATGTGGACGAATACTGCAAACAAATTTTCACCTCAATAAATACAATATATTAAAAATATATCTGTGCTAAGGAGAATTATTTTAGTTATTTTTTGTAACAAAATGTGGGTAAAGTCCCCTGAAATATTTTAATCCGTTTAATATAGATTGTGATTATCAGCCTCTTTCAGTGAGTGTCACTATCACAGCTTAAATAAATGTCATTGCTGACTTTTTCTGCTCCATCAAAGATATTTTTGATCTATGGAACTGAGCTGTCTCTAGATGAGATAACAATTAAACATCTTTTGTTTTCATGTTCATGCTGTGATGATGTAAAACACTCCAGTTTTTGGATGCATTAATCTTACTCTACTGTAAACACTAATGACTGAATGAGCAAGGGCAATCTTTCACTCTTTTTTAATGAGGAATTTTCATTTCCCCTGTGGCTGTGGCACAATTTACACCAACTTACCGTAATTATGCTTTTTTTTCCCCCACAAAGGATGATTTATGCCACTGTTGATGTGCTTGTTTGTCATTTTATCAGAAAAGTGATCTGCAAATAAACGAACACAAAGTAAATTAACTGAAAGTTGTGCTTAAGTTCAACTATGTGTTTCTATTGCTTAATATGCAGATTTGCCTAGAATGTATCACATTAACGTATTAAACTTGTAAGTGACATTGTCAAGCCAATAATGCATTTTCCCCCATTAAAAGTCATGTAAATGAAATACTATACTGACCCTAACCGCAACATCTCAAGAAGGAAAGGAAAGGAGATGGCAGAACTGTCCACAGAAAAGCTACTTCATGCACTTGAGGAACTGAAATTTGGTGCTTATTACAATTAGGCTATAAAACAGAAAACATTTTCTGGTAGTTATAGACTCACTAGTTTACACTACTGGAAGAGTTTTAGACACCTTCACCATCTAAAAGAAATCCAATTTGTTATACATCTGTAGGCCATTAAAACCTGTGGATTTTAATGTAGCCAAAAGCCTCCTGCTGCCATTGACAAGTCAACATTCAATTACTTTTATGCTCAGTGGGATTAATCATTTATAACAGCATGATTGACAACAGCAAATTAAGGCGTGGTATCTAACACACTTGTGTCACTCATAGGAGGTTGGATTGACGAAGTTGTAGGAAAAGAAGGGGCACAGCTTTAATGTTAGGCATAAAGGTCTCAGTGACGGCGATGCCACTCTGAAGTCTTTCATTAATTTTTCAGTTCAATGAGCTGTGGATCCATGCATCAGATTGACACGGGAAGTGGAGACCCACACTGTCTCCCTAATGCAAGAATGTAAATGAAAAGTCAACAAAATTCTCCACTCCGACAAGTACACCACACCATATCTAGTTTTCATGTATGTAGCTCTACAAGGGAAAAAGGGAACTTGAGGGTTATGCACAATATGGACTACAGGGCTACACTTTTCTAGGCTGAAATGCCTGAAATATTTCCAGGAATCTGTTGTAACCACTCCTCCAGTTTGGAGGTCACTGCCCCCAGTGCACCGATCATCACGGGTACCACTGTTGCCTTCACCTTCCAAGCATTGTGCAACTCTTCTCTGACCCCTTGGTATTTCTCAAG
Source organism: Mugilogobius chulae (assembly GCA_038363315.1). Taxonomy (NCBI): domain Eukaryota; kingdom Metazoa; phylum Chordata; class Actinopteri; order Gobiiformes; family Gobiidae; genus Mugilogobius; species Mugilogobius chulae. The sequence goes on along the minus strand of CM076409.1, from coordinate 35,010,152 downwards.
TGTCTCATGCTTCTTTCTCGTGATGTTCCTTGGTATTGCCACCACGGTTCGCCATTACCATTCTGTCTGTCTGTATCCAGAATTCCTACAGGATCTTGCCTTTTTCATTCTCTATCACATTCAGAGGTGTTTCCCATTTTCCAGTCCATACTCTGCAAATTAATTTAATTAATTTAATTGACCTTTATTTAACCAGGGAAGTCCCACTGAGATTCAGAATCTCTTTTGCAGGGGAGCCCTGGGAAGGGTCAGGGGAGGCATTAATGGACATGTTTTTAGTTGTAGGAGGAAACCGGAGTACCCGGAGGAAACCTACGCAGACACGGGGAGAACATGCAAACTCCACATAGAAAGGGCCCGGGAGTCGAACCCAGGACCTTATATTATATATGCTTTCTCTGCCAACATCTTACACCTGCAGTGATGTGCTGAACCGTCTCTTTGCACCTTGGGTCTTGTCTGGTGTGATAGATCTGGGCTTCTATGGCTCTGGTGCTCAAAGTCTGCTCCTGTGCAGCCAGGATGAGTGCATCTGTGCTGTTCCTTTAGCCCAGCCCTTTCAAGCATCCAGTAAGATTTCTTGAGATCATTCTCTTGTTCCGGTGGTACATCCCATGTAGGGGCTTGTTCCCCAATGGTGGTTAATCCTACAGCACCTCATCCTCTGTTCTCTACCATCTGAGACATTCACTGAACACGTCATCTGTCCTCGATGTACTTATGGATCTGGATAATCTGTCCTTGATGTACTTATGGATCTTGGATGTTTCATCCTGGATAGTGGCTCTCACACTCACTAGTCCTTGGCCTCTTTCCTTACAGCTAACGTACAGTCATAGGGTGCTGGATTTGTGGTGGAACCCTCCATGCACAGTGAGAAGCTTTTTGTCTTAACATCTGGGGTCTACATCATTTCATTTGGCCACCTTGTTGTGATCAGATAGTGCTATCTGATCACTGGCAGGGCGTAGCTGTTTATTGCCTGGGACTTGTTTTTGCCATTGAGCTGGCTTCTTAGCTAGCATTAGGTAAGGGAGCAAAACTGGACTGATGTAAAAAACAAACAAAAATATCAGTAGAATAATGGAATTACACACCAACATTGTTTTTAATATATGAAATCATTGTTTATTTTTATTTAAACAAATTTCACCATCGACAAATGTCAAAGACAAGGCCTCTTCAATGTCTTTGAAGTTAAAGCAGCAATTATTATTCACACTTAAATCAGTGCCTGGGTTCCCAGTAAAGTTAACAAGGAAGAATTTAATTTACAATAAATAAAAATGAGCTATATGAACACATGTATTTAAGATTATATAAACAAGACACTGGACATTTAGAAAGGGCATAAATTCAAGTGTCACAGAGATGAAGTCTTAAATATGGCAATAAAATTGCAGCCTTAAATGAACAGGCTTCGTATACATTTGTATAATCAGTGCTACTAAGTTTCAGAAAGTTTGGTGAATCAAAATCACCATGAGACTTAAGAAGAGTTGAAATAAGAATGTACATCCAGGTATATCCAGTAGATTCACATTCAGAGTAAAAAAGCCCTTACAAAACATCACTGTGAGTACAAAGAGTGAAAAATATTGTATTATTCCCCTTATAAAAAGTGCCACATTGAACGAGGCAAGAAAAGCTGCTTCATATCACATGAAACAAATACAACATACTGGATGATAGGTTATGCCGACACAATACACACATAAATAACTGTGTTGGTGCATTAATTTGAACCAACATGCTACAAAAGTGTCAGGGAGGCAGTGTATTCGAAAAGTCACCCCACAGTGTACAAATCTGAGGTCGAATATGAAGCAGTACACATTCGCATTAGTGTTAGAAAGCTGTCGTTTTGAAAGGCAGTTTGGAGGAGTATTTTGGAGGAGCGCAGAGGCTACACTGTGGTGACAGAAAGGAAGGCATTGTGCACTTTAGAGTCCTCCTGCACTCTGGCTCCGTGGCTCATTAGCTCCTGAATAGTCATCCAGTTATCCAGAATCTTTTTGTTTCGCTTCTTCAGCATCTTTTTGTGGCTGAGCTCGAGGATATTGACCTGATTCCTGGCCTCGGCGCTGCTCCCTGGCCCCTCCCGCAGACACTCAAGCCTGCTCTTCTGCATGAACTCCCTCCTCTTCCTCTGCTCCCTGGCTCGAGCCAAATGCTGCTTCCGTTCCTCTTTGCTCCAGTATCGCCCCATCTTTAGCTCGCTCATTGCGTCGTCGTCAGTCGTCATGCCTCCGCTCCTCTCCTCTCTGATCCGAAGGGCTCGCTCTCTCAGAATGCGGTCTCGGGCAGGTCTTCGGGCTACATATCGCGTACCGTCTGCTCGAACTTTGACCTTCCACTCCAGGCGGGTTCTCCCAGGGCGGCCCCCGCGTTGCCCTGGCTCTCTGCACAGGCTCAGCAGACTCAGCTGGCTCTGGAGTACTCCAGGGAGGAGTGCTGTTGGAGCAGCTGCATGTAGCTCTGCAAGGGGAAAAAATATAGTCATGTAATTTTCATTTAACACAAAGAAAAGTGTTAATGTGGTGTTTCCAGCACTTTACAGCTGTTGGATAATATGTCAGTAAACTAACTCAATTAGAAAGAAATGGCACAAAGTGATAAATGTGTATATTTAACAAAATTGGTACATTTCCATAAAATGTACTGCATATAAGCCATCTCAAGGTGTATCTATGTCAATGTGTCTCAAACACTTACTGGAGACAAATTAAAATCAATCTATAATTACAACTGTTGTAATTATAAGTCACAACATCACCAACATGACTTTAGCTGCTGAGAGAAGCCACAAACTTGTTCATTCTAGAGACATTGGTAAATGACTTAAGCTAAGCTTGCAAACTGAAGAGAAGCAGTTTGTCCAACCCCTGCTACATCCCCTGCTCTCCTTAACCTCCACTTAGCCTTGTTTATGAAACACGGCCTTCTGTTCCGCCATTCAAACAGCACAATCTCAGAAAATCTACTTTTTTCTCTTCAGACTTTACACCACCAGTGTCTAAATTCCTGTTGTAACCCATTACATCACTCATCCTTACCTGACTATTAGCACCAAATCTGTGTATATCCTCATACATCATTCTTATTGCCTAGAAAATTTGGACTATATATTTCTTTAGGAGTAGAAATTGTAGAAATTGTATTGTTTCAGTTTTCAGTTTTGAAAGTTTTGAGTTTTTGTGTACAGAATTTCGGTCACGAGACACATCAAGTACTATATAATACACATTTCACTTTTATTGCCTGTTGTTATTTCTGCCTATTCCAATTTTGCCTATTGAATTACTAATGCTTACTCACCTGCAATTGCCTGGATCCCCCTTGACAATGATAGGGACTAGTCTGATATGCTGATGGGTAAGGCAATCCTTTCCTCTCTCTCCTTCCTTTCTTGTCACATCTCTCGTCGTCTGCAGGTAATGCTGGGTCTGACTCCGATCTAGAAGGGTTGCTTTGATCTGGACTGCTGGATATAACTGTTCCTGGATCAACTTGTTTACCACGACCGGGTGTGCTGTGAAGTTTGGAGATGGGTATGGGACTTGACGATGTTGATGAACTGAGGTTTCTCTGGTTTGTGAGGCTGACATGTCTTTGTAAGGAGTGATCCGGTGACTTCTCCATACCAATAGGCGTGGATCTTGCACTTTCTGCAGTGTTATAGGCACTAGAACTATCCTTTTTCCTCTCATTATCCGATCTCTCTGGATGTTCGTGGATGTCCGCCAGTCTCCCATGACGTTTAAGTCCGTCTTTAGGGCTTCGACTTGGGGGTGCGGTTTGTGTGGGTAGGCTGGACTGGCGTAGCTGGTGTGCTTGCATTATACTCTGACACTCCAATTCAATACTTCTTAGCTCTCATTTAGCATCCTTAGCTCATGCTCCACTCCTCCTTCACTTTCCCCACTGTTAACACCGTCTTCATCTCCAGCGCTCTGCTCTGTCAAACTGCATTCAATGCTATGTCTTATCGAATAGACGCCACATTCCACGCCGTTGCGAATTTGGCATTTGAGTTCTAAAAGTTGTTGAAAGCGATTTTCCAAACCTAGCATTGGGCTGTTGCTATTGTCTTGTGTTTTTGATTGTGTCTTTTGAGGCTTGTGTGGATGATCTGCAAGCCATCTTTCACGTAAACACTGAGCAGGACTTTTCTTATGCATTCTGGACAAAAGAGGCTGGTGATCTGGGCTGTCCGTGCCATGGCCAAACCCGCTGTCCTGGTTGTTGGATGAACAGGTGGCAGTGTCAGTGGTCATGCCCTCCTCAAGTTGAAGCTAAGAAAAACACAAGAATATAATGTAAGTTACTGTATGAGTTGGCATAGCTGAAAAGAATATTAAATTAATTTTGGTTAAACAGCTTTGATCATTATGTGCCAATATAATGACAACACAAACTTTGCATTTCAATTAATCAGTCCACAATTTGTAATTGGCTGATCAACAAAATACTCACCATGTTATGTTATTTGCAAGGGAAGCTTTATGTTTCAAAGATCTGTTGCATTCTGTCTGCTATGTAGTTCTAATTTATATGGTTATCTTATGTTTTGGTTTGAATTGCAAAATTAACCTAAAATAAATTAAGTGAAAAATAATAAGTAAACAAATAAAGAAATAAAGAACAGTCAAAGTTGGTAATCTTGATATTTACTTGAGAGCCTCAAAGATTTTTGTGTTTAGGTGGCCTAAATATAGCAAAGCTAGTGCCACCTACTGCCTTTGCTTCATTTCATTTCACTCCAGCAGCTAGGTCAGAAATTTCAGTTTGTTGCTGCTTAAATTGAGCTTGAGAAACAATCAACCAATCAGCAAACAGAAATTAAGCGGTGACGTCAAATTCAAGCATCTGTTTGCAGTTTGCCTTTACAGTAGGAAATTTAGATTTAAAAATCACCTTTTTTATGATGTGATGGAGCTCTAGCTTGATGTTTCAGCCGTTTTTTTTTTCACTTCATTTCATTTCATTTGTTTTTATCATCCATGCAAATTAGAAAATGAATGTCAACAAGTTAATTACAAAAATATACATGGGTGAATAGGAGCACGAAGAAGACAATGTCTTATAATTACATGCCCCTTTTACAAAATTCAAGTTAACATAAGATGGTACGCCTTTGCCATCACTTTGTTAGATTAATACATCAATATTTTTGTTCACTTTGTGGAAACGACAAAGGTCCATGTTTATGCTGTACTGCCCAGACTACATCTGATGTGTCAGTCGCAGTTCATACACAACGTCTGATAAAGAACAAACGGCATATGCGAAAAGGACCTGGCTACTGAGCAAACAAGCCCCAATGCCGAGATGTCAAATAGTTTCCACAAAGTGAAATTAAACTGGCTTATACATCTGGCTAGCCTAAATACACAATAGAGTCAAAAACACGCAATAGACTGACATTTGGTTAGTGATGCTCTACATTTTGTAACCCGTCTTCTATATTGTTTTATGGTCTTTCCACCAACTCACATTTTTCTTTGTCCTCTTCTATGCTACACTCTCAATAACTCAGTCTCTTACCTCTTTTCTTCTGTCAAACTTCTGTTCTTTGTGTCTTCTCCTCTGCTCTAGGATTTCCATCTTCAACTCTACCAGTTCTTGTTGGTCGTCATCCAGCCACACTTCATCCTCCACCTGAAATCACAACATCTTGTCAGAGCCCCCCATCTTGTCTTGCAGCGTGTTTTCATGTTGTGCTCAACCTCTTATGTTGACAGTGAAAGGAAGCACAGTCTTGACAGGTGTCTGTTTTTGTTTTAACGTGACGGGTTAAGACAGGCTGGTTGTGTTTACCTGCAGCTCGGGCCTTGTCACTAGTAAGATGACGCTCCTTGTGTCTTCACTTGACAACAGGGCCACTGCCTTTTCTCTGTCGTGCACCTCACACCCGTTAATCTGTAGAAAATAACAATGACATGAGGAAAGCTATTTGACTGAAGTTGTGACGCATTACTTTAAAACACAGGTCTTGGTAATTGGATTGAGTGTTCATTTAGTATAGCAGTTTCATTTTTTGTTCAAGTGGTCCAGAAATTGCGTGTTACCTGCTTGTCTTATGGACAGTGTTCCGTGTATTTAGGGTTCATGTCTTTGGGTCTCCCATCTTGTAAGAATGGTGAATAAACTTCTCTTACTGTAGGTATTAGGATTTTAGTAGCTACTACTGAATAAAGGTAGAGTTAATCATTTAGTAAAGAGTAAATAGTTAACATGTGAACCTCTGTGCTTGGGGTCTTGTGAGTGCAGCTTCGGTCAAATATTTGGTCTGAACATTGAGACACTGTTTTTGAAAGGAGGGTGCCCTTTTAGGACATATCTTAATTCGATTAAGAATGTCTCTAATCAACAGCCCAAGTTTTGTGATTATTAAACTTAAATTGATACATTTAAGTAAATTTTTTAGCATTTTCTTGTTGGTTTGGCATAATATAAACAGAATATCGTACACGAGATATCTATCTAATAGTACAGGATTAGGGTGAGGTTTATTTTGAAAAGTGTTTTGATGAAGCATTTGTCCAGTCAGTACATTTCGTTGTGTCTGAGACTGACTAGTGGACAAACCAAAGGGAATAAAAACCTGTTGAATAAAGCTTATTAAAAAAAAAAAAAAATTTTTTTAAAAACCCATCTTTTATGGTGTTTTGTCAATTATTTAATGTACAGTACATTTGATCTGTTGAACTATTCAAAATAATGGACAAAGCATTAACATTGTTAAGTAATTTTGTTCAACACAGGCTAATTTGGAACCTTTTTGTCAGTTGTACCAGAGCAACAACCAATAGCTTACTAATTCAAATTTAACTGACTGTCCAAAAGTTATTCTCATTTGTCAAATGTGTCGTTTTCTACGTAGCACATAAACACAGCTTTTACCACCATTAGCCCTGTACTTTCCCCTCCTCCCTGCTCTCCATCCTCTGCCTGCTTTGTGCCCTGACATCTCCTGACTCTGCAGCGGTTGGGGGAGCGTGGGTAGGCAGCTCTCTCCACTATTGCAGAGTCAAACTTGATGAGAATCTACTCCTCCATCCAGACACACAATTAAGTGTTGTTGGACAGGTGGCGTTCATCTTTTCCTCTCTGGAGTAATGGGGCTGTCAGGAGCAGATAATAGGAGCAGTGCTACAGCCGGCCCCGCGCTCACACTATCGCTCACACTACACTCTGGTAATGGCATCCGCTTGCGTTCGGGGTTGAGATGTTGGAGCTGTGTCAAACTGCCTAATGCCTCGGTATTTATCATTGATTTCCCTGGACTTATTAACCAGAGCTGCACACTTAGCAAAAAGGTTGCTAAACAGGTTTTGTGCAGCATCCAAATTACATTCAGGCTTTTAATGCAAGCCTACATGAATGAAGATATGTCATGTACATACATTGTTACTATTGAGTCAAATAAATACATGTTTTTGTCATCTTTTGGGTTATTTACCATGTAATCACATCATGATTTTGTCTCATTAGAACTGCTTCAGTTCAAATTTTGACACAAAGTCCAAAATTACATTTTGTGGTAATCATAGAGTTCTTTTAAGTGGTGCTTTGTGTGAAATGTTTGAGATCTATTGATATTAGGGATGGCCCATTCACTTAAGTCACGATTAGATTCAGTTTTCGATTTTACAGCCACAATTTTTGGTTTAGTAAAAATGTGTTCGTTTATCTATATTTACATTTTTTTACCCTATAACACAAAATAAACCATTATAAATGACATTTATAATGAAGCCACTAGTTAGTGCTCAGAGTATTTTTTATCAACATTTAAACAGTAAACATTCATATCATGGTGGCTATTATTGTATTGTGTATTATACAAATCAGAGTGTGTGTGTATAGGTCAGTGGCTGCAAGAGCAAAACTGATTCTGGTCTTTCGATTCAATAGATGAATACTATATATAAGAGTTTTCGATTTTCTATACCTTATTGATATAGTTTTATAAAGGTAATAAACTGAAAATCAATGTGCCTGCATTAATACATACGTAATAAATAAAAATAAGTTAGCAGAAAATCTAAAAATTTCGCTGCATTGCCTCCAACTATAAACATCTGCATGTAGGAGATGCTTACCTGAACAATCCGATCTCCCTCTTTGATACGCCCGTCTTTGGCAGCGAGACTGTGTGGCTCCACCTGCAAAAAAATATGAAGGAAATCCATCATTATAAATTCTGTTTCTTCTTCTTCACTTTGTTGTTTATTGTGTGGTGTTTTGTATGGGGTGGAGGAGATTTCTTGGATGTCTCGTGTTTATATTTTGAGGTGAGAATGTGCAGTTTGTCAAAGTTTGCACATTTTGAAGTTTTGAGGCCTGACTTTTGACAAGAGAAAAGAGCAAAGCAGATAACAAAGCCAAACAGACAAGTCACATGTTTTTAGAGCACAAGAAATGTGGAATCTGGTTGGAAGAATCTACATTTTTTATGCATCCCAGTGGATTTGCACACACTGCTAAAACTCAGCTCATCTTTTTATTGTCTTTGTTGTTTTCCTTTAGTATGAAGATTAAACTATAATACAGGGGGCAGAAATAAACCTTTGGAAAGGAGAGATTTGCTTTTCATTTCTCGACAGTCTCACAATCCTGTCATACTGTACACATGCATAATAATGAGGCATTAGCATTTTTATCCTCTGTACAAAAATAGACGCGTTCGACAGTGAGCGACTGTTTTGGCAATTTGTCGAGAGTAGGCAGGTGTGACGTTTTGTTGTTTGGGTCTCTTGTAGGTTGAAAGAAAACAGTTGGAAAGCGGTGAAATGATGTCTATCACAGGCTTTATGTCAATAGTGTAATGAGAGTTAAAGATGAACACTGTAACTATTCCGAGTGAGTGTAGCTACCTTCTTTGCCTACAATTTTCCATAGTTTGTTTTGCTCAACAAAACCTTAAAAGTGCACTGCCTTTCCTCCTCACAGATCTGACCTTTATGTAATCTATACCGCATAAAGTCTATGTGCACTTATAGCATATTTTCTATATTTAATTGTACTTGGGATAAATATACAACAACAAAAAAATACACTTTGTGCATGTCAACATCCAGCTAACTCAGAGTTCTGTTTTTGTTTTATCATATGGCAATACAAACAAGCAGGTGGCAGGCCAAGCTAGGCCAACCCAAGCCAAAGTAACTTTAAATAAGCTAAGCTAAAGTTGGTGAAATTAAAGTAAATAAAGTAAGTAATAATAGTTTGTGTAGCACATTTCACAGATTTAAAAACTCAACAATGTGTCTTACAAACGGGGAAGGCCAACTTAAAATGAAATGTTAGCTATGAGCAGCACTATCAACTGCTCCTTTGGAAAATAAAATACACATTTTTAGCTTAACTTGGCAAAAATCTCACATTGATCCTTTAATGAATAGGCGAACAATAACAGCGAGCTAACAAAGTGCCATTTTACACAGAATCTTTATTATATGCAATTTGCCATTTCAAATACAAGCTAGATTGAACATTTTTAGATATGAAAGAAGGTGAAAAAGTGTTAATAGTGGAAGAACCTATTTCAAACTGCATTTTGCTGTAATACATTGAAACCTGCACCTGGTGTCACATTCATTCATTGGGATTTGCTTTGAAAGTCCATTTTTATACCTCGTTAGCAGCTTCACACGAGACCTATGAAATGTGTAAAGTGCTTCTTCCTGCTTCATTTGGAGTGTTTGGTATTCAGGCCTGATAATGTACAGTGAGAAAGTGTCATTTGCCTTATGCTAGAAAGTAATGACGGCTGTTTAGAGCTAATTAAAACATGTAAGAGGGGGAACGGAATCACATTACAGACTTGACTTCGTTTTTGGATTGATGAGTTTAGTTATGAATGAGTAAATGTTTTCTTTCTTGCCCCTTGCTGTTTGCTAAAGTGATTATTTAAATAGGGTTTTATGTTATCTTTTAATAGACTGATGCACTTGACTGAACTTCAACCTTAAAGTTCCAGAATATTTAAAATGATCCTTGCATTACCATTAAACATGTAATTTTGTAGTAATTAAGGATGTGCTATAACTGCAAGTTGAAGAGATTACAGTTCGAGGTCAGGTCTATGGAGAGGCAACCCCACTCACAATAAAAATACACGTTTTCTAGGTATGCTGGTAAACAAAAAGCCTGCAAGAAAGATAAATCAACATTTCCATGAAGACATAGTCATACCTGGCTCACGTAAATGGCCATGTCCTCCTCATCATCAGTCCGATAGCACAACGTTAGCCCCAGTTTCTCCAGACTGTTCTGTCGACACAGCTCCACTTCCTGAAAAACCAAACAGGTAAGACAGTTAGCTTAGTTTTTTAGCAAAAGTGTAGTGATGTTTTTTGTTTGTTAAAACAACTAGCAACTCAACTGTTCTGGCCTTATCTAGTACACCAGTGAACAACTGCAAAGAGAAAAAGGCAGACCCAAAAAAATCACTGTCTTTCTGAGATCAGGGTTTGTGTAAAAAAAAACAAAAAAAAACCAACAACAAAAACTACCCATGTTTATCTTAACGTTCATCAATGGTCAACAACCACCTTTGTAAAAGCCAGTGAACAACATGGCAGAGCAAAAAAACATACAGAATTGTTGGACTGAAACCACACCCTTTAAACTCCCAAAGCCTGATGGGCAACACAATCTATGTGTACCACAAGCATTATCTTACTTGTGTTTTCCTTCTAATAAAGCAATGAAAGCTATTAACTTGTGACCTATCATTTAAGTAGGAGTAAAGGTATGGTGTTTCTCTAAGAAGTAATTTTAGTAAATGCAAGTAGCCAACTTGGAGCAGTTTTTGTTTCATGTGGATCTCTTATAATAATAAACCAGGTCAAACTGCATATTGATCATTAAAATACCAATTCCACTCCAGAAACCGGTTCCAATGCTCCATTTTAACATGGACAGTCAATAATGCTATGATGTCACGTGAACCCAACCTCCTCATCTTCCCTAGGAAACTTGCTCCATATTTAGCCCCTGCTGCCTCCTTTTCATCTCTGCTGTGTACTAATGTAATCACACTACGATAACTCTGCGCTAATCCTTATTAACCCCATGAAGCTAAATTCATTTCATTGCTGTGAAGTTGAGAGAGAAGGGGGGACCCAGCCCGCTCTCTTGGGGTAAACCCGATAGTCGAAAGACTGACAAGGGAAATAATTAATTTCTGTGGCATTTAACCCTCTGTGCAGACAGCCCTGACCTTCAAAGCTACGAGTCTACAATATTGTTGTGTTAATCTCTGCTTCCAGGTTTTGCATCCTGCTCGGATTAAACCCAGCGCCCATGGTAATATCCTGCCTGTTTGGAGGTGAACTTAATTTTGGCACTGTCTGATGGTAATGTGAATCCTAATGATTTCCAGATGTGCTGCCACTGTAGAGAGGCTCCATTTGGTTATAATTGGGTCATAATTTGGCACAGTGGGCGATAAATGATATACCAATATAGTCACGTCAAAACCCTTTAATAGATTTGACTCTGCATCGCAACAAAACACTCTCATTATTTACAATGTATTCACCATTTACAATACATATTAGAGGGAAAATTGAGTCTGTTCCACCTTTCATTGAACATTGAACATCTGTTGCTGGCATTATAATGAGGTAGGTTTCAAAACAAATTGCCGCTAAAGCTAATGTTCGTTGGCTCATTGTCTCCACATTGCGCATGATGAGGCCCTTTCGGCTGTCACTGTTTCACACAAATAGTCCTTGAAATGAACCAGTGCTGTGTGTTCATTGTTGGGTTGTTTGACATTTTTCACACAAATGAGTGCATTGAGTGAATAATTTAGCAGGATGCTTGTTTTCTGAATGGCGTGGGAAACTAGTGCAATGAATGATAAGATTATGACCACTGAAAGGGAAAGCTTGGTAGTACATAACACAGATGGGTGGCATTTGTCCTACAAGATGAAGCCATAAGTAGAATTAAAAATGTGTTACAATTATAGACAATTATAGACAACCCTATTACATTATGTTTATGTGTAACATAAATCTTAATGACTAAAGCAGCATAATTGTACTGTATATGTTTGTTGCTTGGTGTGGGTCAGCTCATGGTGCCGGAGGTCCACCATGTAGTCAACAATGTCTCCAGATGAGCCTAGTGGTAGCTGTTGCCGGGTGATTTGGGTAAAATAGTAATGGATCTAAGTTGGGTATGCTTGTCTTACTCATTTCAAATGTCTATGTAGCCTAACATAACATTTCTCCACAGAATGCTGAAACAATTCAGTCAATTATTGGTGAGGCTTCCTACAGTAAACCACATTTGCAGGTTTGACTCTGTGAATTGTATGGCAGAATTTGCTGTCAGAGTGCTGTATTTCTTTTAAAAGCAATGCATATCCCATAAGGTTATGCAGTCTCCTAAACCTCATCTAAATTTGTAACATCAAACTGTAGAAAGTTAAATCAACAAGTGCAGAATAATAGGAAAAACACAGTTTTATACAGAAATCAATAAAAAATACCCTGTAATGTTTCTATAGGTGAAATGGTTAATCAAATTCTTTTTATGAATGATTGTGAGAATGAAAACGTGTCAATCATTCTCCACTTGACTACATACGTTATAAAGCCTGCATTTACCTAGATTTGCTTCTTCCCACAAAATGATCAATTTCATTGTTTGCAGAATTTTCAGTATTGTGATTTTGGCACAAAAATCTATATCCATTTTTTCAGTCGATCAATATAGATCTTTTTTATTCTCTTGTCAGTTGTATAAAAAAGGATAATCGCCCCAATTTCACTTATTCGATAACATTTATCTTTAATATCCACCCAACAATTTGCAGCTGTGATGTTTGTAGCAGATTGGCAAGGCACATATATCAATATTATGACCACACATGAACAACTGACATAAAGCAAAGCCTGTCAGTCAAAATTAATGTACCTGGGAATAGCAGGCTTATTTCGTTTCATCCTTGAGGAAAAGCAGTGATGTTAGAGCGGGACACACTCGGATAGGCAGAGGTAAGGGCGCAGAGTTGGCAGGTGGGGGCAGGGACCATGACTTTGTTCTCATATCGTGCTGCCATTACAACACATACAAGTCTTCCACCTTGGATACGCTGGGGGCTTTTTTCATTTTAGACGGTTTAGTTCAGCAGACCACAGCTGGCAACACAGGCATCCTAATGACTCTCAACGCAGCTCACTGAACCAGGAAGTGCCTATTAAACCACAGGAGATCACCAACTGTAGCATACGCTGTCCATTACTGTCACCATCCATGACCTCAAGGTCCACTGTCTCACCTAGTGTATGTGTCAGTGTCGCAATATAGACAGAATGTATGGAAGTAACTCCAGTATTTTATGTTCATTTGTCATTTGAATTGTGATCACTGGACTTAAAGCCCATATGACAGATAACACATTTTTCTAATTTTGACTTAGTTTGGTGTGTTAGTCTTTGTGGTAAATATTTATCATAGTTTTACAGCAGTTAAGTTGCAATTTATGAAGAAATTGACAGACAAAAGGTAAAATTAGAGGAAGTAATCTGAGTTCTATAACAGATTCCCTCCACATATGTCATCAAAAAGCGACAAAATGCAAAGACATTATACACACAATTAACACTTTTTTTGGAGTTTAAGCAATAATTTAACACAGTTAAAGTCTTATAAGTTATAATATTTTGTCACGTTGTCACTCTGTATTATTTATGTTGATTTTGGCCCAGATTTACAATGTGGTTGCTAGACATTTGTAGATTCCCTCCGCTTATGTCATATTTACTGGACAAAAGACAATAATAAACTTCCTAAAAGCAACCAAATTGGGTAAAAACAAGCTAAGTGTTTAGTCAAATCTTAATCATTATCATGTTTGCTATATTTTACCAAAAATGTACCAACCTGTCATACGCACTTTAAAGATCCACAATGTACTTTTTTTTTTTTTTTCATTTTATTGTACGCTTGTCATTATGAGATTGCATTAGAATGAACTAATGCAATTATCTTTATTGTTTGAAAAATTGTGAGTCACCTCTCACATCTCAGACTTGTCATGAAACCTCACAGCAAAAACACTACATGTATGCAAGAGCTGGGCAGCATATCAAATATGAATAATATTGTGAATATTGTTTTGAGGCTATGCCAAAAAAATGACATTAAAATATAAAACTTAAACTAAAAGCTATTAACAATATAACCTGAAACTGGAAATTTTCAATTTGACAAGGCAAGTTTATATGTGTAATAGAATTTATATAATAAATCATTCAAAGTGTTTTATAAAAATGAAAATAAAAGTGTAAGAAAATATTTCTGCACTTTGGTGATTTATTTGATAAAATTGCACATTTATCTAATAATTTAACCTCAAGTAATACATTGGATGACACATTATAAGTTGATATGTTGGACTGACAAAAGACCACAAAATGTTGAGATTATATTTTTTTGCTTTATCACCCAACCCATAATATGATAATGCATAAGACAAGTAGGTGATGAACTTTCCATCAGAAAAGATACAGTGCCCAAGATTGGCAACTGTTCACAATCACAACTAAACCCATTTTAGCCTGTGATACATTTCCTTGAAAAAAATAAAATAAATACAATTTTCTGCCCTTGGTTTTGAACCTTTAGATATACTCAAACACAGCCACAAAATGGCACACAAAAGACATTTTATCGACTACGATAGATAAAAAGCCTTGGTTCAATACAGAAACCTTCCCGTGTTGTATTTCTTTTGATAGTATTTTTTAAAAAAAGTGGTTGTCTAAGAAATCCATGGTCTCTGCGGTGCACTGGGACAGCATGTTGCCCACTTTCTAAAGAGCTTCACCAATTCACTTATATTGTGAAGATGGGGAATAGTATTGTTCGTGAAGGACTCTTGAGTACCATCCATCAGACTGGCCTTGGATTGTCCTGAGGGAGTTTCTGAATAGGCAGGAAAAATGTAGTAAAACCTCCATGTAACAAGCCATACCCCACAAGCTTTCCACAGACCTACAGCCACTCACAAATGTCTCTTCACTTCTCAATAGCACAGGCATTAAATATACCAAGTCCTTTTGTAAGCATTGCAATACAGACATTTCTTTTATTGAAATAATTTCTACCAAAATAAGATTACCTGAAGTATACCATTCAATTTGCTACTTATTGTGAATGTTATGCCACGGCTGTATTTGACGGTTCACAAGTACTTATTGAAAACTGCAAGTCTATTCTTAAGTGTATGCGTCCATTTCTGAGAACTGAAGGCCACTGCATTATGTTCATGTCACATTTTTATTCATTTGTCTCTGTCAGGTTAATTTAGTAGTAATATATAGTAAGCCTTGTGTCATGCTGCTCCCACAGCTTGGAACTGCTGCATTTGATCTATATAGGTATGAGAAATCAACTTAATCACTGTTGTGATGTTTTGCAGGGTGACTGAGGGACATCACCTGTTTAAGTTGGACAAAGCGTGCTTATTAGATACATTTTCCAGATTTATCAAGCCAGGTGCTAAATTTCGGGTACAAACTGAAAAAATATATATAAATAATAATAATAAATTATGTTTTTGTGAGCAATTTATGCATACTTTAATATTGGAAGATGTACATATTATAAAGACAAGAAGCTTTTTGCTTCCTCTAACCCAGTGGTTCTCAAAGTGGGGTCCGGGGACCCTAAGGGTCCCTGGACCATGTGTAGGGGTCCCCCCAATTTTTTTTTTTGAAACATTGGTAATTTTTTAATACAACAGTTTCTTTTGATTTACCATCCTAAACATAGAAATTTGGATAGAAAAGATAGATAGTTTTGAATAGAAACAAGTAAACCAGTAAAAATGACCAAAGGAAATTAACCATTTATTCACACGCACGACCTGTGTCTGCTGCCGTGCGCTCTAGTACGTCTTTACAAGTGAAAGTGGATGAAATGCGGGACATAAGTCCAATTTGCATGATAAGAATTTAAGTTGAAAATGCAGTGCAGTCCCGCACAAAGCGGAACATCTGGTACCCTGAATATTTGCATGAATGTTCATACTTAGTTGCATCATATTTACTGCATTTCTCATAAACAAAAGTCAATCAGTATTAAAGTATAACTCTTTAGACAAACAAGCATTTGTGCGTACCTCATATATGTATTCTTCCGTCCTCTCTCCATCTGCTGGCGTACTGGAGATATATTCAGGCATTCATAAAACTCATGCTCCATTGTGTGGATTGAATGGCAGCTAAAGATGAAAAATGTAGAGAAAGAAATAATTAGAATGTACATAAATGCCAGTTTGACTTTGCAACAAAACTTTCTCTAATGAAATTTATGCATCCCAGTACAGTACTTTCCCTTAATAAATCACCCCTGCTCTGAGTGTCTTTCTATAATCTCTAAACTGGTGACTTTTTAAGACTAATTGATTTCATATGCAGGCTAACAAAGGCCTATAAATAGCTGTACAATGGAGCTAGCGCCAGAATGCCTGCTCCATCAGACCATTGGCTTTTAATCGGCCAGCAAAACTCCCATTAAAGAAAATGGATGTAACACGCACAAGCAATTACCGCGTAGCGCTTTGGTGCTGCATAATGATATCTGAGGACGACGCTACAATGCAATGGGTATCAAAAAGACTAGTGCGCTAGCCTCCAGGAAGCCTCGGTTCAAATAGAACTGAGACTCTAATACTTTCTTTGAATTTGTTATGATGAAAAGTTGTACTGAGAGAACAACTAGCCTTAATTATTTAATTTAATTTCAGCATTTTCCCTACTTTCTTCACCCTTTTTTAGAACTTAGTTTATTCCCTATTACTGAAAATGCAGATTTGCTAAATCCAGAACATAACCTTGATTCAAAGACAGTATAATGATTGTAAATTGTCATGCAGGTGTGATGGTAAGCCTTTGCCCTACCTGTCAGACAGCAAGAAAGGACAGATGTCGGGCACAGGTGGCGTGGCCGGCCTTAGTTTGGCCAGAGCCATGATGTGTTCGAAGTAATGTCCGTCTGTGTGCAGCGTCCACCACGCAGACATCCTGAGGGGAGCCGGAGCGGGACAGTGGGACATTGGCGTGGGATGGGGTGTGCCGCAAACCTGCACAACGATGGTCTCTCCTGAGGGCCTCCACCACTGCCCTTCATGATCAACCTTGGAAAAGTCACGGCCGTTCACCTGCAAAGGAGATACAAGACTGTAAAGACCTTTGTGAAGAGTATTTGCTGTGTTTTGGATACAGATCAGAAGCAAGCCTTTCAGAAGATCTAAATAGGGTTATAGTAAAAGAAAATAGCATTCTGTCAACTGGACAACATTTTTTAGAGTGAGAATCTTTTTTTCTGAAGCACACTAGTTGCAAGATGGTATTATGAAGCGTTAATAACCAAGTTCAGTGGTGCTTATCTCTAGTGTAGCCTTCAGTGGTTAGCACACATCTGCTGCCTGCCTGGTTGCTGAACATGTGCAGTAGTAGGGGTGTGAATTGCATGAATCTGGCGATTCGATTCGTATCACTATACACGTCACAATTCGATTAATCCCGATTAATTCCGATACTGACACAAACGAATATAAATTGCAATTTATTGATAATTATTTCTGTTTTTATAGATCTATACTATTAAAGTACACTTAAAAACAAATTATTCGTGTGCCAAGGGTTAACATTAGATTGTCTTCTTAAAGACAGTGTGCCCTCTACTGTCCTGGCGAATATGCACATTTTGAACCACTATTGACATTGAATTCAGTTGAAATCAATATATAAAAGCATCCTCATTATATGCATGACGTCATCAAAAGAATCGATATCGGAATTTAGTATCGATTCGAGTATCACGGGATCGAGTATCGCGATATATCGCCGAATCGATATTTTGACACCCTATGCAGTAGTGCTTATTGCAGGGCAGGCTCTGCATCATAGGACTATAAGCTTTGTAACGCAAGCAAAGGCTAAACAAAAGCTGATTTTAAGACAACTGAAGGATGAAGTTAATAGCCATGTACTTGTTAGCCGAGCACTTGCAGTTTTTTTCTGAAAAATTGCTTCCTCAAGTAGAATATAATAGAATAAACTATTGTCCCCTTGAGAGAAATTTGTCTTTGACTCAGTGCAACTTTTGCCACAAAACATAAAAAAACATCAACCAGGCAAAAGCTATTAATCCTTTCCAAATATTCCATGATTTTGGCTCTTATCGTTCTTCAGTTCCTCTGACAGGGTTCCTGTAAGTCATGGTTCATAACTTCAATGAGATCACACAGATAAATAGAGGTTTATCAAGAAAGGCAAATGCAACACAACATCTAAGCAGCACTAACTTTCATGTGGAGGACTATCAGTGTAGTGTTCCACAGTATAGCATTCGACTTCTATTGGCTATTAATCAGTAGATTCTGTTCACATTGTAGAATGTGATGTAGGATGAGATGGTGGGCAAGTTTTTTTTTTTAGTTTCATTGCACATTGTACAACATAAATTTTAGCTGCCCATGTATTTTAAATATAATTGACATACTCAATATTGTGATGTTACATGTAAGGAACCTATTAAATGATTTTATTGCAAAAAGTCCAGGTAGTGGTAAAGGGTCTGTCATGTTTTCTGCTCAAGTTTTATGCATTTTTAGGTTCATCCAATCATCACCAATTGAATGGTTTGTTTTGCCAATTTTTCGAAGTAAGATGATCACCACCTTCTTGTTCAGGCAAACTTTGCACAAGGAATGCCCTGACATTTATTTTGCTTCACTGTTTCTCCCGCTCTCGCTCTCTCTGAGAACAAACACAGATAAACCAAACTCGATTCTGGAAATCCTTGAACTTGTATTCCACGAAATGCACTGTGTCTCAACAAACACAATTTACAGAAGCTAAAGAAAGACCTTGCACGTTTATATCTTCCCGTGTGTAAGAGGCCTCATTTATAGCAGCACTATCTGACAGACACGAGTGCTCTTTTGCTAACAACCTGTTTCACTGTCACACCTGTCTCTCCTGCAAAGACAGGATTCCAAATAAAGCAACTGCATACGAGATTATTAAAAAGGGCATTTGTGCTGTTATTCTTCTTTGAGAAACCACAAAAGAAACTCACTTTTGATACACCTTAAATGTAGAAAGGTAAAATTGAAAAGTTAAAAATTAATAAATAAAGACACTTCACATTGCTTTCTGATGGACATGAATGTAGTAAGACATAAACATGAAATTTCTTCAAGCAAAAGTGACTGTACCAGTTCAAATATTGACAGCGTATCCATTTAAGTAAAAAAAAAAATGTTTAGATGGGAAAATTGGGTACAGTGCTTTCAGCAGTATCTGTCACTATTTACTGTAATATAGGTAAAATTTGTGTAGAAAACTGCTAACGGCTAGCAAACTTCAAATAGGATTTCTGTCTAATGCTCATTTAAGCTTTTTCCACCAACCAATCCAGTCGTTGTCGGTGGAGGAGCGACGCACCGTCTGTTCTAGTCTCTTTGGGCGCATCGATGTAAAAAAGCGTTCGCACAACACGATCCAAGCAGCCAACAGCGGAAAAGCCGAGAGCATGCGCGTGATGTAACGCTTGAAAAAACAAACAGAATTGTGCGCATAGTTGTCAACTCGTGGCACAGTTTTTATCTTACCTCACGGATTAGGCTAAACTTCTATTTCCGCTACAGTCCAGCCTTCGTACTACAGCTGTACTCCTCCATCTTGTTTCCTCGACCAAGTAGTACATTCTTCTCCGTACTTACGTCTCGTTGAACCCGGCAAATAACAAAATCCATGCTCAGGTAAATACTTTTTTCCATAAGCGGCATTTCGTTTCCGCACCATTTTCTTGCACACTGATTGCTAGCCACGGCCAATCAAACAGCTGCATATGCGCAACTACGACCGATGACATGCCGACTTTACGAGCAAGTCTTCAAAACCTCGCTCCACGACTGCTCCGCGCTCCTCTACCCCGCATGCATCCACCAAACACGTGAGCCGTCGGCAGAGTGCCAAACCGGTTCAGACGGCGACCCTCGGCTTGGTGTGAGACCTTTAGCCTAAGGACACTAATATCGTCTTTCACATGTTACTCGTGAGAGCAGGTTCACTCATCTGTGGAGGATTGTCGAGTCGCATCATGAGTGTTGTTTGTTTAGCTTTTCCTGCCTATGAATGTGTCTATTTGGGAAATATAAACAACATTCCAATGCTGCTCACAAAAGCTGCATAAGACACAAATCTTTCTTTTTTTCTTCATGATTTTGCTGAAATTACTTGTTTTAGCGCGGTTTCCATAAGGGCAACTTCTTCCATTCAATTGATTGCGTCATCACATCTACCGGAGGAATATGGCGTCGCGCTGTTCGTGTTGTAGCAACAGAGCAGTGCTGATTGCACGTCTACTAATTTAATGTCTATGGAGCTGAGCAAGTTGCACAGTGTACCTTTAAAATTGGTTCGATAGCAATTGGCGTAATCAGCTGATGTTTACATTGAAGAGCTTTACTATAGAGCCTTGTTTACTTTGTATTTCTAGCAAATCCATTAGTGTTGCTGAACAAAGAATGATTACTCCACTGTCATAGTTAGACGAGGAGCAGATGCTGGCTCACGCTCCTCGGGATTGTGAGTTTTTGAGAGCGGCGCATCTTGGATTTGTAAGTTCCGACCAGATTTTACCCAAGGGGATTAGTGGAAATGAGGTGTTCCTGCAGTCACATGACAGCTGCCAATTTAAACACACAGAAAGCAGACTTGTGCCTGGGCTCCACAGTGACACTCCACTCAAACCAATTACTCTGCTCCAGCGCCTGGCTCCACTCTCGAGCTAATTTTCACTCTGTCACATCTCTCAATTGATTGTTTCTATTGATTTTGGGAGTCTTAAAGTGTCAAGAGTGTTTGTCAAAGACTTAAATTGTGGAACCGCAGCATTACTACGCCAAAAACAAAAACATTTATCTATAGACTTTAGAGACTTTCCAATTTAAATGACTGATTGTGATAGGAGGTGGCTGCAAATACTTGAAAACTATTTCCTCCAATTATCTCTGTTTTCTCAAGCTGCAATTGTTTTTGTTTTGACAGTTTTCATTTATATGTAATCTGGGTTTTCATTTGGGAGCTTTGTACATCTTTTGAGCTATACCTTGTGTACATAATAATTTCTTTTTTGAAGGACCACGTAAGTTAGTTAGTTCATTCATAAGGTAGCAGTTGCTCATTTGAACCTTTGTTCCTTTAGCAGCCTATTTGTTTTTTTTTTCTTTTGGATTAAGTAATGATAAAGTAATATATCTGTCTCGCAATGGGGACATTTCAGTTTGCAGTGCAAAATCAGCAGAAGAATGTTTAAGGAGAAAATAAAAAATAATCAATTGTAATGATGTCAGAATCAAAAATGTGCTGTCAGTCATTCTCTATGCCTAAAGGCTTAACAGTATTTCTCTCATTGCTCCTCGACTGGTCCTAGCCAGAATAGATCTTTTTAACCGTTGGTCTGACCTGAGGAATGGTGGTCAAACTTGTTGGTTTCTTGGGTATTTAGCACACTTTCTGCTTAACATTCGGTACAATAACCTGACTGATTGATAAGTTCAACTCTCCAACTCAGAGCCGGCCTATATAATTATGTATAGGCCTATATCTACTAGTGAATCTTTTACAATGCTTAATCTTATATTATAGTATATATCCTTGCCAATATTTGTTTTGTGCCCCAAAGTTTAGTGTGATCCCAGCCCTCTCAACTCCAATACTATTTATCACATTTTTGTGGTCATAACTCAATGAACGTGTCCTATTGAGACAAAACAAACACTGCACTGTAAACCTTTGCTGTAAAATTACACTGAAATCTCAACAGCTTTTTACTGTTTTCCCTCAATACAGTATTATACAGTAAATTGCAATGCATTTTGGGTGAAAAAAGGGTCTGGCACTTTTAACAAGACACCTATTGCTTTCATACAGTAATATACTGTTTACAGCATTCAAATGAGGGGGCTTCTTGTTTTACTGTAATTTTACGGGTAGCAGCAAAGAATTGTGGGAAGGAGAAGAAGTGCGGGAAAAGTTGGAAACTCCATGGACGGCAGCAGCTTGGGGAAAAAATCACATACTTTGAGTAAGTATTACTTTTTGTTTTATATTTTCTCACATCATACACTGTTAGAAATAGGGGTACGGAGAGGGTACATAAATGTTGTCTAAGGTACAATTTTTAGCAATGTACCCTCAATGTGTCTCTGTTTGAGCCTTAAGACGCAAATTTGTACCATTTTCCGACTAAAATGGAACATATATGTACCTCTTGATAAAAAGGTACATCTTTGTACCTGTAAATGCTCATAAAGGGGTACAATACTTTTGACCAATAGAAACGTGACATGTGTGCCATTGACTACCGCACCCACAACAAGCGTCTTCTGTGCTGCAAAAGCTGTGTGTGCTGCTGGAGAAAGGCTTTTCAAAAAGGTATTTCACATTTTATCTTTAAAAAGATAAATGTATACTGAAGTGCTTGTTTGTTCTACAACTGAACGATTGTAAGGTTTTATTTTTTTTGTTTAGATTTGAAAAATCTCACACTATGCTCATCATTTAGGAAAAAGTGTGGACAATTTTGCAAAAAAACAACAAGCTGAAGTGATTTAATTGACCAGCATTGTGCTTAGTTTCTCGTGACTAAAAGATTTGTAGCTGTAGCATTATGTTGGAGGTCTCTTTGAAAAATGCTAACGTAGCTAACAATGCTTTACAGCAACAAATAACTAGTCAGCAAGTATTGAGAGGGGATATTTAAGCTTTATTATAATCTTTGTATTTTTGTCAAAATATCCAGAACTGACAGAGAGCTGTAATATATCACTTTAGGTTCAAAATATAAGTTTAAAAAGAGGCCCGTTAGCATTAGCCTGTTAGCATTAGCGGCGGGATAAGTTAAAAGTTACTAGCTATATTTTTGTTTATAAGAGTCAAATCTAATCTTTGAGACCATTTGAGGCGAGAAATAGTGGGTATTATTGCCATATCCGGAGTCATTTTAACTTTTTTTCTACTAAAGGTCCGGAGGCTGGGTCTCCACCGGGAGCCTCGGCCGGCCCTAGCCGCAGGACGAGCTCAGTCCTGCGGCCTTGCGCCGCGCCAGATGCGGCGGCGCCGCCATTACGGGGTAAGTTTAAAGTTACTATATTTTTGTTTATAAGAGTCAAATCTAAACTTTGAGACCATTTGAGGCGAGAAATAGTGGGTATTATTGCCATATCCGGAGTCATTTTAACTTTTTTTGTGCTAAATGTCCGGACGCTGGGTCTCCACCGGGAGCCCCCGCCGGCCGTATCCGCAGGACGAGCACTCGTGGGCGGCTAGAAGTTGTGCCTCGCGTCGCCGATGCCAACGGTTACTTCCAACGGTTGGTTTGTGAAAATATTTTCTAATCGAAAACTAATGAGACGTATTTCTAACGTAATGTGTGCCTAACAACAATGTTTATTAGCAACAGTTCTGTGCATTAAACACATATTTAGTGTAAAAAAAGCTTCACGGGAAAGCCCGCGGGGGAACCCGAGACACTCCTCCCTGGAGGCGGCATCCGGGGAAGAGAGCTCAGGGACCCCGCGCTGGAAGACGGATAGAAGTCTCGCTACGTGACGCCGGTTTAGACCTGTTTTTAACCTGGCTTGGATCAGGTATGGTCGTGGTTAGATAATGCGTCAGACCCGCTTTAATTCTCGTCAAGTCCTGGCTCAGTCCTGGTTTAGACCTGGTTTAGACCTGGTTAAGACTTGGCTCAGTCCTGGTTTAGACCTGGTTCAGACCTGCGGGGTTCTGGTTAAACGCGGCTTTATTAAGCCTTGGTTTGACAGTTTCTGATCAATTTAATAAGTCATAAATGTGAATTGTGTGCAGGACGGGACACAGACGTGTTCTGGATCACACACGGACGCATTCTTGACCACAAAAGCGAAACTCAGCGCGAGAGTGAGTTTACCTTTGACGCAGGGACAGACTTTCAACATGAACCACTCCGCGGTGCGCTCTTCTTAAATCATATTCCATCATGAGCCAGGCTCCTTAAAATGATCTCTCCGGGTGTAAACGAATTCTCCATCGCGTCCTCTTGGGGGGTAAATGAAAGCGCAGCGGTGATCATTTTGGTCAATTACTTGACCATGTGCGCATTTTCCTTTGCTTCGCTATTCATTTTTGTAGTTTTGATATGTTAAAGTTAGGAGTCATAGGGCAGTAGTGCCTTTGTGTGGCAGTGACCCCGCCCCCTCACAGCTGAGCCTGGGTTTGTTTATACACACACAGAAATGACAAAAACTGAATTAATGAATTACCTTTACTGTTACTGTTAAGCTATTAATAATGCAATAGCCAATAATAAATGAGTTGAAGCAATGAGAGACTACAGGTGGCATACCATACTTATTATAATTCTAAACAAATTGTAACTGAAATTTTTCAATCAAATTTCCAAATAAAAATCTTTTAAAATATCAAATTTAAAAAGGCTGTAATAGGCTACAGTCGGCATCCTCAAACTGATCACACTGCATGTACTGTACAAAAAGTTAAATTGTGTAGTTTAATACTAAATACAAATAAAAATCTGGCATTTTGCCCCCCACAATCAGATAAATAATATGAAATCCTGAAGTGACTGTTGAAGTGAATATTGGTCTGAAGCTCTGATGTTCCAGGTTTGTAATGTCTGCAGTTGTCTTATGTTGTCTCATAATTTAAGTTATTAGCTGTAATTATTTAATTCAGAATATTTTACTAACAATAGTACGTCTGTTTCAGATCTCTGTAAGCCTCCCTGGTGAGATGTTTCAGGCACGACCCACCAGGAGGAACTGTCTCTGGACCGGCCTGGAAGGTTTGGGCAGCTCTTCTCAGATTACTGCTTCTGCTTCTGCCCCAGACTCAGCCCCGGACAGGTGGAAGGAAATGTATAGATGTACATCTTTAGTGTAATTTATATGTTGCTGCCTAAGTGTATTTTATTTGATCTTGTCTGTATCTTATTGTAGATGCTTTTTTTTTTTTTTTTCCCCGACATATTTATGTTAAACTAGACTGTAATGACTTTTCATTGATGTTGACAAATGATGATGTTTTCATAGAGTGGACAAGAGCAGAATCTGCTATGGTCAAAATGGATGAAGAATTCAGCACCAAAGCATCAGGTAACTCATTACTTTGTGTTTCTTAGTGGGCTCTGAGATGGACCTTCTTCTTATTTGAAAATGTAAAACCACAATACCTGTTCTGACTCCTCAAAGTATGTGGAACGTTTACTATTTTGCCACAAAAGCTGTACATTTCTCTTTTGTAATATAAAAACAAAAATTGAAAATATAAAACTAAAATGGATGTCACAGCAGTGGCTAATACTCTTGCCTCTCAGCAAGAAGGTTGTGGGTTCAACTCTTGTGTGGAGTTTGGATGTTTCTCTTCATGTCTGTGTGGGTTTCTTCCAGGTTCTCCAGTTTATCCACCAATAACATGTGTGATGGAGTCTAGCTGCAGACCTGACCAAACCTCACAGAGCATTTGGAGATGTGTCCCTAACTGCTGTGTCCACTGCTCCTGAGAAGATTATCCTCAGGTATTGTTGTTTAGGCCAATAGATCTGACATCACATTATTCTACAGACCAATGCTTTTTAAAAGAAGTGGAGAGCAGCTGAAACAAATGTTAGCAGCTCTCCAGCTGAAATTCAAATTGAGTTTTTGTTGTGGTGTAGTCACCAGCAAAAATCATCAAAACTTACAAATTTAAGGCAGAATTTGTACAAAAATGTTTAAGATGAACTGCCCTATTATTGCAGTGTACAAACACTTTTACTTGTCAGAGTTTGGTAATACTCAGTTACTCTATCGCCTGCCAGTAACCCAGCAATAGATTTTGGATCAGACATATGCTTTATTTCTCAAATTGCATTTATTACATTCCTATTTCTATTTTCAATTGAGATATGCTTCCATGTTGACAATTTTAACAGATTTTTTTTTTCTTGCACAATAGACATAATTTATTAACTCAAATTTGTTTTACAAATACATTCATGTGTATTACAGGTATTCAGCTTTTTATTTTATTTTTTACATTTTTCCTTTCCAATTACATTCACTTCCAGTATTTGGAAGTAACTTTAGGTTTGGCTACTCTACTCACCTTACTATAGAGGGATTTTTTGTTTCTCAACACGGGCGATGCGTGCAATGCCTGTAGAAAGAGCCTCCGCACATAGACACAAACAGTGGAAACAAGTCAAAAAAGCTCCGCTATCAGCTAACGTCAAGAGTTTATCACTTTGCGAAAACAAAAGTTATGCTGCTAAGTTAACATTTATGGATGAATCTTGATCCTACGACCCTTAAAAGTTACATTTAGGTAAGTGAGAAAAACGGCGAGAAAAACACTGTCTCAAGCTTTAGGGGACAGATGTCTATCGGACTGGTTCATACCTGATGAAAGCAGCTGCTGTCGTCCTGTTTCATTGTTTAATTCTAACAAGTTTCCCAATGTAAACAAACAGAGATGAGCTCTTTCTGCATGACGCACGCGCAGTAGGGCGGAGAGTGACGTCGACCGAAAATCCCTCTATAGCAAAGCTGGTTTCTCAATATTTCCTGCTGGCTGTTTGACTAACATCTCTATTTTTTCTCACAGAAGAATCTCCAGCTGACTGAGGTCCACAGTCCTTTTTAAGAAATGAAGTTTTAGACCTGATGACATCGTGGGATATCATTTGTCATGAGTAATTAAGTGCATTGTTATACTGTATATCTATTTACACTGCAGTTTATTATATAGCACATAATTTATTATATACCTACTAAGTACTTTCCCAATGGTTTTAAAACAGTTGCAAACTGATGAGGTTTAGCTTTTTCTACAAAACCACATTAAATATGGTAACACACACATGCACACTCACACAATAAAACGTGTCATCTATCCACAATACATAGGCAAGCACTTTTTGCTTGCTGTTGCCTGAGATGAGTTTCTTCTGCAACACTGACAGATCTGTTATCCATCAGCAGAATCTTCATGAGACTGAAGTGTCCACAGCCCTGAGCTCCAGATGAACCACCTCAACACAAGCTTCTGTCCCAAAGTTTAACCATGTAAGTGAAACATGTATTTACTATAAAGGTATTCTACACTTTGGGCCTCATTTTTCAATCCATGTGCATTGCAAGGATAAACTTATTAAATCTATGTGTTATCGCATTCAGTTCACATTTCTCGTAAATATATTCAATATATCAAATTTATCAATTTGTGTGTGTGTGTGAGGTTTTTGCTCCTCGATTAGCCTGAACTATTTTGCATGTGAGCAAAAGCTTAGATGTTAGTTTGGAAAGGAAGTGACTAGTCTATTGCACATGTCACAGTGTCTTTTTCTTGTCCACAGTTTAATCACAATGTCCAGAACTCAAACGCAGGACGAACTGGCACCAAAGGTAAAAAAGGTAAGACGTAGACCTCTAGATAAAAACATTCCTAAAGTGTGTTATGTGTACCACACTCAAAAAGAAAAAATAATATATATACTGTATGTTTAATCTTTTTGAGTGCCTAAGTGTTTTAGTTATATTTTATTTAGATTATATTATATCTATTATTTCAATGTCACAGATGATGGAGTCCAAGATGCACTGATTCTGCTGCAGCCACAAACATTCAGAGAGACGACTGACCAACTTGTTGCTGTGGTTCAGGTATGATATTTCCCATATTTTGAGAGGATCTTGTAGATTGGAATTTCAGGCCTGAAAACATGCTAATTTAATAGTTTGTCTGAATGAGAGATTTGTCAGTTTAATATGTTAACTCTTTATTTGGCAACTTCCTTTCCTTACTCCTTTTTAACTTTACTAATCAATCTGGACGAGCCTGAGCCACTGACATCTGTTATGTCCT
Organism: Mugilogobius chulae; assembly: GCA_038363315.1. Classification (NCBI taxonomy): domain Eukaryota; kingdom Metazoa; phylum Chordata; class Actinopteri; order Gobiiformes; family Gobiidae; genus Mugilogobius; species Mugilogobius chulae. The sequence goes on along the minus strand of CM076409.1, from coordinate 34,982,199 downwards.
GCAAACTGATCTACATAATCCTCTTTCATCCAGGGGTTACTATACATGTCAGTTTTAATTCAATACAATTTTAACTATAGTAGCATTTTTAATCTAATTTGATCCGTGTTGAATACAAAATAAATAAATAAATACTACTAACTTTTTAGTCCACTTTGCAATGTTGATGTACAAAGTTATGCGGTTGTCTGAACTCACGTCACACGAATTGATTTTAACAAGTCTGCTTTTCCTCTTGTATTTTTTCAGTCTGATGAGCTGTGTCCCTGCCCATCATAGTTTCAGGAGATCTGGACTGGAAGACCAACTCTATCATCAGTGTTTATTAATTTTGACCTTGGACTGTGTGGATCTGCACCATGAGCGGAAGTGGACACTAAAAAGACACAAGGACTGAGACCTGAATGGACTCCTACAGCCATGTGAAGATGAACTGTATGAAAACATATTTCATCTGATTTAAGGACAATCAATCTTGGTAACTCTTCGTATTATTTGTAATATTTTTGACCTAAGTGAAATAAAGGTAAGAAATGTGAATATGTGAACCTACTTTGGATTTGTAAAAATTTGCCACCCTAAAGGTACAATGGGCTCGACGCTGGGGAGGTACCCTAAAGGGACATTTTAGTACTATTTTATTTAGGTGCATTTTTGTACCTCTAAAGGTACAATGGGCTTGTCGCTGGGGCAGTACCCTAAAGGGACATTTTAGTACTATTTTATTTAGGTGCATTTTTGTACCTCTAAAGGTACAATGGGCTCGACGCTGGGGCAGTACCCTAAAGAGACAAATTTGTACCATTTCCCAAAGGTACATTATTGTACCATTGTAAAAAGGTACAAATTTGTTCCCTGGGGTACATTTTGTACCCTCTCTTTAGGGTTCAGTCTGTGTACCGTAACCACCCCTGTTTTGACTTAATATTTTTAACCCTGGAGATCTACCTTTAATACACAAAAACAGGGGAGCTATTTTCTTGTAGGAAATACAATTGGGGGTCAATTTAAAACATTAGCTATTACGTAGTGCACACAATTAGGAACCTAAAAAATACTTTTACAATGCAATACATATATTTTGAATATTAAAGCTGCTACAGGTTGGTAATGCCAAAGCAAAGCAGAGTAAAAGCTCATGTCTTTACTCAAATGAAAAAACTCACTCACTTCAGATGGGAGTTTCTTTCAGCATTGTGTAACTGTAACTGCTTCATTTTGCCATTTTTAATGTCCTCTTAGTCATCTGGCCACCATTTGAGATGGCTAGATGTGCCATCTCAAACCACCATCTCTTGTTCTCTTTTATTGTATTTTTAGGCTTGTTTTTAGGCCACATTATGCATGATGCATTGATGTTAACAAAATGTCATAAAAAATGTGAGACAAAATTAAGAGAGTTCTAAAACTTTTTATTTCCCTAATGTCTTTCTTTTAAAAACAAACACAAATTGTTTCTGTCGTTTTTAAATAAGTTACATTTAAAAAATCTAACCTTTGTGTGCTTTTATTATTTTAGAGACCTTTTTTGGCTCTTTGGACTGAAAACAGTAGTTACACTGTAAATTTACATTTTGATATGGTAAATAAACAGTATTTTCCTGAAAAATGCATAAACGGCAAACTGCTGTTAATTTAATTTATTACTGTAAGTTACCGTATAAGCACATACTGTAGCATACTGTATACTGTTACGGTAAAATACTGTAGCGGTTTCTACAGTAACACACTGTATGTTAAATAACAGTAAATTACAGGCAGCTAGTTTGCCTGTAATTTACTGTTAATATATCTTTCTATACTGTTTCTGTTATAACAGTATAATGCTGTATGTTTAATAACAGTAAAATACAGGCAGCTAGTTTGCCTGTATTTTACTGTTAATATACCCTTCCAGGTTTTACAGTGTGGGTAATAGCTTATGAGTGGTAGAACTTGATTTTCATTTTTTGAGCTGAAATTTAGGCGCCCTCACCACCAAATGGCGCACTAGGCAACCACCTAGTTCACCTATATTACTGGGATTAGTTGGAACATCAGGATAAACATTTGAAGCTGATTGGTCAAAACATCATAACAGCAAAAGAAATTAAGATTTTGTGCTGCATTTACTTCGAACTTGACCAGCCGATTATCTTACATTCCAGTTTCTCATAGGCATTTAGTGGATTTGCATTTGTAAAGCAATAGCCACAGTTCATTTAGCATTAAGCGTCTAATTGTTTCACAAACTCATAAAATCCATTTTATAATCTCATCACTCGGTTTAACAAACTAATTTAACTAAAAGAGCTTGTTTAACAAAGTATGTAGGAAGTTCCATAACATGTTTAAGTTGTAACGAGGTCCAGATGGAGTCATTTATCTCCTGTTAGAGCGAGGCACCTGTCCCTGTGTTTACCTGCTGTTGCACGCCTCTGTGCGGGACTGTTGATGAGCTAACTGGGGGCTGATTAATGTCCACCAGATGTGACAAAGACTGTGGATAATGGATCAGAACGAGCAGATTTTAGGTGCCGCTTTTATCTTTTTCACACTTTTTGTACATCATATACACTGCATTTTGAAATCTTCGCACATAATTACACCACAAAAGAGATGATAAAGAGAAAAGCACAGATGCAAAAGGCTTGAGCTTAGAAAGATAATGAACTGTAATAAGATGAAAATAAACTCGTTATAACAAAAGCAATAGTGAATCGTACCTGCAGATTTCAAAAGATTGGGAGTAGAAAACCAGGTCAGGAGAACATAAATAGAGATTAAAAAACAACTCGAAAACAATGAAGAGGTAACTGCAAATGATGCAAGTGACAGACAAGACTTTGTTTCAGCAGCTCTTCATTTTGGGCTTGCTACTGTTGAGCAGTAATTCTGTTTTGATTACAAGTTATCTTTCGCCTCATTACTCAAGTGTGGCCGAGTTGACACCTAGACAATAGACAAGTCATTACGTCATTCACATTTTCCACATCACAGCCCTGTAAGACCACTGTAAATATCCTATAAAAATCACAGTTTTCCCTGGAGAGAGCTGTAATGAAGCAACAATGCAGTGTAGCATTCATATATGGCTCAAGTTAAAGGTTAGCGGTGCCAATAAAACGATTCCCAGGGGTCTTGAAAACCGTGTCTCCCTGTCTGTCCTGCCACTACGTCTCAAAGGTCGGAGTTCAAAGTGAGGTGTGTACAGTGGGACCGCACCATTGATTCACCGCTGCAGTGGAAATGTCATACAGTAGAGAGAAGCTATTAAATGCTATCTTCTTTTGTGGGGATGTCTTCAGTCTTTGTTAAAGGATGTCAATGGAAATGAATGATTACATTATTATTAAATTGTACTGAATCTGGTTTGGTATTGGGATGAGTTGAGATTATGTAATTATACACATTGTATTGTAAGTCTCCTAAATTAAAAACACCTTAAATATAAAAAAAATAAATACAAATAAATACATATGTATATTGTTAGTCAGTCAACCTCAACTCAAGATCATCTCTACTAATTGGAGGTATTTCCACGAACTGGGTATTAAGTTTAAGAAAACGTATATTAAAAAAAAAGTACTTGTTCTAAAATAAAACACCCAGACAAAGAGCTGAGTGACCTGGAATATTTATTTATTTGTTTGTTTGTTTGTTTGTTTATTTTTAAAATTAATTTAAGAAGTTTTTTCACAAATAAAAAAGGCTTTGGTAATAATTTCATAAACATAACCTATAAAGAACAATGAAATGTTCCCTTTCAAAGTCTGACTTCTGCTCTAAATCACATTTGTACTGACAGAGACTCAAAAAATCAAGGAAACCAGAACTAATAAGAACAAAGTTTAAATTACTTAATAGTATTTAAATGTTTTCGATCTATCTTAATCAGAAGATAAATAATCAAAATGAGTTAAAACAGTTTCCAATTAACATACGATGTTTACTAGCAATTCTACATTTGCATGTTTAATGTGTTAGCAAAAATGTTTAGGCTTGAAGCAGGTTGTTCATATTTACAGCACCAAAATAACCTCAGGCAAAGAAAGCATCAAACAACCGATGGATATAAGACATTTGCTGATCTAGGCTTTAGATTTGATATCAAAAGAGTTTGTATACATGGTTGTAATCTAGCTGTGCAACACAATGCTAAATCCAAGCAATATTTTTTTCTCGTTTGGATTAGCAAGAAATACAAAATCTTTATCTATAGATTGAAGAGAGGTTTTGTACATTGATTTATCCATGATTTATCTGGTGTTACAAGCAAGATGAGCAGATGTTTGCACTTTTGATCCCAAAAGAAGTGATAAGAAAAAGCCAGCATGGAGATAAGCACATGTTTGTGTGTGTGTCAACCTCATATGTAGAGATAAAAGCATGACAGAAAGCACTCAGCCTCACCACGAAATCTGACAGATATGGTGTTATTTTGTGCAAATGGAAGACACATTACATCAGTTCCTCAACGACTTGAAATTGCAGCACAATAAACTTGTTTGCGTTAAGTGTTTGTCTACTGCTCTGACAAAGGCTCGCTGAACAATAAGCCACTTAAAGACATTTTTTTTCAATCAAGAGACATTTTTCTTGCAATCTTTCTCATCCTGATGGTGGTCAATACAATTCAAGGCAGAATTGATTCATAAAACTCAGGTGGTGCCTTAAAATAATCTCACCAAATCTCATTTCACAGGCTACCTTCCCGCTCGGAGGATGCCACCTCGTCTCTCAATGCCATTCTTGTCTCATTTCAATAATAAAAGTGGAACATGCAATATCTGGCTATGCTAGGGAAGATGGATGCATACATTTGAGAAAATGCAACCGGTGAGCTATATGTTCAGTCAGCTGTATCCCTTTGACCTGAGCCAAAAATGAGATGGAATATACAGCCATGATATTTGGATATGAAGTAATGCAACAAAGGGAAAAGCAAGGTTGTTTTGCTAAATTGTATAAGCTGCCGAAGCATTTATTATCACAATTACGTGAGAAGCTGCCCAGGGGCACATTCTCAGAAATGTGGCGGCTAATCTGTGCCAAAAACCTTAGATACATGCATCTTATCCAAAGTTTGGTGTACAATGGAACCACCCACCCTCTGGTAAGAGAATGATTGACGCCTGTAAGTGCAACCTAATTGGCTCAGCTATTCTTAGCAAGTTTACAGTGTATGTAAAAATGTAGAGAATGTCAAAATTGCTGAACTGTATGACAGAAAAAAATATGCTGTATATTAAGAATTATTTACCATTACTTTTATTGCAACTTTGCAAACTTTAAAACTCAATGTTAAAAATAAGGAATTGTCAGAAAATCTTTTTTTTTTTTTTTTAAGTTCTGACATTGGATGAATGTCTTGCTGTGCGCTTGATTTCTGTTTGTAGATTTTAAAATCCTGCATGTTTTTGTTAACCTTTGTTTAGTTCACAAATAATCTTTTGTCAGTCATTTTTTAGATTAAATGTATTTAACCAAGAATTTAAATATTAGAATAGAAAATACACTTTTACATCCTGAAGACAGAAGAAGTTACAGATCAGTTCTATGGAGATGTGATCCAACTCAGATAATGGATGTTTTACCATGTATTTTTTTACATTAAGATATTTATAAATGAGAACAATGCCAATGTTTTGTTTTGTTTTTTCTTTACCTATTTGTCCTTCTATAAAAGAAAAAATTACACTCAATAACAAATGCGAATATCTGGGAAATGCTGCAAAATCTCCAATAATCTATTCAATACCAAAAACATAAACAAGTTTCACAAAAGAATAACAAAAAAGCACGAACAACCAAATAACACAAAATGGTAATCTTAAAATCTTCATTGGTTTGCCAGGAATTAACTGAAAATTCTCGGACGATACAATCTTGAATGTTATCGATATACAAGGAAAACGCCTTATTCACAACAAGCTTTTTAAAAAGTTTTTATTTTTAAAGACCACACCTGCTGTTTGTTTTGGATTCTGATCACTTGAATGAACTCTATTAGCTGCAATTACACCCATTTGAAAGCTGCACAAAAATGACTTCCATTCTGTCAATTACAAGTGTGTTGCTGGCTTCATTTTAACCTATTTTTAGCTGAGTAAGACTTGCCCACTCCTCTACACTCACCCACCCACTCACATCCAGCTGAGGCCCTGTGCTTCTGGTGCTGCATTATGGGCTGCTAATAGGGAGAAATACATGTGCTTTGGCAGTGTCCACTATTCAGACCCGGAGTGGAAGAGCGAGGTGCAGGTGATGAAAGAGGTGATAATTTACACCATTTTAAACCATTTTCTGTCATTATATCGTGCGCTCCACACCGACACCTTCAATTACACTGGGTTCAACAGCCGGCCCGAGGTAGCGTGTATTAAACCAGTGCGAAGTGCAGCAGTTTATTCATAGGTCAGTAAAATACACTCGCTTGGACAAGAGAACTTTTACAAAGAGTTGGCTGAAAGCTTTTGATCCTACATATGATTGAATGTCCTTGGTCATTATACATAGGGTTGAACCATTCTAAATAAGGGTTGTCAAAAATTGATACCCTGACACTAATTGACACTAAAACTGGTATCGACTTTAGATACTCGTTTGAACAAGTATAGATGTTAGTTTAAACTTCAGCGATGCAGCTCCGTCACAGAAAACTTTCCCTCTCACCCAGAGCAGCAGAAGAGGATTTGGCCAAGTGTGAGCTCTCTAAATTATGTTTCTAGCCTTTGTGATCGCCAAGAAACGTCAGGTTATGTTCATAAAAACATACTTTTGTTTAGTTTCAAGTCACTCATGACAGTGACTCGAATCTCGCAATGAACACCCGCGGTAAATAATTTGACAACAATTGTCATGTCTTTACCTCCAAACTGTCACAAATTGTACTTTTAGTCATTATCATTTAATTATCACAAGTCTGAGGCTAAACCTTCAAACAGGAGAAAAAAAAGACAGCAATTAAAGGGCTTTTCCATTAGTGCCTGCTTGGCTCTACTCTACTCGACTCAACTCTACGCGGTTTTGCTACGGTGAGTACGAAATGTAGAAGCAGTTCAATGCTATCGGCAGCTAGCTTAGCGGCGACTCAAGTTAGCGTACGATATGGCGTACGGTAACAACAACAAACCAGCGGCACTTGTGTGACGCAACATGCGACGTGCGTCTTACGTCAGGTTTAGTATCTACTCAGCTCACTTTGGCTCTTGGGTAAAGCAGGTACTAAAAAAGTTCCTGGTCGGAGGGATCAGCCCCAAATGGAAAAGCTCCGCACCAGGGCTAAGTTTCGCCGAGTAGCGTAGGGCCAAGCAGGTACTAATGGAAAAACCCTATTATTGTAGCTGTATCCAACACAGTCTCACAACAAGGCGTATTATGAGCACAATTTCACTTTTATTTGTGTGTGTACTGTAGTTACACTGTAGATATTGCTTCGATATAAAAAAGCATCAAAATAACATGAAATTTCACAGCGTTAAAACACACAAGTTTTAGTTGAAGCCACGTGGGGACATTTTCTTTTTTTAATGGGTAAGTTTTGACATCAAGTTACTAAAATGGGTAATATGGGGCTGGGGCTTGGGATGGGTTAAGATTAGGATCAGGATTTCGTCAACATTCATAAATAAGAACACATCTTTACAACCACCATAGAAATTAACTAGGAATGCAACATTGATTGATCATATTGAACTATTGCTTTATTGTGCAACAAAAAAATTAACATTGTGTAAATAAACAGTCAGTAAATTGTCTAATTGTTGTCCAGTTAATGACCTAAACATGATATGATATTACGGGGTCGACAACCAATACTGCTAAATTTTATGAATTGGTGCCAATATATGATCCTAGTATAACATTAATGTTCAAATGTGTTTTTTTATACTTTTCAGATCAGTAGGTGGCAGCAGCTAATGAATAATAACTAGCAACAATTTTCTTAAATTAATAATTTGGCATCAAAATAGTCCAAGTCTGTAAATTTTAACAGTAGCTGTGCAACACTGTTAAATTTTAATTATATTGCCAATAATGCAAACACTTAGCTTTTTCTGGACTCATCATTTCTACTTTAACAGATGGGTTTTCAGCTGCAAACTTAGCAAGGTCAACTTCAGACTCTCAATCACTTCCTCAAACTGGGTCAATGACATCCAATAGTAGAGAGTATTTTCATCACTTTTGATTTCCAAAGCTCCTGACTCGACTAAAAACCACACATTTAAATTCAGTTTTGTTATGCATTAGTGAGGCCTTTCTGCTCTCCCAACCAGCCTCTGTTGACTGTGCATCGTAATGCGCTGCTGTTTTACATTTCACTATCGCGCCAATTAATCAAAGTGACAAGGTATTTAATGAGAGACAATTAGAGTGTTAACCAAAATGCAAATCAGATGGTGTTTGCATGAGGGACGTCAGTGTGTATGTGTGTGTGTGTCTCCTTCAGACTTAGCACAGGACAGGACAGAGGGAGCACTCAGGACAGGGTCAAACTAATGCTCAACACACTCATAACTTGTTACTTTGAGAAAAAACAAGTACCTTCAGATGCAACAATGGACTGCAGTAGTTTAATGTTGTATTTTGTCATGTTTTTAGTAATAAACAGGGAGGCACTGATATGGATTTTATGAGTTGATACGGATATCTATTATGTGGCCTTGTGCTGTGGCCAATAAAAGATCACAAACATACTTTTCACTCCAGTAAAAAATAGAATAAAAATGTATTTAATCTGAGAGCGAGGGGAGAGAAGCGTCTCGTGTTTCTCTGTGAGGATGTCAACACCAGCTCATAGAACAAATCTACTCAAGAGAAAATGTACTTTATGTTTGCCATCGCCATATGAGCATGGGATTTTGAAAGGAAAAAAAGAAGTGATCTGTCAAATGCGAGTCTGCTGTCTCTCAGTGTGATTCTGTAGTCTTCTAAATGCATCAATACGGACATACAGTATTTTCTACGTAATTTAACTAAAAAAGCTTCACTGCGTGTGAGCCTCAAGTGCATGGGAATAATGACGAGCGGCTTTGGCTGCGTCGCAGTGCTTGATCTAACCTGGCTCACACCAGATGGATATGTGTTGAACTCCTACGTATCTGAGTTCTCACTATATCCATCTGGGACTTTACTCGCTGGGGCGTTTTGTGAAATACTTCGAGCTGATTGGGTGTGAGGCCTACCTTACAAGTACGCGTCACACATATGGCTTTTCTTTCAAAAAGATTATTTATTTATTTATTTACTTTTTTTTACAATAAATCACTTCCATAAACAGTTTTCACCCAGCACAGATACCTTGTTAATACTCAATTAGTCCGCAATGTCCTGACTACGTCTAATAATGTCTAATTTGTTCACCAAACACTAAGTTGTCTGTTGTTTTTGTTAGCATTGTGGCTAACTGCCTTTAGCATATCGGAGGCTCAGAATGTATTGGGTAAATGAGATGTTTAAAATTAAGTATTTCTCTTTGTTTACATTTTAAATAAGCAAAAAAGGGGTAGGATATAGCACATTTTAATACAGGATTTTACAATACCCTAAAAATGTGTAAATAATGAGTGATATAACAATGATGCACAACATTACAGATTCAAAAGGGGACTGCAAAAGTGCCCCTAATGTTTCATGTATTCAATCTTCTAATGGCAAAAAAAATTACAATCAGCTTTACTTGCATAGAGTACTGTAATATAATTTTTAAAGAATTAAAACTATCCTTTACTACAATTCTGTTCCCTGGTATATCCACCATTAGTGTTGTATTTGTACTGTTCATGCCTGTGATTGCATTTCTGTCCACACTGTACAGCCTCCATTGATGTCCTTCACAAGTCTGTGCCAAGAACAAATTGGCAAAAAACAGGCAATTAGTTCTGCACCAGCGAAACCAAACGACACCAAAACATGGATTAAATATTTTCTACTGAGATGGATACTAAGCTTGTATGGGTCAATCCAAGAATCTGCATCTGCGCTGTGAAGATTACGTTTGGTTCTGGTAGAAAATAGTCTCAAACCCATCTTCAGAGCGGTAGTGTCAGAGGCTGTTTGAAGAAGAGAACAGTGATTTCCATTTCAATGTCACCTGAAAAAATACGCCATTTACCCTTGATATGGTATTGTACTGTGTCCTTCATAGAGTTTGGTCTCGGTAGATATAGAAGTCTTCAACAAATGTGTTATATATTGCTATAAAAAATGTAAATATTTTTATTCAGGATTGTAATGACTGTGAGAAGAAAACAGTTAATTTTAATACATACAAAGCTGAGGTATTGTTTTTTTATCATCATTATTAACTGCTGATTTTTTAAAGACCTACTTCCCTTTTCACTCTGGAGGTTTATTTATTAAGCATTTGCTTATGTACAAAATGAATTGAGGGGAGCAAAAACTTGACACAGCTGACGTTTTTGTCTCAAACAAACACTAAAAATTTAACGTTTTGGGTTGTGCATATCTGTTTGCGATATAGATTGCATGTGCAGTAGCAAATTAAGTGCAAAACTCTCCCAAAGAACCATTTATTTTCCAGTTTATGCCCACATTTTAGCACCTGGAATGATAAATGAGGCACATTAATTGGATATCTTTGGTGTATGTATGCTTTTGACATCACGGAAGAAAGAAATGGCAGAAAATAAATGACAAGCATTAAAAATTAACAATAAACAAACAAACAAACAAAAAGACTTCTGGGCTCAAAATAAAATGACTTTTTTGACTGATTATCACCTAAAGATTGTGCTTGGATTTGAATGACATTACAAAACAAACAGAGTGGTGGTGACACTTGAAAAACATTTAAATGACCAACCACACATCACGTCATTGTGTAAACAGCTTCAGTCTATTTAAATTCAATATTTTTTGCCCTTTGGCCCCTAGAGTGTCTCGTCACATGAGTAAAGAGACAGGCTTTCCCAGAGGAACTTGACATTGAATTATAATTACGAGTTGTCTGTCATGACAGGCTGAAACGTGAAGGACACAAAGAACTTTTTATGTGCATAGATTTCTTTCATTAATGCTTTTGTTTTTACATTTTCTCTTGCATAGAATAGCAGCACCCCTATTTGACTAAACATCATCTTTTGAAAATGCTTGTTGTCAATGTAATATGTTTTATCTAAGAATCAGAAATAGCACAGAGCCATCTTTATTGTCTGAGCACTGCTGTCTTTTGTCTGTCATTGTCACTGTAAGCCTTTTCATTTATAAGAATATTTTATGTGTTAACCAAACAACAATGAACGCTGCGCAGACCCATATAGAGCACATGAGAGCTTAGCGACTTGTGACTGTCAATCCAAGCTTCCCTTCTTCATGTCAGCGCAGAGAAATCAAAGGTTATTGTCAGTCGACGGATGCATTAAGAAGCATCTCATTTCCTGGAGGTTCTTTGTGCCACTTCCAAACGCAACACTGGCTTCTCTTCAATTAGACTTCATGAATACAGATATGGACATAATCCCAGCATTGAAATGTGACTTTGTTTTTTATTGTGTTTTATCATTCTCTTGATCGTATGATAATTATGGCACAATGGCATCTCGAAGTGGATAAAATAAGAAATACACTTTAACTGACTATCAGAAATGTCACTTACGTACAATAATGACAGTAATGCACTAACTTGTAATGTACAGGCTTGTCTTGGGCTCTCAGAGGGCTGTAGTCCTTTTATTAAATCATGGTGGTGGTAAACTACAGTGGCAAAACAGTTTCACGTAAACACAACAACAGTATGTCACAAAGCACTACTATGTTGTGCTTTGTGACATACAGTGTTTCTTGAACACAACAACAGTTTCACATGAACACAACAACAGTTTGTTACGAAACACATCAACGCTTTCTCGTGAACACAGCTATCTCATGAACAAAGTTTCTCCTGAATACAACAGTTTCTCATCAACACAACAGTTTCTCATCAACACAACAACAGTTTCTCATAAACACAACAACACTTTTTTGTGAACACAACAGCTTCACATGAACACAACAGCTTGACACGAAAACAACAGTTTTACATGAACACAACAACAGCTTGACATGACCACAACAACAGCTTCACAAGAACACAACAACAGTTGCACATGAACACAACAACATGTCTCTTATAGGTTAATACCTCCAGAACAAAAGCTGTAATAATTTTGCTTAATTATATTTTTTCTCACAGTAGTAACGATGCATTACTCAAATTAGCTGCTTATGCTGTATATATATACTGTAGCTTTACAGTCACTCCAAAACAGTGCCCTTCTGCTTCATAATTTATAATTTCACCTGTCTGGACCTAATTGCAAGAATAAAAGAATGCTACCATATAAACAAAGATGTACTGAATCAAGAGCATCACTGTGAAAGTGACTTAATTAAATGCACTACAGTCAGTGTGTGTGAGCACTATTACAACCCTGGTTATTAGGCTATGAAAATCCACAAGACCCATCACAGCTATGAAAACAAAAGTCATGCCTCAAAAGTAGCTAATTTATTCTGCGTTCTTATTTACTGCCCGGACGTCTGGCAGTTTCCTTCATTTTGCGTCGTAAAGTGACTAATGCTCTCTGCTAGGTGGCCTCATACATCAGGGCTGCGTTCATGTGTCTGTGTTTAACTAATAGGCTGCGTGTCCCGGAGCGGCCCACGGTGGCACGAGTTATGACAAACTGCATCAACATCGCATTCATTTCCTCCAATATCCCGGCAACCACATCACAATTAGCATGATCCACGAGTGAGCATCCAGCGCCTTTTCCTTCCGCGCCGCCCTGCCAATGCATAAATTAGCCTTTTCTTTGTCACTCGGCGAGAGGGCCTTGGGGAATTAGCTGTTTGTTGGTGATGGGTGCGCTGGTGGAAAAATTCTCACACTGACAAATCAATACGGAATATGTCACAATACGTCTGGTTACTTGAGTGGATTTGGAAGGATAGTGTAAAAGGATGTTCAGGTTTTCAAATGAGGCACATACATACGCATCCCTAGTACTACTACTGCTATTACTACTAACAACAGCAACATCAATAAACACAAACAAGACTAGACTGATCATGAACAAATATTAGTTTCATTAAGGGTTTATTAAGTAATCCTAACTCCTTGCACGGATCAAATTGGACTAAACTCAGACTCTGTGTACACAGTATGTCCAACAATAACTTTACTAACACAAAACACTTGAAAAACAAATGTCTTGCTCAAGGACAAAAGAACAGCGTGCATTTGTTTAGGATCAATTAAGAGCCACCTTTCAGACGAGAGAGGAGACTCTCTAATCATTGATGTCTTTTTGAGCCATGTTTCTTACAGTGGGGTACATTAAATCATAGTTTTATTAGTATTTTGGTTGCTTTAGATATTAAGACAAATAAAATAACAAATAAATGTGTAATCAACTGATAGTACACTGTCAGTGAAAAGAGACTCTAAGAAACCCCAGAGAAACCGTCTATTCTTCAACCAATTGTTCCGTTGAGACCTAAAGTTCCAAATCTGCAGAAGTTATTCAGGTTCTGTCTTCAGACTCCAGCTTCTCTGGTTCTGATCATTTTCAGTAGCTTCAAAAATTCCAGATTCCATTTTGTATCAGTGGGTGTATGAAATAATACTGAGAGATATCAGTATGGATTCTTCAGGATAGGGCAGGGTGATATGGCGTATTATCTTTATCGTGATATGAAAGACAATACTTGCGAAACTGTATATTCAGTATCCAAGGTTATGTATTTGTGTTTAGTTGTATTTCAGCTCTGTTTTACTCCTCACATCTTCTCTTAATTGGCCAAAGTTCAAGTCACAAAGGCAGCTGCTGTTTATGCACTACATATCACAAAATGTATTTAATCAATTATATACATTTTTGTTGTGATATTTCAACAATGATAAATATCGTACCAGGATCAAGTTTCAAGCCTCTACTGGATATCAGATGGAAATCCTGAAACCAAAAGTCTAAACTCGCAAAAGTAAATGATTAGTGAGCATAGGGGTAAAACAAAAATTACGCTGTATGCTGAAATGAACAATGTTATAAATAGTAAGATTATCAAATTTGTATGTGCCTTACAATGTTGTCATTAGATTGCCGTTAATCTCTCATAAGCCATTAAAACAGCAGCAGTGCACATGGTCCTGCATGGTGTAAAGGTTCCTTCCTCCAGTCCCTTGACACACATTTAAATGGGTTTAAATTAGGCTCTCAAGGGTCACCGATTAGACCTGCATAAGTCATCCAGCAGACAGAGTTCACCGAGAGGCTACAGTGTTTCTCCTCAGCAAAGCAGAGCAACAAGGGCACTTTGAATCTATTTATTTCAGCAATAAATTCACTACAAATCTATTTAATATTTAATAGAGGAACCTGTCTATGTCTTGAAGAGAAGCATACTACGGATGAGAACATAACATTTCTTTGTAGTATAAACAGACAGAAGATAACATAGAGTTCTTCTTCTATTGTTTAATTTTGATTGTCAGTTATCAACCAAACACTTAAACCTGCATAGATCAGTGTCAAACATCAAACCACACTGATTTGTCTGTGTTCATTTCAGAGCCACTATTTCTTTGACTAGTTTTTGTTTAAAGTCTTCCACAGACTTTTATTGCACTGGGGATTAATGACCATGTTTTTATTACTTTGTGGTAATATACAACTTTATATGAATCTATTGTAATCAAATCATTTTATGTTCGGATACAAATCACGGCAAAACGTGTTGAATATCCAATTACTTGTGTCTATAAATGGCAAATCTCTCAATCTAATAAACACCAAGCAACTCATTCTTCTGGGAAAAAATACTAATGAAAACGGTTAACAATAGTCTACGGAGAATCCCTGAGGAAAGCCAAAATGGTCATTCGTAATTCCTCGAACCAGTCCAAAATGATAATGGTCTTGAACACATGTAGTGCAATTCCAAAAGCAGGCAGAAGCACAGTAAACCCATTCAACATGTTTGTTCATCACCATTAACTGCTTATTATGGCCAAAATTGTTCCAAGTTTACTGTAATACCCCAAAAATGACCACAGTCCAAAATGCTGCTCATTTTCATTTGTCCAGCTACATTTTACAATACCAGCTGTTTTGGAAACAAGAGCCAAATGAACGCCTGTGATGTCTGTGTAAATTTGCTGACCATAACATTGTACTTTTACTTGTATGACTTATTTATTTTACACATTTTGTTCTGTTGTGCTGCCCTTGCGTTTGCTCTCTCTGCACTTTGGGTTAATTGAACAAGTGACACCGGCAGACATGGGTAAAGAGAAAGCCAATGGAGGTCATTTGGGATTTGATAAATGCTGACTGAATATATCATTGGCAAATTAGCATAGTGTCTTTGGGCTTTCTGAGTAGTGTTGTTGGTGGAATAGTTTTATGTACAGGCAACAAATTAGCGTGCAAATCTGCAGAGGGCATAAATGAGTGGGTTATTATTCAAAACAAATTCAGAGCTAAAAGGGTAAGCTATCCCCATTGGCTGAAGTCCAACTGGGAAGCACAGAATTCCCTTGAGCAAAGATGTAGTTGAAAGCAAAGTGTATGTTTTATGAAATTATGCCAAAGTTTAAATAACATTTTACCAAGGAGCAGGGTGATGAATTTTAAGGGAGTATGTTTTTGTCTGAGCAGTAAAGTTTCCAATCGAGTGCCTTTTTAATGTAGATTTACTTTTCTATCATTTTATCCATGGCTTGAGCACGTCTAGTTTTGGTGTGCTTCCAGGTTTAGTCCTTGTTGTTCAGATGTTTTGTTGTTATATTGTGCATGATGATTGGTCGATTTATATAGCCATCTTCACTCAAAGCGCTTTAAACAACTGATTTATTCACAAACACATTCAGACCAGTGTACACAGACAGTGAGGAAAGGTGGGTGAAGTGTCTTCAAACCGACGATATTCAGACTAGAAAACTAGCATGGCTCTGGTGATGTGGCAGTGTGTGCATGTACCAGAAGTCACTAGCATTAAAATATTCAAAGCCTGTATACCATTACATTTAAAATGAGCTGTACCAAGATAGGGATGGGGATTGAGAAACAATTATATTTTTGACAATCCATTGTAGGGTAGGGCAATCTGGGAAAAAATATAATCACAATTTTTTATTTCTCCTATTGATCGATTAGCAATGATTATGCCCTTTTCAAAACCAAATGAAAAAATGCCATTCATGAACATAAACAAAACAAAAACCTTTAATATTTCCCCTTTTTTTTTTTTTTTTTTTTTTTGAAACTATATATACTATACTGTAATATTCTGCCTCAAAGTTTGACTTTTGCTCCAAACTACACATTTATATTGATAAAAGATTGGTTTTCGATCTTTCAATTCAAAACTCACCACCAAATATTTGACGATTTGGTTTGGTTTGATTTGATCTCCATCTCCCGATTTTTCAATTAATGGCCCAGCCCTAATCCATTAGATAGGTACATGTTTTTCCACTTTATAATAACTATCAAGGTAGCAAACGTTTGCCTGTTCCTTGAGGCTAGCTGAGCCTGGAGCCCAAAAATCGAGCGGCCTATCTTATACGTACTAAGCAGCTAGCTCAGTTTGAAATGTGTTTAGGGTTAGCTTTAAATTCTGACTTTCCTCTGTGCAATGTTTTTACCTCTTATATAATTAGTGTAACAACTACAAAACCTCAGCTTCACAAAGTCATTGTGTTCCAAAGATTTAGAAAGAACTTCACTTTGAATTGAAGAAAGTTTTAGTCAGGCGTAATCTTAAGAGCAGATCTGATTTATAGGAGCATAAAGACTTGAACCTTCACCTCCATTTAAATTAGAAGCATGTTTACGCTCACTGAAAACACCTCACCTATTAACATTATTCACAACAGCAGCCTCCGCCCTTTAGAGAATGTGAAAAATGACTTCATCCTCCGCTGACTCTAAGAGAGATAGAAGTGCTCTTGTTGTTGTGCTGAAAAATACCCAGCTTGTTAGTGAAGTGAACGATGCGCCGCTGCCACTGTGCCACAATCCAACCTCAATCAAGATGTATTCACCATCTGAGGAGGAGGAAGCCATCTACAGAACAAGAGACTGAATATTTAATCACATCCGCCATCAATGGGTTATCAGTCACACTTCAACACTTTCTGTGCTCTGGTAATTTTAGACTGATTGACTTTCCTAATCACAGCATTATGACTGGAAATGGGTCACAAGTCGAATTTGTGTATAATTTGTAACCCCAGTGTCACTGAATGTGGTTATGATGAAAAGACTGGGACAGATCTTATTTTAACTTTTGAAAATATCATTGATGTTATCATGAAAAGATGACGCAATGCAATGACATAATGTAAAATGTTGAGAAGCTTTTTCAATCAGAATATATTAGTTGCATCCTGATGTCTGAACTGAAGTTTGTACATACTATAGATCCTTACATATAAGAGATTAATGTGCATCATGTAAAACCATCTGTATATGTCTGCAGGTCCATTTTAGGAGACATGAGTTGCACGGACAAGGTGTCACTTTAACTGTTTAGGTATCTTAATTAATAAAGCAATGAACAAAACCTTTATTCTGCATGATAACCCTTAAAGAGGTTAGGTTTAGGTATCACCAGAATATTGTTATTTATTGGGTCTCCAGCAACTGCAAAAAATCAATTAAGTACACCAATTTAAGCACAGTAAGCTTGAATCATTTTCAAATAAACAGACATTTGTTCATTAACTATAAAGGTGGGGTCGCTGTTTTTCACTCTGCAAACATGATTTAGGGTTTAAATCTGACTAGTTTCTCCTCTAAATCCTTTGACAAGTTTAATATCGACATGTTTTCATTTCAGTTGCATTTACGACTTGTAAATTTCTTTTACAAGCTACAAGATGAAACTGGAGGACCACCCAAGCTCAACCAATTAGAGAGCTCCTTTCGGCTCCTGATAAGAACTACAATTCTTTATATAGACTGGTGTTTTTATAAGTGGACATCAAAAGTTTACGTATTTGAAACTAAAAAAGTTATCTACCCCAACTTTAAGTCTCTGTCCATGGTTAAGTGTGATTATTAAAAAGTGGTACAAAATACAACTTTCCTACATTAAGGATATTCATCATCCAATATTAGGATAATTTTCATCTTTTCTTTGTAGCCAATCCTTGCAAATTCTAATAACTACTGTCAAAATTGTGAATTCAAGAAATCATCTCTACATTTGTTGAATACAGAACTATAATCATTATTCTTCATTGCCTTATTTTTACCAGTTAAAGCAAAATGTGCCATATTTCCCAATCTAACAGCTTTCTACCGCAAAGAGTTATTTCAAGCCTACCATTAGTTATTACCAATTTCAACAAAGAACGGCTTCCTCCATTGTTCACATTGTTTGCAGCTGAATCTTCATTTTCTGCACACACACTTTCCCTGCCTCCCACATCTCCCAAATGAGACTAAACTACCCCACAAAAACATTAACTCCAGCTTACACTCCTCATCCTGGGGGCTTTTCCCATCTCTCTTATATAGTTACACTGTGCTCTAAATGTGATCACTACCGCCCCTCCCTCACTATGCAGATGGCTTGTTGTTACTCTATCTGTAACTAGACTCGACTCTGGTCTCCGAATGGGCCCTGTAATGAGTCCTCAAGCCAGGTTGGTTAAGTGGGAAGGCGACACCCATACCCCAGCAGTAACCCAATCTCCCTTTAGACCACCTGGACCCAAAATGCACCCTGTGGATCTATGCGCACTTGGCACTTGGAGAATGCTTTTGCAAGGAGCGGCGTTCAAGCTAGCTTTTTCATCAAGGCGTTATGTATTATTTAGATGAGGCAACAAACTGTGCACCCAGATGTCCTGACAGTAAAACATGATGCTTACAATGTAGAGCTGCTCATTGCAATGAAGAGTTACATAGAAAAATCCAAAATGTGCGACATAAAAGAGAAGACTTGGCAGCAGAACAAAGGCTACAGGAGGGGAATGGCTGTTTTTATGTGCTAAGATTGACATTTGGTCCCGAATGAGTTTTATACTTCCGCCTCCCCAAAAAAGAGAAATATGCTAATGAGGGATGTTAGTACTTTTATATCCAGAGGGTACGAGACTATTGCACTTTCTGTGTACACACTTGCGTAGTTCTTTTGCAATACAGGTACTCTATAGGACTTTGCATTACAATGTGGCACATTATTCATTCACTGCGCGGCGGAACGGTGTACCCTGGGGCAGACTGGTAAAAACTTGGCAGTCTTTCTGTGCCAGTATGGTCTCTGCAGTGGTTTTCTCCAGTCACACCAACACATTAAGAAAGAAGTGTTTGAAAAGTAGTTGTAGAAGCAGAAGGTCATAGTTGGTAGTGGAAGGTAGTTGCAGAAAGTGCCATGGTAATTAAAATAAGATGATGGTGGTAAAAGGTTTAGAAGCTATAGTAGCAGTGGTTAGATCAATTAGTTAGTTAGTTAGTTAGTTTGCTTGTTAGCTTGTTAGCTCTTCCATAAAAACACATCAGCCTAAGCAATATAAAAACTAAACAAAACAGTTGTGGAACAACCCAACTGGTACTGATAAAGTGATATATCACTTTGTAGTGTCAGAATATACTTTCTTTAAGACTATTTCCAGTATTTTCAGACAAAAAAACAAAACAAAAAACATGACAAATATTTGATCATAACAATAGAAAAAGTTAAGTAATTTTTTTGTTTGTTTGAAGAATCTGGTTGAGAGAAAAGCAACATCATCCACAAAGGCACAAATCGTTTCTGTGTGTATGTAGTTCAGTATCAAAACAGTCTATAATTCTGTCAAAAGAAAACTGAATTGTATTGGCACTGATATGTTTGCTTCTGCTCAATCCACACCGGTGGGCTGTGAGTAGTCAAATTGTGAAAGGTAATTGTGAGAATCCATCTGGTAGAGTATATACTGTATTTATATATAGAGACATGACGTAATCTCTGTCTATCAATCGTTTTATGAGCTGACCATTCCATGAGAAGGCAGTGGCGAGTACAATGAGTATTAGTTAGTAGTGAAAGTAGAAAATAAAACCTAAAGAACTAGAAGTAGAATTTAGTATTATTTAGACTTTACACATAGTATACTGAAGTAGATTATTACACGTAGGTTTAGAAAATGTCTGGACCCACACACTTAAGTTTCCTTTCAGATATCTAATCATTTGAGAAGGAGAATGGTGCTTCTCTGTTCTTCTTCCATATGCGTCTTTATTGCAGTAGTAAACTCACACACATATCCATAACAGGCCCAGATGGCTGCTTGTAACATCTGTGTAACTCCACAAAGCAGAGCAGCAGGCACCCTCACTGTGTGCTCAAAACTAAAACATTCACCAGTATAGATAACAGACAATACAACTACTTCTACTGTCCGTCACATTGCCTTCAGACTGACAACAGACTTCATAACTAGGGCACTACAGAGGAAAAGGTTAGGCCAAAATGTATTAATGAGGGGCAGGCAGACAGCCACAAACAGCACAGACGGACAGGCCCAGTGAAGTGGAACCGACTTGAAACAGTGTCTGTGACTGATAAGTGATGTGAGCAAGAGGAGGAGGGGCTGTTTTGGAAAATGTGAGGTAAGAACGGGGGTAAAAATACCAGGAGAATACAGGGATTAGGGAGAGTGCTTAATGGGAAATCGAAAACTGTTTTACGCCAATTTGTTATTTTAAGCTGGTAAATGTGTTGGATGATCAGAAGAAGGTTAGTTATTCAAAAACAGTTGACAAATTATTAATTTTCCCTAATGAGATATAGAGACTAATAGCTTTATCAACTGAGTCAATGTAAGAACAATCATTAGCATCCATTTACTGTTATGAATTAGAATGACAAACTGTTTTGCAATAAGCTAAAAACGTGACATTTTATTACATTTGGTCAAAGATAAAAAGTCAAAGTGAGTTGAGCGAGTACAGTTTATGAGCTACTTTACACCTCAGAGGTGTAATGCTTAATTATCCCAGACAATATTGCATGTTGTAACAAGCATCTGATAGCTTAACAAAACATTAACTACTGGTTCTTAGATAAGAATGGGTTGTGACAGATACAGTTTACATCAGGGCTCTTAACAGTCAGGCCACTTAAAAGCATTGTTTTCATCCTTCAAATATGCTCCTGAGTCATGAGCTTTCCACATTACAAAGAGAGTTCGAGCTTCAGCTACTGGCTGGCTGCTAAGGAAAATATATTGGAGGAATAATCAAATTGATCTTGTCTGATATGCTAATGTTCTAGTCAGGAGTACTCAAAACAAGTCTGAATGGTTTTATGGAGTAAAAAACTCAATTTAGGAGAGAATGGCAAGTCAGAATGAAAAACATCAGCTGTGTTTGTGATGAGGAAACACTGTCAGAACGGGACTAAAAACTTGATAAAAGGATTTAAGTATATTGCATTTTGGTGTTTTGTTCTAAAATATAGTGCTAATACTCTGGTTACCGGCAAACTTGAGAAATAGACCATATGTAAATCTACAAGGACATGCAAATGTTGTGATTTATACCTTAGTTTCTTATTTTGGATTTTGGAGTTCTTTAAGTAATTTCTTATTTTAGGTTTTATTTGAAGTTTTCAGGGGGAAAAAGGTTGTTACCATTGGCTACAATCAGGGCTATCAATTTAGGCTATAATGTGAAGTTGAAAACATATTTTTGTTATCACATTACCATCATCATCTTTCTATTATTTCTTATCTAGCTCCTGTTTCCTTCTCCGTGTGCTCTCTGCAGCTTCCTGTTATCTGGAGCAGGCCTCTTGGCACATTGGAGAGTATGGTAATCAACATAGGACTGATAACAGCTGATAACTCCTCTTGTCGCTGCGCAGAGCATGAGTGACATTTTACAGTGCAGTAAATAGGCACAACAAGCTGTAAAGCTGTTGAATATTTTGTGTGGGACACAGAGGTACACATTGTGAGCAAACAGACAGTGTGGCAGCGCTCTTGTCTCAGGGTGGAGGGAGTGTCAGTCTCCCCACAGAAAGGCTTTCATCCTGGGCTTATCAGAGCCAGTGCAGGGGGTATTGTTGGCTGCTAGAGCAAAAACACACCAGACCTATGTTACCACTCTTTTCATTCTGACTCTTCTCCGCCCTGATTGTGTCATCCACTCATGAACATTAGTCAGGTTAAAACAGGTTTGGTTAAGACAGATCGGCAAGGAGTTGATTGTTTTGGACCGTGCAACAGTTTCAGATGATCAAACTATCAGTGTTGTTGTGAGCCATGAACCTATGTACACCACATCACATTATAAAGAGCTGCAATCCTCAAAATAAACTGGGAATGACCACTGTATATGGGCTAAAACTAAGATCAAACACACACAATGGAAAGTATAGTGTATATAGTATATATTTCACAAAACTGACATGCATCATCTCAAATGTAACTTTTTTATTGTCTGTGTGAGGTAATTATGTGTCATCGGATTTGTATATGCTTCATGTTAGCAACTGGATTCAACAAAAAAAACAAAACATTTGCAGTATATGACAGGTAGGGTAGGTAACACAGACCTGTTTTGAGCTCTCAAAGCTCAGCTGCAAAACAATACAATAAAATACAATACTAATACTAAACACTTGAGAATAAAAATATAATATGATAATAGTACTTAATACACTAAATAAAGTTGATAATAATAAGTCCCTGGTAACAAATGCAATACACTTCTCCGCTGCTGGAGTTCAGAAATAATGCAACAGAAGCGTTTCCCTCTCCTCTCTGACTCTTGGCTGATGCTGAACCATACTTTACGTACTGGTTAAGCTCCTGGCAGTGGACCAGGGGACAGTTGCCCATAGCGCTGGTGCGGGGAGCATATGCACCTGTAAATCATGTGGATTATCACCCTGCTGCGCTCAGCCAGACTCTAAAACTGTGATGGACGGCACCAGATGATCTGTGCTCAACACTTCATTTCCATAATGCTACATTAACATTTTAGAGCACCGCCATTACCTAAGTTTATTGTTCAGCAAAGCCAGCGCTAAAAGGGTGATCATTTTACCTATAATGCTCTGTTTTACATTTTTACAGAAACATACAGAAAACTAATTTTGGTACCTTCAGCGGTTATGTTTTCCTGGCTTGGACTTCTTTAAGAATGAATGAATCAATCTGAATTCATCACAGTCTAAGGGTGACTATTTCAATTTTTTCCATTATTTGATTGTATATCTTGGTTCCACGTGTTGCTGGAGAACCGTTACAACAGCCAGACAAAACCTGCTGTTGTTTCAATGTATTCATTAATAGCCCACAGAAGATGGGAATTGCCACTTGACTTTGCCTGTTTTTAATGTCTCTGAAGCTTCTCTAAAACATTATGTAACTGTAAGACAAATAATCATTGCAAAATGTTCTTATGCATGTGGCCTGTGGCCTAAAAATCATGACGACTGAACTTTTAGCAATGCACAATATTACTCACAATCTTGTCAAAACCAGTGCACTGATTTGTTACTTTCCTAAACCATGCACTTGTTTTGAGGAATTACCCAGCCAAATGTCTTGGTACAAGAGCAAGTCTGCTCTCACATGTTAGAACCACTGACCCACACGGACAGACAAACTAGACAAACAACTCCTGAGTCCACAATACCGACAAAAAAAAGATCCAAAAGATCTTTCCAATTTCTCTGCACATCTGATAATCCCATCAGTAAAAAGGAGCAGACAGTGAACTGTCCACCTTGAGCTTTATCACTAGAAGTTAATCTCTCCATCACTCTGATTCTCCTCCATGTTTCTTTTTCCACACTGTGTTTTGTTTTGTTTGACACACTTTATTTTAGAGTACTTTCGCCTGGGCCGTGATAGGCAACACAGATGGAGGACAGATAAAATGAATTGAATTATATGTTTTGTTTTAATACAAGAAGTGAATGGGTCTAGTCACATCACCAGATCTAAATGTCCAAAATGATCTTTCAGGTATTTTGTTACAAAGTAGAATGCTTTTAATAGGTTCTTGCACCATGAATTGCACCATTCATAAACGCAACCCATTACTTATTAAAGAGAAGCCAAACCCTAAAATAACTTTTTTTGGCTGTTCAACTATGTATTTAGTGTGTAAATAGCATGGTCTACTGTTTGAAGTAATTTTTTGGCATTTTTAATGCATACTGAGCAAATTAGCAGGTTTCAGGTCAAAATAGTCTCAAACTGGCTCACTACAGACTCTTGTCAGTTCTACACTCTGTGACCTCAGCGTGTATGTCCATTCAAAATCAAGCTCTAATCAACACCTGCTGTCAATCCAATCACACTGCTGCTCTCCTCTCGAAGCCCCTTCTTTCCCCTTTTCCCAATGCTTTTCAATGAGTTTGCTGTGTTTGGAAAGTGTTTGTGGGTGGAGTTTAGGGGGTGAGCTTACCTTTAATGTATTTTTATGCATAACCTAATGCTATTGCAAATGAGGTTGTTTGTATAATTTGTTTGTTTCTTGCCTCTCCAATCAAAGCCTTGTGAGGTCATCTTGACAAGCAATGCAAAAACAAATTTATTTCAATATTTTGTTTTTTTCTTGGCTGTATTGTTCTTTAGCCCCTACTTACTGAACTTTAGACAGAATGACATTGTAGAATTGTAAAAACAGCCTCTGTGCTCTGATTTGACAGCAGTGGCTGACGTCTGAGGTCTGCTCTGGACATATGGAGGTGACGGCTGTGAGGGTCTGACCACAGCTCCTCCACTCTGCGTGACACTGGCCGGACACTAGGGGGCGGCGTGATGGAGGGCCCTCTGTCTCGCCCCTTTCATGCTGTCCAACAGGCAGGACATGTGGCACTACAGCTGCCTCCGGTGCTCACAGACACACTAAGGAGGGGCACGGTCAGTCAGATGGAAAACAGGTACAGTGAGTGAACAACACAAATCCCAGACAACAGATTTAATGTGATGTACGTGCTCAAAATCACTAACAACGACTAATTACATTTAGAAATGAAAATTATATTGTTACGACAGGGTTTGTTTTTTATTTCTGAGGATGACAGGCTTGAATGTAAAGATTTAAAATAAAAAAAAAGATAGAGAAAAGAAAAGAACTTGCACATTTACCACATACTTTACAAACCTTGTGACATATGGTTAATCACCACAAAAGAAACACCTACTTGCTGCATTTATGGCTTAAAAACATATTTTCATAAAGTGCAAAGTAAAACTGGAGAGGACCCTCCAAGTCCATCCAATTAGAGCACTGCTTTTGATCATGTATTAAAAATGTGTGCGATTTTGTCACAGAGAACTGATTTTATATTATGTTTTTGGACAGCACGAAGCTCACTCATCTACAACTAAAAAGTCAGGCGTTCTGCTTTAAGCTGTTACATCGCCACAATTAAACATCAAACTAATCAGGAGTGGATCACAGCACCACAACAGAGCATACAACACCTCAAATTAGGACAATGAATGGTTGAATAGAGTTATATAAAAAACATATAGAATTTAGATCATACATCATTTTAAATTGGTTGAGATTTTGCCAAAATGTCCAGTGCAGATGATATTTTGTTACTTCTGCAATATTAGTGCTGACTTCATTATCACTAAGGGCCAGAATACATGGGTCCTCTGATAGTTTGAAGACCAGAGGCTGAAGAACAATTTAACAGTGCCACAAGCTAACCGCAAGAACAGGCCGTTTGTGTGTCCAGAGCGCTGCCCTGCGGTCACACACTCGTGCATGAGCGAGTGTCCAAGCGCACACACACAAATGAATGGTCTGACGAGAACCATAAATCTGAGTGTGGACGCAGGGCAGCTGGGGTAGACCGCTGTGAGAGAGCAGATAGGTCCACTGTAGAAGAGGGAAACACTGAGCAGTGCTGCAGGCTAAACATAACTGCAAATGGACTTTGTTATGCCTGACTACATTCACAAAATACCCCAAAAAAGATGCTGAATACACTGTTGGTTTGAGGGGGAGGGATATCATTACAACAGCAATCTGCAAAACAGCTGCATCAAACATGACAGTTAATATCAGTACAAGCTTGCGCACACATAGATTACTTTTTTGCTTATTTCTTCAAAGAAAAAACTCTCAACATTAAGAAAGAAATTGATTGGCAATATATCGAATTTTAGATATTATCGTGAGTGTTGTTTTCAAGATATCCAAAAAGGTAATATCGTGTATTATGATTAAAGTAAAAATGTTCACAAAAAGAGTCAATTAATTATAGAAAATTGAGAAAAAATATGCTAGTAACTTCCAGCTTATGGTATAAATGTAATGTTTCTTGTTCAAAGTCATTTTTTTTTTCTAATGCAAAAATCAATTAGATTATTCATGGCAAAGTACAATGTTATTAATGTTATGCCCACTATCTGGATTTATGACATCATCTCATTCAACATCTTGAACGCAACCCACTGATGTAATAGTCTGAATATCAATATCAAGATAAGACCAAAAATTATCTAGATATTTATTTTTTGTCAATACTTGTGTTTTTGTTTTGACGCAGTGCCATCTGACAAGCCTTGAAACATTGATTCATACTTAAAATGCATTCAAATTTGTCTGCATTAAAGAAGGCGTACTATATAAAATCACCTTTATGATGTTTTTATCATGTTATAATTATGTACACATACAAGTAGGTAACCTTGTATTGTCCCTCAACTGGGGTTTTGTGCTCTGAAAATGTATTTTATTATGTATTCTTAATTATAAATGTATTTGTTGCCTCATTTTACCATCCAAATGCATGGTTTCTGAAATTAGTTTTTCAACAACAAAACCAAGCCAATGAAAGTTCAAGCTTGTCTTGTCCTTACAGAGCTTATCAGCTAGAACTAAATTGAAGCAATTTACAGCTATACAGTACAAAAATAAATAGAAATCTATAGTAGAAAGCAGAAAAATATTGGCCCTCATTAAAAAAGGTGATCTCTTCTGTTTAAAAAAGCCTAAAAATTGTGTATGTTTAGACACATTTAAATAAAAATAATAAAATAAAAATTATTAACAAAGAGTTAAATTCCTCTAAGTATACTTTCCAATTCAGTATTGATGCAGTCCATCCCTGCGTACCTAGAAAGAACATTAGTTTGGAGTTCAATGATTTAAAGTGGCGACCTCAGAAGTGAAAGCAGAATGGAAGTGTTATTACGCTAAATTATTGCTATTTTAAACATGCAAAAACAGCATACATTATAATGTTTTTCCAGTCAACAAGCAGGTGTGAAAGAACACTATACCACACAATGCTTTGCCAAACGGGAGTGTTAGCAAGGTTCATAAAGCATTGCCCTGCAATTGTGCACCTGCGCTGGCCAAAATATATCTATGGTAAAGCCTCCTCACTGTGCACTGTATAATGAGCAGGTGGCATCCCATTGTGCTGCACGGCTGGAATACAAGAGTACAGTCACATCTACAGTTTTGAGCCTGCGCCAAGCAGAATGAATGAGACCAGACTGCAGGAGGGAGGCCATAAAAAGAAGGAAAGAAATATAATGGCAAAGTACACTGCAAAATAAAAGTTACATTTACTAGTTTAGATTAAATGACTTAATATGGCATGTTTATTTGACTTATTTGGATATTATTATTTGAAGACACACAGCTTTTAATCATGTACTAACATTTCCTCATCAAAAACACAGCTGGAGTCTGTCTGTGAAATACTGTTCTGAGCCTGAGGATTTGTGATGTCATAGGTTTTAAGTCCATCAATCATCAAGTTTAATTTCAAACATTGTTCATTATCATATCAAGCTAGATTGGTTTGATTGTTTTCCCCATGTATTTTCCTTTACACCAGTAGATGGAGCTCTAAAATACTCAACTGTCATGCAGGCTTTATTACACAATATTTTTAATTCTAACATATATAATATGAAAGTACAGGTATAAAGAGCATGTTTACAAGACAAGATCAATGCATATAAAAGTCTAATTGCTTTGCAAGACAAATTTTGATCGAAACATATAATAATGGTCATAAAAAATCCAAACATTTATAGGTGATGATCCAAAGCCTGCTTTTCTCTAAGAATGTTATGATTTGGCATGGAATTCTCTACAAAATATGCATAAGATGTAGCAATATTTTTAGGCAAGTAAATCATTCAGCACATTTTTGGAGCTGAAACAAACAAACAAACAAAAAAACACTAGGTAGTTTAGTATTTAGACTTTATCATACTCAAAAAGAGCAATTGACACTTTCATGTGACAAAAGATAACCAACTTTATTGACCTCATTTTGCCCCGCCCACTTTTCTAGAAAGTGCACTTTCTGTTTAGCTGCATTTAGCCTATAGAATTGGGTTTATTTTTACATTTGTCATTACATCTATTTGAAAGCGCCCCATAGGGCAGACAAACCTACCTTAACAAAACAGGAAGTACACTTCCTAGAAAAATGGGTGGGACAAATAGGGTCAATAGTAATAATTGCTTACATGTGACATTAAAGATGGTCAATCAACAATAACATTTCTATTTCAAGCCAAATATTCTTTGATTGCATCATCAGTTTAAGAATTAGAGCAAGAGGGAGCTAGCGAGCTGACTTTGTACAGTTTTAGCCTGAAGTTTGAGGACACAGACACACTGACACACTTACTGCCTGGTGTGCACTTCCCTTTCATTTTTGCTCCTCACTTTGGCACTTTTTTTAGCGCTGCCAATGAGCGCGGTTGGTGTTTCCTGACTGTCACATAGACACCGCACAGCATTTAGTGGTAAGTGGAGCCCAAACACGCACACACACACACATACATAGGACACTGTTTTCTTGGACATATGCCACTGCAGAGAACACCTACAGAGCGAGCAGGAACGGAGGAAACCATATGGGCATCCTGAGAGTCTGGGAGATGCACACACATTAGCATCTCTAGAAGCAGCATCTTTTTGTGTTTTATTCTTGAATGAGACTCGTTGTATATTGTACATAATATGCAATCCTTACCCCACAGTAGTCATGGTGCAAGATTTAGGACCATTGCTTTAATAGGTTTACAAAGTGTAACAGAAATGTAAAATCTGTACTGTCTGTGGCTCTATAAACATGCACACAATGTCAATATTTAGGCTAAACTACAGTATATCTCAATAGATCTTCCTGGTACATAGTAGACCTGCAATAGCTTCTAAGTCCATATCGTCCAGAATTGTCCATATCGTCCAGAATTGTTTGGAGCATTTCTGCGACATTAGCATATCTGGCTAGATCTATTTGATTAATTCCCCTGTCATTTCCTTTGTAGCCATTAGATGAAGCTCTAACTCAATTCCTGAAATGGAAATCACATGACTTTCAGTGTTGTATGCACTTTTTTATTGGTTCTGCTACAAATAATTATTAAGTGTGGGCTTTCAGGAGCATTTTTGCAGGACAAAAACAACTCCAATAATGCATTATATTTGTCCTTAAATCTAGAAATTCATTGAATTTGTT
The DNA here is from genome assembly GCA_038363315.1 of Mugilogobius chulae. Lineage (NCBI taxonomy): Eukaryota > Metazoa > Chordata > Actinopteri > Gobiiformes > Gobiidae > Mugilogobius > Mugilogobius chulae. The sequence continues at coordinate 34,952,742 of CM076409.1, read as the reverse complement.
GACTTTTTGGCATTTACTGGTTTTAATGAACTCGTAGGTAATGTTAAAAATCAAGATAAACTAATATACCTTTACTTTTCTTGCCCATGTCTTCTCTCATATCCCTATGGTTTTACTCTTCACACTGATTAATATTAAATTTGCCTCTCTCCAGACACACTGTACAGCTCTCCTGCCTTTGTTTTAGCCAGACACACCACCACCACCTTGGGTTTCCTTAAATTGACTCGGCTAATATCCCCCCTCCTTCTGCTCTCCACTGGGCAGACAATACAGGAATCCTCGAGCTCATTAAAACGTGTACAGTCCGTTATGAGCTTTGGTCGGCGCCGCTGTGACTAAAGCCCATTTAAACGCCACATCTTTCTATCTGCAGACCTTTATTTACATTTTAAAGCGGACACGAAGGCGAGGAATCCCAATCAACACCATTATCTAACAGTGAACAAGTGAAGGCTTGTCATAATGATGCTCATTAAAAGCGCACTATGGAAATTTTCTTAAGAATGGTCTGCCACCTTTGTCTTTATGGCAATGTTATGGTTGCAGTAGAACATTAAACTCAACACTGGTCCTATATTTGGACTATATTGATTGATATTTACATGTGATTTATTGTTTTTCTCTGTAGGCTGTAGTTTGACCACTTTTCTATGTTATTGTTTTGTACTGTACCTTTAAAATGTATATCGTTATTTAGTGAGATATGTGAAGACGTTCCACATTATTAGTTATATAAACATAACTGCTAGATACTGTATGGTAGGCTATATCTTTACTTGTGAACATTTTCAGCAAATAAGATGTTTTTGTTCATAGTAATATGCAAAATTGATGTGAGACAACAACCTTTTTGTGCATTAAAGCACCAGCTGCAAGACAATACAATGCATCAGTCAGTCCAAATACAACTTTAATCAAACTAATGATGAGAGAACACTCCAATAACATGATTACAAACTCAGAAAAGTGGATTTTGCATACAGTAATAGGTTTTCTACAAAGTTTTTATTACCATGAGGATCTGTTTGCACAAAAACAAATTATTAAAAAGCTTGTTATGGCTACCCTTCACTCAGCTGCAGTTTGTAACACTGTAACATACTAAATCATGAATGAGCTGTCGCTGCACGACTGGGTTTTCTTTGCTACAGTACGACACAACAAAGTCAAGCCCGTCCACGTGCTCGCCGCTATTGGCACCTCGCTTCTCGTAAAACCATAAAACTGATCAATAATTGATTTTAGCTCACATATATCTAATTCCAAAGCGCAATTACATAGAGCAAGGAGCATAAAGTGACACTTTCTTGCTGCTTTATCTAATCAACAACTCGAAACATTGCATTAATACAAGTTATCTATTAATGAAGCCTATCGTGGAGAAGCTAATATATAAGGCAGTTGCATTCATGAAACTGTCGATAATTATTAAATGATTCACCCTGCAAACTGAATAATTTTTAATATTTTGCATCCATAATACAGTTGTGGGAATTCAAAGTTGCAATCATTTCCACTGTAGAAAGAAATCTATTGTCTTCAATGGGTAAAAAATGGAAAACAAGTCTCCTCCTGACAAACAAGTGAAGGGGGTAACAGCAGAGCACATTTGCAGCACGCTGTTTGAACCGTATTGCTTGGAGACAGTGACAGTCTGGAGAGATAGGAGTGAATATGAATCCCCCCGGAGCAGCCAGGCGATGGAGAAGAGAGAACTCGCACAAGAAATAACTAGCTCCACTCACTTTGATGGCACACACTTTCACACATGTCTGAGCGCTTTGGAAGTAACTCAATTTTGAACGTTTTCTGACCCCGATTCGTCTCCCAGCAGCCGCAACCTGTCCTTCCATAACACTTTGATATCACCAGCAAATGTATTTTTTTCCGTGATGGAATATGCAGGGGGATACCTCAGGACTGGTCCATACAAGCGTGGAACCATAATGAAATTTGATATCAAATCTATCATGACCGAAAAAACTGTGATTAATGATAATATCACTGTAATCACTTACATTTATGACTATTTAAAGGACAGTTATGGTGTAGTATTGACAATGTCCTTGCATTTTAGACATACTCTTCAGAATATACTCTATCATCTTATTGCACAGAACTGTGAATTGATTATTTAAAAACACCATAAAGACTTAAAAATGGTGCAAATTTAGAAGAGTGTTTTCTGAAGCTCTGAAGAGAAAGTATAGACAGTACTGGAGTCAGATGATTAGAAAGCAGTGTTAGAATATGTCTAAACATGAAAATGTAGATATGTGCAGATAAACTTGTATCTTAGCGTTATAATGGCGAAACTTAGTTGGCAATTGTCACTATTATACAGAAATGCAACATGGTTATTGTCTTGTCAAACAGCAAATCAAAAGCATACATGTACTTTTCTAAAGTCATAAATAAGTTTTTGAAAATTCAATTCAAACAGTTAGTGGACTGCTCACTTTTTCTACATTCTGTATGTCCATGTTGTTAAGGCAAATTCGTGTCATGTGTCTTGCTCAAGGTCCAGTTTCCTCAAAGCAAAGTTACTGTTTTCAAAGTTCTTCACTGTTGTCATAAAAACTGATTCAATCATTAACAGCATGTGTAAGTTTCTTGCTGTATTGCCCTGCTCTTTCTGTTTCATTCAATTTTGTAATAACTGATAACTGAAATATTAACTTCTCAGTTTTTTGTTGTTGTTGTTTCTTTGCTGTTTCTTTTCAAAATGTCCTCCAAATCATAACTATGATGCATTATAGACATAAGACCACCATCACACTGAGATGTCACTTACCTGAGCGATCTCATACAGCAGTTTGTAGTGCTCTTCTCGTTTCTGTAAGGTGCACAAATTGCAGCCCATTCTAGTTGTCAGGGAAACCGTGCCGATGGCTTGCCGGTTCGCCGTGCGTGCGTTGGGAGATAGATCTATATATATGTGTGTGTGCGAGCTTCTCCCCTGAAGGCAACAACAGTCTTAATCTCCTCTTTCTTGACTCTTCCCTGTATCCTTCTTCCTCATCTGTGTATCCTCAGCGATGCCCTTTGAACTTTTGAGACTTTGGAGGCTAAATTGCGGTCCTGGTGCACTTGTGGTTCATGATAGCTCCTCTCCTCTGGCTCCGCTCTCCTCTCAGTGTGAGCACACGCTGATGAAACCATGCACTTTTGGTAGGGAGAGACACACCTCCTCCTCCTTTAGTGGCAGGCTGCCTACACATCATCCTCTACTACAGCTCAAGCATGCACACACAGCTGATTGGTCGGTTGTGGAGAGAGGGAACAAGGGAGGGGGAGAGAGGGAGGAGACTCGCTCTATCATGTGTTCATTGAGGGGCTTTTGGAGTCAGTGCATCTACGCTACAGCTGAGAGCAGGTTCTGCTTCTTAAATGACCTTAAGAATTGTTGGCTTTTTTGTCTGATTTGCATTGTGATGTGAGTTTCATCTGCTGACAGCAAGTATTCACACATCTAAAAGAGAACAAATCATAAAAGATAAGCAATACACTGTGAGTAGCCACAGATCAAGCTCCCAAATCATACTGTACAGGGTACTTTTTATGTAATGTTCACCCTTAACAATGCATAGAATCAAACTCAAATTTCGTTTCAATATTTTTAAGAAAGGGCGAAAGAATGAAAGAAACTACATACTGATAATCTGCTTCTGTTATAGGTAATCTATTCATAATCTTAACCTGATTGTGGAAAAAAAAAAAAAAGAAGAATCATCATTGTAAAAAGTACATTTGCTATGACTCTAATGAAGTTGTGTGGCATGGTTGGTAGAAAAAAATAATTGTTGTTTTGTTTGTGAACTCTGCAAGCTGAAGTTTGTTTTGTTTGCTTGCGTTTTTCATTTTGGAAGCTTTTATTAGACCATAAAATTATAAAAACTTGTGTTCCACCTGTGAGTGGACATGCATATCATTAAACTGACTCTTTTATGGTCTGGAGGAGCCTCCTCTTGCTTGTTCCCAATAGAATTTCCTTTAACCATGATTATAATATTCATAATTACCTCCTCGAAGAGTTTTTTTTTTTACACACGTACTTCCATCTTCAGGAAGTGACAGCACAAACCTTTAAATGATCATGACCATTTTGACCAAATTGATAAAAAAAAAATATTGATCTGAAGAAAAAAGATGGCTCAAGCTACTTGCTAGCTCCTATACTGCAATTTGACAAAGAATCAAACAAAACATCAATATAAAAGGCATTAGAAATGTCAGATTAGTGTCTTTTTTATTTTGCTAAAGTTTACTTGTCTGCTTTTAGAAGAGAGACTGAGAGATAACTGAACCAGACTTTCTCTCTCTTCTCTGTCTTTGTTTTTGTGCATCTTTGCCTTCACATTTTAATAGAAGAGATAATGTGCCTGTGATTGCATTTGACAACTGGTTTCGGCATGCACATCAATCTCATTTAGATTGGAGCAGATAGCCTCTTGCACTCACGACAATGTTCAGGAACGGCATTTAGAGGCGTCCATAGATTTACAGTCAGAGTGCGATAGTGCCGGAGCAGATGCCGCCTCTCTCTCTGTGTGTCCAGTCAGACAAGGGCACCGGACTGAGCTGACACACAGGAAGAACCACAGACTGCTATTGATTGGCTTCAGATTAGCTTCCAGCTCGAACGCCCCTTTCTGCTGAAGTAGAAGAGTGATGGGAGGAGAGAAAGTGACAGTAGATAGGAGATAGTCTGAGATGAATGGACTCAGCTCTAATGGTAAAAATACACTGTAATAAATTAATATGATTGGTGGTTACCCAAAGCGATTTATTTCGCCTGATTAATTTGGACAGTTTGTCACGGGGAAAATAGCTTCTAAAAAATTACTACTGCCTTGACGTTTTACAGAGATTGTCAACTTGGATCCTATTGAGTTCTCGCTAAATCATATTGGGACACTCACAATGTATACAAAATAGGACAAGGACAAACACAGTTGGATGAGCAGAGACATGTCTTCAGATTTGTTAACCCGATCACAATGAAATGTGTTTTATACCACACAAATTTAAATTAATATAAATGAATATGTAATTTATCCTTTTTGTGCATTGCTGCCCGTGTTCATTTATGATGGATGTGGGTTAGGGTTAGGGTTATGAATATGCCCCAGACCTAACTTCTCCATTTTTGTATCTTTAATTCTATATGTAGCCAATAAACCAAAAAAATGCCCCCATGTGCTTCAACCAAAACACCTGTCTATAAGAAAATAGCGTCTCGATTTGAGGCTTTTCACAGCATCAAATAGAGATGCTGCACAAAAGGCACACAAAAAATAACATGTTGTGGTAAACGTATTTCAGTAAAGGTAATGTTTATTAAGGACAATGTACAATTACATATAGGCACAAAGGCAGAGATGCTTGTACCAGATTTTAGCTTTTAAAGCTAATTTCCATCTGTAGTCCTCCTGAGAGGGTAGAGGGGAGACAAATTGGACATGTTTTTAGTTGTAGGAGGAAACCAGAGCACCCAGAGGAAACCTACTCAGACACGGGGAGAACATGGAAACTCCACATAGAAAGGCCCCAGACCGCCCGGGAGTCAAACACAGTGAGACTGTTGCATCCATAGATGGCAGCATTATGCATTTTATTATACTATCTCTATCCAGTTTTATTGCTCGATGGGGTGCCTTTCTGTAAATGTTTTCTACAAGATCCAGAGCCACTCCCGTATGCTTTTTGCATTGCTGATTTCTCATTTTTATCATTTTTACATCACTCATTTCATATCAATTTTTTTTTTCCTTTACATATACTTATTCTGTAGAAATATGTCTTTTTTTTTTTTCAGTCTCAGAAAATTGGTCTTTCTTCAGTTGATAAAAATCAAGGAAGTCCACTTGTTACTGGTGTTAGCATTGGGCTAACACCAATATCACTTTCCACAACTTTAAAAAGTTGTAGAAAGTGCTTAAAATAAAGTATGTTGAATAATTCAGAATGTTGTTCCAATTGTCTCTCAGTGTGGAAAAAGTACACATTGCTCCTAAAAAGCTGGGATAAGATTGTGTGATGGGTTGATAGAAAACAAATGAATCAATGAAAAATAAATGAGTGACGTGTTGGGACCTCGGAAGTGCATGCTCCAGTTATCAGAGACTATGGGGGGGAAACTGAGCTGTGTCATCCTCTTATCGTTCGTCACACAGGTACAAGGAGCACAGAGCCTCAGTCAAGGGCATCAGAGCAGATCCTGATCCAGCCCTGATAACATTTAACCCTTTCACACTGATCACTGCTGCTCCCGTGATGAGGTCATCTCCGACACTGCCACCGATGAGGCAGTGAGATCATTCATTCACAGCTTTTATGTTTGTGTCTGTGAGGGGCTCTTCACTGCTGATGTGTTCACTTTTGGAGCTAGATGCAGTCATTTTGTTACGCAAAATCAACTATAATGAGTTTTCAAACTTTTATGAAGTTGTAAATGTAGTGATTCATTCAGTTTTTGAGAAAATCTAGCATTCTTGTCTCATATGTCCTGAAAATTTGTGCTTATGCCTATTGTTTTCTTCACTAGTCATAGCCACAAACTTCTCTTACTATTGAAGTTTAGGAAAAATACATGAAATTACTGCTACTTTAACCCATTAATCACAGAATTGATGTAGCTTTCAAGACATCCAAAGCTTTTATTATTGCTTTTATTGTGCAATCAATCTGCAGCAAAAGTGACCGACACCAACATTTGCCTGTGCAGCCAGCCACCACATGAAATACAGTCGTTATACTATTTTTAGTGGTCTCCCATCCAAGATCTGTTCAGGCCTGGTCTTGCTTTGATTCATGATCTGATGAGATAGTGAATTGTCAAGAAAAGTGTTCTTACTAAGCATAGTCTTCTGATAAGACAGTTGTAATAATATAACTTCTATTAAGCTTGTATCTGACTTCCACCTTCATTGGATATGATGTCTGATGTTGTGACATGTCTCCTGTACTGTAAGATGTTCTGAAGCATGGCCAGTTTGATAGATCTGTCCAAATGACCATGCAGAGCTCTGCTTGGTGGTCTCTGGAGAAGTGAATCCCATGTGTAAGCTAAGGTGAAAGCTCCCTCATCACAGTTGATGATATGTGCCCCTGCTTTTTGATCTTCAAAAAGCACTTGTATTTATCTTTTGTATTTATGTTCCTCTGTTCTGATTTTTCCACACTGTCCCAGTTCATAATGTGATTTTCTCTTTTGCAGTGGTCGGCTTTTGCCAACTTGAGGCTTTCTTGCCTTCTTCTTCCCCTTTTTTGCTGATCTTGTTAGCTTTTCTTATGTTTCACCCCACCATCTCTAAAGAAAATATGTTTTAAACACCTTGATGAAGTGCTTCTTAATCCATTTTATTTTAGAACAAAAACATTTTTTTTGTCTTTTGTTAATTCATAATTTAATCAAATCATTTTTTTGTCATTTTGTCTCTACAAATGTGACACTTTTGCTGAGCTAAATGCTCTCCAGGCGGTTGGATTCCTCATTGTTGCTTACGCACTTGTGTGAGAGTCTTTGTGATGATGGTGGTGAGCTGTCTCCATATTCATTGCCGCCCTGAGGCAGACTTACGGCAGTGAACACCTTCTCAGCCTACGCCTTTTCCACCAACAAACACAGCAACACTACACAACCTAATCCATCATCCCTTATTACTGTAAATTAGATGTTCTTTGTCTGTCTTTCTTTACTGTAATGTGTAAACATAATTGAATTGGTATTCTTTTGTATAACATTGTTTTAAATTCATGCAACTTTATATATTTTTATTATTTATTATAATATATTTTATTTCTATTTTAGCTTGGTTATAATGTTAAAAACACACTGCTTGCTGCAACAGCTATCGTGTGTGCCCTTACAGAAGGTGACATCATCACAGTCATTTAAAATGGCCTTCTATCCATTTTACTGTCCACATTAAGAACATTTCATCATCTCTTACTTCTCATGTCGTTTCACTGCTGAGCCCTTTTGGCACGTTACAAATGGGACAATGGCCAGCTGCCTGTTCTCATGTAACATTAAAGACACTCACATAAGCTTAAGGGAGATTTTGAAACTCATATTTTAAAGCAAGTAGCAATCATTTGCACTAGAACATGCACTGCATGTTTGAGAACTGGAAATATGGACAAAAAAAGGTATGTTCATGATTTTATGTAGGTTTTGCAATAAACTGTAAAATTGCATTAACTTTTCGGGGAAGTGGACGTCTGCGTTTTTTCACAGGAAAGTCCAAAAGGCATAATGTCTGTCCGTCAAAGGTTAACCAAAAATAGCTGGCAGCGGATTGAAAGAGTTGCACTTCAAAGGCGGTTGGACATTTGCATAACGTCCTATAAGGTGAAAGTAATGGGCACCAACTCACATCTTTGGAAAAAGGAAAATATTATTTCTTCTTTAAAAATGAATGGTTCAAAAATAAACTTTGAGACATAAAGGTGAAAAGTATGGATATAGATGGTAATTATTGCAGCGCGACTCTATCCCCACTCGTTCAAAAGCTGCTGCAACTCTTTCAAAACAGGAACACAGGGACAGAAACTTGATTTAATGAGGAAGATGATCAGACACTCTACCGGCGCTTAAGGCTTAGGCTGAAAACACATCAACAAACTACTGTTAAATAAGTTACCAGCAGCACCAACTTTTCTATCTATTTCACAGACATAAACACCCTGGGGCAAACGAGCACATCCAGACACAGCAGAGCAGGGAAATTGGCTGCAACACCACCAGTGCAAGTGTTGGTTTTATGCATAACCAATCATGTTCTGTTTATTAAGCCAGTTCTTTTAGTTGTCAGTTGAACGTTGTATGATGAAAATTAAAATGATAGCCAGATTATTCATTTTTACTTTAAAATTGGACTTAATAATGACTTAATAATTCAAGCATTTTAAGCCTCTTTAGTAGGCTTCTCTCTAACCTTAACTTCTTTTCTAACCCTTTAAAGAAGTTTTTTTAATCTATCTCTTCCTCCTATTGTTTCTTCAATATGTACAATTCTATTACAACTCTCATGGTTAGCCTCTTTATAGTGCATAGACATTTGGGGGGTTAGTTCTTATGGCCTGTGTGCTCAGCCAGTCTGTTTTTCAGTTTGCGCTTTGTTAGGCCTATGTAAATATGACAACATGGACACTCCAGTTGGTATACTACGTATTGTTATTGTACTAATGTTAAAACTTTGACCTGACCTGTCCAAGAAAAGACGGTGTAGTGCCTCATTAGTCCAGGAGTGATCCATAGTATAAATACAAAGTCTTCAAAGTTGTCATCTGTAGCCTACAGTGTTTTCGAAGATCAAGACGTTTTGACTCTCATCTGGAAGTCATTTTTAATCTGATGATCATCAAAATCACTTTCATATGAGAGTCGAAACGTCTTGATCTTCGGAAACACTGTCCACATGACAACTTTAAAGACTTTCTACTATGTCCAATAAAGTATTAGTGCACTGTACTTGTTCACTGTGACCAGACTTGTAGCAGCCAGTCTGAGTATCCATCCAGCCATGTTTTTGGTTTAAGCGGAGGGAGATGACTTTTCACCAGCTTATTGGCAATTGCAGGGACTTTTCTAAAGTTAATGAAAGGGGTTTCAGGGAAGCATTTCTGAGTGTACTGTCATTTCGCAAAATACTCCAGTTTGATGTTTAATTCGATTGGCTTCAGTGTATATTCAGTTACATATAGTCTACATGTGATGATGATTCTCATTTGTTCTTCTATTAAGAATTGTAGTCCTACTATAGACTGAGAGGACTTTTTGGAAGACCTTTTTTACTAGTTCAAAAGCATCTTACCTGTGAATTTGATATTGTAATTTCTTCCCCACGGTTCTCCAATTCTCAAAATGCAATGCTCTCTTTTATATTTCTAAAATATGTTATTCTGAGTATGGCTGTGCCATTAATCAAATTTCAATTACAGTTATGATTGCTGCTGTAATCATTTACAAAAATTGTGTAGTCGAGTAATCGTTATTATTACCCGTAACGTGCGTTTGTATAACTGCATATTCGGAACCAACATAATTATTTCTTGTTCACATCATTGTTGTCAGTTCAAACATGATCATCTCTAGATCTAATGGGACTTCTATGTGGCAATGGTTTGGTCAATATTACAGCAGTTTACTGCAGAGTGCACCACCTGTTGGGTTAATGTGATAAAAGTTGTCCTCTAACAACCTTCAGATGCTTGAGCAGTGAATGGACAGATCAATAATACAAAACAGCGGAGTTCCCTCGATCTATTGCATTTCAAAGTCAGTGTTGAGAGCAGAGCCTAAGGCGGCCATATTCTCCCTATGTATATGACACAATGGGCCATACATAATTTAACACACTGTACTATTCATCTGAGTGAAAATACAATTATAGTGCAGAGCTAAAGGCCGAGGGGAAACGAGATCATGTGATGGTAATTGAAAAGCAGCGTGCCTTTTTTCATTTTTGTCACAGTAATTACATTGTAACTATTCATTACTGCCTAATTACTTTGCAGGAGGCCAACCTTCAGATACAGATCCGCTCCTAAAGGTAAAAAAGAACAGTAAGCATATTTTAAGCAATTCTACTTCAAATTGAGTCATAATGGTGTCTTAATGGAGGTTGTTATTGTGGCAGTACTTCAGAAAATATAAACAGATTGTTCTGAAGATGTAGCATCACACTAGCATTTAGCCAGCACCTACTGTTAATTCTTGCCTTCGGTGTTGTGTTTGGCACAGCACAGCTCTCACTGTTGGTGTTTGCTCTTGTTGTTGAGTTAGAGTTGCTATTCAAGATGGCGTTCTCTCCGATGTCTTCAGTTTGATCTTTATTAAACCAGGAAAGAGATCAGAATGTCTTTTTAAGGAGCGTATTGGTCATGTTTTTTTTTTTTCATTTGTAGGAGAGCACAGCCAAAGCGTTAATCAATGCACCATTGTGTTGCGACATAAACGTATATTTCAGATAATGGTCTCTCCACCAGCAAACTTACCGATTGTGCATCTTTAACATGTTCATTATGTAAGCAAGTTGTTGTAGAAGCTGCACACTTTCTTGTTTTAATCATGGCTGTGGCCTTTTACAGCAGTTTCTCAAATGAAAACACACTCACGAGATGAAAAAGCCATTCAGAATTCTCCATAAAAGGCGCCAAAGCGACCATTAAAGCAAGTAATCAGTGTTGAATCAGCCTTTTAACACGTTTTCTCCCCGCTCCACTGAAGAAAGACATTTACAACAAACAAATTGCCTCACTTTTCCGATCTTTTCCGGTGACCACTGCCAAACAGTCACCTGGGGGCAATGTTTTCAATACTTGCGCTAACCATTCAATAAAAAGTGCAACTACAGTATGACCAGGGGAATATGAGCGCTTCACTCGATTAGCATCAGCCCAAGTGGTGTCTGACTGGCTGACCTCTGCACACGGGCTGCACCGGGTCACGTCACCCCTGCCCCGAGCTACTCCCATTTCAATTTGCACCTGTCTGTGTTTACAGCATGTTTACACAAAGCTGAAGTTAAAGTGATTGTTGGATTATCAGTGAACAAAGCGAGCTCAAAAGCAAATAGTGGGTACAATTCCTGTTACTATGGCTACAGTGAAGGCAAGACAATGTTTTTTGAGGTCAACGTATAATATTAAAGGAGCCATCAAAATTATTTTACATCAATGAACATATTTTGCTCACATACTAAATGCACTGACTCCAAATTATTGATCACAACGTGTATATTAAAAAGTCTGGTTGGCCTGTTTCAATAAAAAGTTAGGTGAAGGGTTTCTGTGTGAAGTTTGCGTATTGTCCCTGTGACTGGGGAAGCGCAAAATAATCCCAAACCACTAACATGGTGGTCTAGACTTTCCTGAAAAAAACAACAACAAAAAAACGTAACATGCGTCACATGAATACTTAGTTCTTTTAAATACATTTTTAATCAGAATAACCATGAATCTTTCTTTGAACCAACATTCTCTCAGAATTGGGCTAAAACAGGAGTGATGACCTCATTACACTGACCCCATGCGGTTGTCCAATCACCGGTAAATCTGTGTCACAGCTGAATTGCACTTTCCAACAAATGTTTTGCCAATAAACTGCGCAAAGAGGAAGAGGCACATTTCACTCAGTGCCACATAGCCTCAGGCTGACAACACAACACACACACACATTTAGACTGGACAAGGGCCACCGGGCTGTGGTCCTGACCATGTTGTGTTAACCCAATCCACAGCTCCAATAAAAGTGATTAGAGAAGGGTCCCCCTGCTGCTCCCAGGACTAATGGCACAAGTGGGCCCCTTAAACTTTCTCCTACATCTGTGCCAGTATTGAACCAGGAGGATGGATGGAGCACAGGAGCCAGGAGAACTGCCTCAAGCAGCGCCCCAGAGAGACACTGGGACAGCAGTGACAGGCATGGACAGCAGGTGGAAAGTGTTACTCCCCCATTCTAGTATGACAAAATACACACACCATCTTGGAAAAAAAATGGATTTGTGAATACTACTAATACTACTACTCAAGGAAAATCTTAGTTTGTGATGGCCTTGAGCATTAAAAACAGATTTTTCAGTTTTTGATCAGGAGCCAAACTCAAGATGTAGAGACTCAGAACACTGTACTGGAATTGCTCACTGATGGGTTGTTGCAATAAAACTGAAGAAGAGAATCAAATTATGAAAATAGTTACTAGTGCAATTGTTTTGTAAAGAGATTATATTTGACTATAAAATGAAACAAAAACACCATAATTATAGGTAATTTGTCTCAAATTGATTGCTTGGGATCCAGAACCCACACTTCAGCAAACTGCTAAGAGTGGGTCTGGTCACCACGCTCTCCGCCTGCATTTCAGATCAAATTCACATCGTACCGGGCAATCAGATTAGTTTGTTTGCATGACGCAGATGAAACAAAGGAGCGGATTGGTCGTCTGTCATTTAGACCAAAATGTAACTTCACTCACCTCACATTAAAATCATTTTCTGCTTCGCTCGTGGATTCTGCAGAAATCTGCCATGTTTTTCAGTTCCACGTGATATTTGTTCCATGTATTTTTTTGTCGGGAGCAGCCATGTTGGTTTTCACACGGCAGAAGATGCATGTCTCTGATTGGCTAATTAATCTGTCAATCACGGACACAGAAATTCAAAGGATTGACATGGGGGCCCCAGACTGGATTTTCCAGGCAGTCAGATTGATGCTGTTAGGTATATTTTTGATTATAAAATATATTCTAAAATCTTAAAAATATTATAATTATGAAAAATAGATTTTGTGTGTTGTACATCGTTGACTGCAATATTGATTTAAAACGGCTTATACCTATACCTAATTTCACTCCACTTAACAAAAGGTACAACTACTTCCTCTTTCTCCCAAGTCCTTCAACACTTGGTTATTATCAACATGCATTCATCTTAACATCTCATCTTAACCCCTTTTTTTTTGTCACTTAATCACAACCATTCAGAGCACTGCTTTTGGCTGCCTATGAAAAATGAAATACTTATTTAACTCAGGCAGTTCACTGTGGTCTGTTTTTGTCATAAAGAGCCACGCTTAATACCGTTTGGTGCCTCTTTGCAGAGTTTTTTCTTTATAAAAGGCAACTTACAGAGCAGGATTTATTCAAACATGAAGAAATCAATGTTTAAGGGTCCTTAATGCCACCTTAAATAAAATTACATATAGAAACAACAAAGAATGAACAGCCAGACAATAAATTACAATTGTTTAAATGACATATGTTATCAACACAAGATTTTACGTATTTAGTCTTTCGTATTATTATTTTATTTTTTTATTTTGTGCTCATGTCTGTAGATTTTGATATTGTTTGCTTTTCCAAAAGCTTTGCACACTATTCAGCCAAAGGAAGCTCAGTCCAGCTGTTTCCTCATTGTCCAGGTGCTTAAGTGGATTATAAAGGGCAGGAGGCCAGTCACTCTCCCTCTGGCTTTCACAAACACTCTCACATGAGCACTGTTGTGGGCACAGACTTAACCCCAAACTTTAGATCCAGACGCAGAGTCTCATCATCTCGACGGCTTTTGGGATAAGGAACACTGCCATGCTTCACAGAGCCCTGTGGATCATGCTGTCTGGCACAACACGTACTGTAAATAGAGCACAAAAAGTTAACTTAATAAAGAAGCTGTATAGATGTGTAGCTCATCTTATTTATTGATTTATTAGCCTACTTTTGTTTTCTCTTCTCTACCCTACTTCTGACACTGCTGGTTAAATTAAGCAACATTTGGAACTATTTACAATTGCAATTTAATTTAGTCTTGTCTTTTCCATATGCATAAAGTATCAGTACACCATTTTTCCTGTTTTATGTTTATTTTAGAAAATACCTTGATCACAATAAATTATCTCAGCTTTTTCCAAGTTCAACCTTTCTCCTCAGTTTATGTAACAATCAACACACATCTCTTCTTTAGTTTTAGGCATGTTTCGGAGAGATGCAAATCCAGGAAGTGTATCTTTCACATAAACGTTTGAGCTCCACTGCACAGCAAAAAATATGTATCTACACGCTTAAAGGAGCATGGCGTAAGTTGCAAAGGTTTTGAACAAGGGCGCCATCTTTGGCGTTTTGTGGCACTGCACCCTCCCTACTATCAGCAGCTGAAGACGTATTTTACGCTTAAAAGATTCTTTTGACACATCGTTATTTTCTGCTAAATGTTTTCTGACTTAAGAAGACAAAGGTTTTTGTATGAAAAAGTAAATGCTGGCTATTTTATGTTCTTTTTGACTGAATGATCAGTTTACAAACTCCAAAAGTTACACAAGAAAAGATTATTGAGAGTTTGAGGAAAAGCTTTGTTTTAGCGTGAGAGAAAATTGTAAACAAGCTTTTTACAGGCCTCATTTGTCATAAACTAAATGCTCAATGGCAATTTATTACTCTAATAAAACATAAACCTTACCAAGACAAACAGCTAAGCGCTAAGCTACTAAATCTGTGTCTAAATGTGCGATGTACTTGGACAGGCCTGAGAGTCTTACCTTCTAATGAAAATAATCACCAGATGAACCTCTGATTGATCTCCAGCACAATTCCTCTTTCTCAAAAATATGTCCAAGTGCTCCTCGGTCCTGCAGTCGGCTTCATGCCATGCCGTTACGGTGGGCTAGTTGTTTTGAATTCTTCCGTGTGTTACGGGGGTTCGGAAGCTAGATGGCAGTATTTACCAATGATTATTTATTTTATTTTTCATTAAACAGCCTTAAAACAGCCGTCCATTGTATAAAACCGAGAGCTTTTGCTAAATAAATAGAAATAATGACGATAATCCAGTGAAGGAGGACGAGCGCGGGAAAATGCGACCCGCACCACTCACATTTATGAGCCTGTCTGCGCTTACAGAGGCAAACTCGGTAAGTTTACAAAACGTCATGGCGCACATCCAGGCAAGTGCCAATGGACGGTAATTTGATATATCGTAATATTGAACATTTTAACTTACGCAATGCACCTTTAACATGACTTGGAATGAGAATTTTAATCCAGATTTGAGTTTTTTTAACTAGAGAAGATTGAATTGCTTCTGTTATATAGAATATTTCACTAGTTTCAAAACATTTTTAGATGGTTATAAGAGAATTTGGCTTAAAACAAGAACAAGTTCAAAACATTTTGAAACAAAGACAATAATCTATGTTTCTTTAATAAATTGAGGTAAATTTAGTCAAAATGCTTGAAATTAGATTCAAATCCTAGAATCAAGCAACTTTAGCTTGTCTTGAAATAATTTTTTTGCGGGGGTGAACTTAAAAGACTTTAACCAACATAGCATATTATTAAAACAGCATAATTGATCAATGACCAGAAATAAGAGTTAAGATGTTAAAACATGTAAATAGCTACTCCTATAGTATTTTATTATTGCCATGAAATAGTAAATATGAAGGCTCTTCACATCACTACAATACACACATTCTTGGCAGACACATGATTGTTACATGCAGAATTTCCTTTTAATATTTGCATGCATAAATCCACTTGCAGCCAATTTCTTTTGATTTTTATCAGTAGTTCAGCTTTTAAAATCCTTCCCTGTTGTGAATTAATGTGTCCTTAATCTGCCCCACATTCTGATGAGACAGTGCACGGGACGGAGAGCTTCGATTGGGGAACAGCAGATTAGTCTCATCCCACTGAGCCCAGGGTGGGTGCTGTGATGTCATGAACCGGGTGACTTCCTGGGTCCCGCCAACTCTGACCTCCTCCTGTCTAATCCTGATACGGGACAGGGGAGAAGCTCTAGCCTGTCAGACAGATAAAGAAGTGTCCATTGTCTGGTTCTTATGCCTGAGGAGTATGGAGCGCTTGTATAAATCTGTCAACATAAGGTGTGGTTAAAGCGCAGACAAAAGGTCCATCTGGAGGACGCACTTCAAAAAGGGCGTTTTATGGCCCACTACAGCGGTGCTAATGGGTACGACAATGCTGCACAATGGTAATGACGAAAATACTTAAATCTTATCTCGACATGTAATTGGCCACATAAATTTCTTTGGGGATTGATTGAACTGGAGACATTGTTGTTAAATCAAGAAAACACACATAGGCTATTTTAAATCCATGTATGTAGCCACCTTCACTCTCTCTCTCTGAAACCTTCAAATCAGGTTAGACTCAGACTTGAACTTAAACAGCCACATTAAGTCAATAACATCAGCAGCTTTTTACCACAAAATAATCAAGACTTTGTTTTCTTTTTAAAGACAATGTGTTTGATGTATTTACCTTGTCGACATGTTTCGGCTGCTATCAGCGAGCCATCTTCAGGACAGTCACCGGTGTAGGTGGTGACATGTTGTATTTCAGCTACTTCCTGGAGGCGTGGTCAGCCCGTCGATCAGACTGACCACGCCTCCTGTCGCCCGGTGGTCTCTGGAGGAGGGTGTCCCAGGTGTGGGACCGGAGGAACGCCCCGTCGTCGCGGTTGATGCTGTTGGTGCCCCGCTTTCTGATCTCGATGGCCTCCTTGATCCTGAAGATGGCTCGCTGATAGCAGCCGAAACATGTCGACAAGGTAAATACATCAAACACATTGTCTTTAAAAAGAAAACAAAGTCGTGAAATAAATGAAGACAAAATGAACATTGTTGGAGTAATCACAAAATAATCATTTCCAAAATCAAAGGTATATAGTGTCAAAGCTTGACTTGGACAGACTTATCCATGCATTTGTCTCCAGTAGGTTAGACTATACGGCCTGTTCACCGGCCTATCCAAACGAGCTGTAAAACAGTTGCTGTACATCCAGAACGCTGCTGCTCGAGTCCTGACTAGAACCAGGAAGTACCTTCACAATACTGCTTAGGTCTCAGAGAATAGACTTTAAAACAGCTCTGCTGTCTCTCCATGGACTAGCACCAAAGAACATCTTTGACATGTTAGTGCGTTATGAACCATCTCGGACTCAGAACCTCAGGGAACAGCCTCCTGCTGGTGCCCAGAGTCAGGACTAAACACAGAGAATCAACGTTTCAGTTTTATGCAACTGAAGCTTGTTTTCATATTTGACGGAAATACGTAATTTTTGGAGACACGCCCCCTCACGCGCCATCCGCTTGGACAAGGTTTTCCGCGTCGGCGTCAGGGAAAAATCTGTGACTACGCGGACGGTCCGCGCTGCAATCAACAGGCTTTCAATGGCAGCTCTCTACCGCCCTCTATAAGCAGCCGCTTGAAACACACAGAAACTATAAACACTGTCAGTGTCTGCTCCGCTCTAGTCCAGGCGTCTAATTTCCGCGCGGACTTCACGTGCGGGAGGCATAAACCAAGCTTAAGATCTGGAACGGTCTCTCTGAAAATGTAAGACAGGCCTTGACTACGACAATGTTTAAATCTGAGCTCAAAACATGTTTGTCTGTGTGATGCATCTTTTCCTACCTTGTAAAGCACTTTGAATTGCTTTGTGTATGAATTGTGCTATACAAATACATTTGCCTTGCCTTACCTAAATCATAACAATAGAGGTCAGATAAAATTGTCAATAACATTGTAATCGACTGGTTTCATGGCAACCAAGGTTAAAAAAAAATCTCTTCATTCAACTCATCTTTTATTGTAACCTTTCAGATGGAGAAATGTGCCAAAGGGTAAGAACCAAGGTACATTACTTTTAAGCCACTGGTTGACAAATTACCAGAATAATGGGCATGTACTAGGGCTGGGCGATTTAGCCAAAAATCCTAATTGCGATTTTTTCCAGGAAATATTGCGATTGCGATTTTTTTGCGATTTTCTCCCACAGCATAAAAACATGAGCAAAAGTAACGCAAAATCAACAGTTTATTATAGGAATTTTTACATTTTGCTAGAAATGTACCTGTGAAATGATTTTTGGCTAAATTAGATCCAATGTTGGGTGTAACTTAGTTACTGTAATTACATGTTTGAGTAACTAGTAGTGTAACTTAGTTACTGTGAAAAGACTTGAAATTAAATTACAGTTACTACCAAAATACTCTTATTCACTTTTAAGTAAAAAAAAAAATCTACAAAAGTTATTTATTGTGTGAGATAAAACAACAGAGACACATATCTGCAGCTGGAACAGTGCACAGAATCATTTTTAATATTGATTTTATTACTGAATTTGAATCTAAGCAACTCTTTTGTTGTTTGCCTTTGTTTAAATGCCACTGATACAATTTCAAATCCCATTTTTGATTGATGTTTGCAATAATGCACACAAAGTAATCCAAAACTAAGTTGGGGCAAAACTATTGAGGCAATAACTATAGTTTAACTAATTACATTTTCAAAAAGTTAAAAGTAATGAGTAACTAATTACTTTTTCAATGCATTTCCCCCAACACTGATTAGATCACCAAGATTAATTAACTCGTTTAATTGTGAAGGTGGATAAAACTATATAGGCTATAGCCTAACCAGCTCTGCTTTTTACAGACATGAACCAGTTATACTGAACTTGTGCAAATTCATTCACTGTTCTTTTTCATTTAAGTTCAAACGACTGATATCTATAACTTATATTTCATTCCAGAGCTACTCATTGTAAAATATGCTTTCATATCCAAACTAAGTGTGTTCCCCTTTAACTTTACGCACACGGCTCTCGGCTGCTGCTGCTGCTGCTGCTTCTCCTTCTCCGTCTCTGCCACTCACTCGCTCATCCCCCGCTCCACAGACAGGACAGAAGGCAGGACGATTACCTGTCCCTGTCCACGCAGAGAACCGGAGTGCTCCGTGTTTGGAATTAAATAGTTTATCCTTCGTCTGGCAGCGCGTCACCGCGGACTACTTCATGTTACAGCGCGGACTCGTAACGCGGTGGGATTTCAAAGACAGAGGCACACGCACATACGCGCTAAAAGGCAAAGAGATGCGATAGACATTCACCTGAAACAACTATTATGTCTTTGTTTCGTGTCACTAACGAAGAGAGTTCGCGGGAGAGTGGAGAAAAGAGAGAAAGAACGAAGTAAGCGCTGGCTCCAGGCTCACCTCGTTCACCGCCGCTTTAATCCTAAATCCTTTGCTGTAGTATTGACACAAAGCACAGTTTTACACCTATGAGCCTGGTATTGTCATTACATGTCGTTGATCTCATGAGCACACGAATTACAGAGAGAAAAGTGAAGCACAAGCACACGGAGGTGTCGATGGAGCGTAACATGAAGCTGCAGACCGGAGGCGCTGCAGTCACACGGCCGCACTCACACGCGGCGCTTCAATTACTTCCAAAACAAAACGCACGTGGCCAATAATCGCACGTCTCTGCGATTACATAATCGCGTCTTGTCATATCGCGATATAATCGCAAATGCGATTAATCGCCCAGCCCTAGCATGTACTTTATTTATTATAGAATGATATCTAGCTTACAATAATTCTTTTTGACTGCAATAAATATGTAAAAATAAAATAGACCATTCTGTCAAGTTTTATCATCATTGGTTTTCTGTGTATTAGCAAACACTGTACATTAAATGTTTAATTTATCTATTTTGAGTTAAAGCTACTTTTTGCCTCCAGTTTGCACGTAAATACCTCTTGTCCCTTCATGTCTGTTACAGTACAGTGGCTTCGTGGCACCAGGGGTCTAAGTCTGTGTTGTAAATAAACACTGTATTGACTGTGGGCTCCTGTGTGGTTAAGGCAGTGGCAGGGGACTGGCAGCATTTGGCCTTAACAGTCAATACACTCAATATAGAGCACAATGTAGAACATACTGTAATTTGGTGAATCGTGGGCTGCAGAGATCTATACTGCAAAGGTCTATACAGGGTCAGTGGGGATTAGTGTGCCACTAAAATACCTTGTTTAGTTGTTTGAGTCTTTGATTCACAGTAGACCTCCCAAGCTTTGAGATATTTACAGTTGTGTGCTGTATTGTCTGACTTGCTCCACTATACTGACAATTGAAATGTTGCTGCAGTTCTTTGTGTAACGTCTAGATTAGTAAAAATATACATACAACTGGTGAATTGGAAACTTTGCTACTTTTAATTCTACTGTATTTTAAATCTGGTTATAATTGGAAATGTTTACAGCGTTTACAGTGTGTTTATTGTAATACTGTTTGTAAAAATGTGATGGATTAATGGCTTGTGTTGTTGGCACCCAAAGAGACCAATAAAATATTTACAGTTCCCACAATGGCAGCATAGTAAAAACGGCCTTTCAAGCAAAGATTTTTGTTACAGACTGCTTATGTAGAAACAAATGAAAACATAAACAACCTACAGTCAATATTAAATGACACATTACAACAGTAAATGTCACATAATTATTTGATATATTTGTGGTGACAGTGAAATGCAGTAAACACAAGAAATGTATAAAAATGTACATCATGTAAAACAGACAAGTAGGCAAGTATAATTTGATTTTTTTTTCAAGCTTTGGTAAAAAAAGGAAAAAAAAAAAAAAAAGGAAGAATAAAGTACTTGTATATGTGTATAAAGTGATGAATCATAAAGACCGTCTTAAAGTCCAACATTTGACTCCCCACAAGGACAGAGCTGTAAAGATGCTGTGTTTTTATGACTTTATATGTTTTGTGAATAATGTCTTCTGAATCCAACTCACATGTATATTGTTTATGGTCTAATATTGAGACTTTTTTTTTTTTTTACAACCGCTTTGGAAGAAGACCCTGCACAGAAGGTCAGAGAGCAGAGTTTTATAGGGGCTTCACTGTGGTCAAAAAATACTGCTGTCCAGAGCGTTTGTTAGAGTTTCTAGTAAAGACTCATTGGTCAATGGACGATACGTGATCATATGAAAGACTAACCATGTACGAAAGAATAGGTCTGGTGTTTGGAGTTGGTTAAGATTAGGATTTTTTATTTATTTTGTCTTTTTTATAAACAATTTTTAAAACATTTGTTTACATCCATCATCGAAATGAACTGGCAACTACGCAAATCATATATGCGTAAAAAAAAAAAGGTTTAGGGTGTAAAAAGTTTAGCCCAAAAAAAAAGTCTAAACAATTTTTTTGTATTTTTTTTTTTACAAAAGGTATATTTTGTTAATCAGATGAGCATTTAAACAGGCACAGAGTCATCTGGCTGATTTGACTGCAACCAAGAGGGTTACATCAACTAACTAACCCATGCTTCTAAATATACAAGTTATGTTATTTTTAAACTAACATTATTGAAAATATAGAAAATATACGCTTCTGGTGCCTTAAGGGGTTAAATACATGCATTACTATGAGTGGGTCACCTCTCTATTGATATGACAGATTGTGATAACAAAACAGGAGAATGAAAATGATAAACCAGACAAGACTTGGTGAAATGTTTATGGACTTTTTTGGTCACAAACATTTCATCCATGGAGCTTCCTCAAGGGTTCTGTTTTTCCCGCTGCAGGATTTTGTCTAGAAGAATGGTCGCTTTGGAATAGTTGTCTATTTGGTTGTTTTCTGTGAATATCGGTTAATCTGCTTATGTATGTATGTATGTATGAGTAAAAATGACCAAAATTACACAGACCTTACAACAGGGTCAGCAATATTGGAAAAATGGACAAAGACTAGTAGATTTGACTGGAAATTAGAAAGAACTTTTGATCTTGACACTTTTTCTTTTAGTAAGCAAACATCTTTAGCAGCAGAATGGACAGTTTTTGTTTTTGCATGCATTGCCAATATACTAAGAGAGCAAACTGACCTGAAAACTGAAAAAGGTCTTGCCATATAGTGTCTCGCCTTAAGCCCAGCTCTTACACATTTAAAATTGCCTAGGTTTGGAGTGCTGCGAATTTATTTATATTGTTTATTTTACCTCCATCTCCAGGCTCCACTCATGCAGCAGTCGTCATGGCAACCTGGTAAAATGACTGGTGATGACAGAAGAGCACTAAGCTGAGATCTGTCACTGAAATAGCCCCATGTAATGATGTGTGTACCAATGTGTGGAGTGGAGCCAACCATTACTTTCCTCTCATTCTTCTGCTGTGTCCTCAAAAACAGAACATTTGGTTTGATTTGGTCTGGGAGAAGTTGTGCTCTCGACATGACAAAGAGCCGTTGTCAAAAAATGTTGAGATTGTGTGTTGTTTAGTGAATGAAGAAAAATACAAAAAAATAACTCTTCTGTGCTCACTCCAGTGCTCTGCGGAAAATAAGGAGAGTGCAAGTAAAAAATAACTTGAGAAAGATTTTGTAGTGCTGCACATTTATTCAGGTAGAGGGTCTGCTGCAAACTATACATATTTTTTTGTAAATTATTCTTGTTTTTGACCAACCGATTGTGTTTACAGAGTATTGAATGTACACTTATTTCAGATAGTTTTGTTTTTCTTTGATTTTCTTTGCAGTGAATGATCAGGTGCAAGTATCCATTGACTCTCTCTCTCCTGTCACGGTGTCTCAGCATTGGTGTTGTTACTGGCCGAGTCAGAATACAAGTTATGCAAGCACCATTCAGTTTGTGAATTTTGCTGCCAGCACTGCTCAGCTGTATGTTCTCTGTGCGTAATGGGAGTGGTTATGAAGTGTCACCAGCAAATGCTTTAGATCTTTCAAACAAGATTGTTGTCACAAATTCAATCATTACATTTTCGATTAAATAATGAATAAAAATAAAAACTTAGACATGCAGATCTGTAACATTCTTTGCAGTATTTCAGATCCTAAAGGTAAACAGATAAGCTAGAAAAACAAACGCTGTCTCTGAAGAAAACGTAGATATACAACTGGGGCTTGGGGTAGGTTAAGATTTAAGAAAATGTCGCCCCATGGCTTCAGCTAAAATTTGTGGTTATTTTACATTTTTGGCTTTTCGGAACATATTGCCGCATAAAAGAGATGGAAACGCTTATAGGGCTGTGCAACTAATCGAATTTCAATTTCAATTATGATTATTGCTGTAATCGTTTATTTGTAATTTGTGTAGTAGTGAATATTGATCGTAACTTAAAAACCTGTTCATAAATATCCTTCATGGAAAATAGGGGGTTTCTTTACAATTGTAGAGTACATTTTCATTTATTTATGTGAGACTAGTCACATTTTACATTTTTTAGCTCCAGTCTCTACATTTAAGGGACACTACTACTCTACAGTCTCTCTAAGCAAATAATCGTTTGAATAATCGTGATTTCAATTATGATTTAAATAATCCTAATTATTATTTTCATCATAATCGAGCAGCCCTACGTGCTTATCAAACGTTTTTCTTCGGAGACTGGGGTGAAAAAATTAGAGTAGTGCATTCCAATAAATTGTGTATTGAACTTGAGAAGCTGTATTACAAGATGCTTACAAGGTTGACTTTATGCTGATTAGCGCTCTCGTCTCACAACAAGTATCAGGCTTAACTTCCAGGCAGCTGGAGTCTTTCTGTGTAGAGTTTGCATGTCATACCTCATGTCTGCGTAGGTTTCTGTAGGTATCTGGTAACAAGCTGTTCACTGATCATCATGAGTAAAGCCTTAAAAGTTGGATTAGTTTCAGCTGGAAAAAAGTTTAAAAACCCAAAGCTTAAATCCAAATTTGAAGTAGAATTACTCACAACAACACCACAGATGCACCAGTGAGACAGCAGGTTTTATAAGGAGAGTGCACAATAAAACACATTAAGAAATTTCTATTAAATGTACAAGGTTTATGTACAATAGATTTACAATTAAGCATGGGGCATGCTCCATTTGAAAAATCAGACAGTGACCGTCCTCCGCCCAGACACACTGATACACTAAGCTCTGGATTCTACCGATCATTTCTGGAGAGTTTGTACTTAGTGTAATTGTTCTCTTTGTGGTACTCAATGAAACATTCTGATTTTACTTAGTAGATGTAATTATGAGTACGGTAAATGACCATCTATGCGTTGTTATGACCATTTATTCCAAACTTCACAGCATGTCAGTGCCACATGTACTGGTAGTTTAACAGTGTGTAACAATGTGCCAGTCTGTTTGAGACAACTTTAAAGTGATGTGACAACTTCGATTTGTTCCTCTTCCACTTTGATGACTGTCAGTGTCAAGACGTCACCAAAGGGCAAAGAGGCGTTTGGGGTCACTCTGCTTCTCATCAGGGGTCCTTCTCGGTTTGAAAACTCAGACTACTTTAGAGGTTATGCACATTAGGAGGGGGGCACTTGTTCTCTAGACCTCAGGGTCAAAAAGGTTGCCCAAGTGCCATAGTTCAAAAGAAATGGATCAGAATAGGAATAATCTCTCTACGTTTGTCTTTATGCTATGTCCAGACAATTTCAAGTTTGAAATGAAAGCAGGACTTTCTTTATGATCCTACGGCTCTCATCAGCTATCACTTTTATTGTTTTTATATTTTTCCATAAAATTGTCCAATATCTTTTGTATACAGCTGAGCATAGAAAATCAAGGTGTGGAGCTGGAGGCTTCTCAGGCGTCATATTAGATTTCCATGGTGCCGATGTTGCTGGGCGTGTGCGTGCATGTGCCTCTTCACCTCAGCTAATACCAAATATTACATCAGGGCAAAATTGCTTTTTGATTGATTTTTACCATCTGATGTTTGTGTGCGTTTCAACTCAAGGACAGTGGAGAGACACTTGTTTGAGTATTACTTCAGTCACAATTAGAAAAGTCCAAAAAGTCCCAGTTTTGTTTCAGGAATTGTTTCTGTGAATATTTGACCTAGAAAGCAGGGTTGTGGGTTTTCTGTTAATATCTACTTAGCGTGTGCATGTGGCATCGCTGAGTGTTGTTGAGAGCAGCGAGCGACCAGAACACTCACATCTTAGAGAACACGAGGTGGTATCAGAGCCCTTAAGAGGCAGTGCCATACCAAACACATGGCTCCATGATAGTATTAGAGTCTAATCATCCTCACCAGGCAGGGCTATCCAGGGAACAGAAGCAAAAGGATAATAGAGCTACAATTTAAGTGGCACTGCAAAGGCTGCCATATTTTAATAGCCTTAATTTTATTCTCAAATAATAAAATCTTCTGTCTTAGTATGAGTAAAACATCTAATTGTGAAGATTAGACCTGTAAATCATGGTTTAAAGTAATTTTTAAATACATTTGTTACTCATATTTCTTTTTGTCTGTTATTTTAGACACTGCAGTCAGTCAGTGCAAATCAACAAGATTAACATATCAATCTGAAGGAAAACACAAAACAAAACAAAAAACAGTATATTTCTTTTACATTCTTTCTTTCTTTTTCTTTCTTTTTTTTTTTTTTTTTGTATTAGATGGTTTCTCAACTCAAGCAGACTTAGTTTTCTGCCAGTAAAATCACTATTTTCATTCATGAAGTGTAGTTATGTTATACTGAAGAACAATTAACAAGCTCTACCAAATTTGGTAGTTATTCAGATTTTTTTGTGTTGCCATGCACATCATACTTCTGATTTGATTACTCTTTGCTTGCTTTGGTCATAAAAACTGGTCTGGTAGAGTCTGGTATTGTTATTGATCAGATGTTTTTTCTCCATAGTTACCTAAAACACTGACACACTCTTCAGTCTCATTTAAAACCTCAAAATAACGTTATTAAACTTTCTTAATGGACGTTTTTTAATCTCATATGATTTGCGATCTAAGGTTACAACTGACAAATAGAATTTTTTTTTTCGTTTGTAGCAGTTTAAACAATGAAAATATAGTCAAGCTAACTACTAGCATGATTGACTCAATTTCGGTAAGTGATTCTGATTGGGGAAGGACAATCTCAAGTAGATATCACTGCTTGAGACTGTAGTGATATCTTGAGATTACATTCAGATAGGTTACATTCATATAACCTTTATGAATGTAATTTAGGCTAACCCAGACTAACCCAGAAGTGTGTTGCCAAGAAAAAAAATAAATCATATTTCAACTTAAAATAAAGCCAACCAATCCTCTTGTTATGTATGTATGTGTCAGTCCTTTGATGCAACTCTAAAATGAAATGGCAGCACACTGAAGCATCAGGGTTAAAGGGTGAGAGTGATGGAAAGGCCACTGATCATACGACAGGCTTGACTTGTGCCGCTCCAAGACAAATGGATGTTGCTCTGTCAGGACCCCATTCACTCTAGTATATATGGGCTTTGGACTATGGTGAGAGCGCTGTATATCTGAGGTCGCCATGCTTCTCTGCTCCCAATGCATGACAACTATTCTGTCCACCATAAAAAAACAACAAGAGCTAGCATGTACCCACAATAATCTCTATACGTCAACACTAAGAGATGTGCCAAGTTTTGCGGAATTGATTATGTGTACTGGAAAAACTGAGCAAGCAAGCAACTATGGAGGTAGATATTGGGATAATGGTGTGCCCTTGTTAACAAATGTCCAATGAAAAAGCAATTTATCCTGGCCGTGTAGCAGCTGCCAACCTCAAAATGTAACCTCCCTGTAATAAATTGTAAAGGATAGTCCAATTATCCAGCGCGCACTGCCTAATATGGATTTATGTCTTTTAGTGCTGGCCTTTGTGTCCGCTCTGTGGCGTGGCAGGTCATAAACTTGGGGTCACTGGGTCACATGAACACTTGGGTGACCTCCAAATATTTCAGATCTCAGTGGAGAGTTGTAGTTTCACGGTGTTGGTAAAGTCTATGCATTATCGATGATTTTAATTGTTGGACTCAGTTTAATTCCTTGTTTTTTTGGCAAAATATTAGATTATTGAGCATAATTTCTGTCATATCACAACATTTCAGTGGCCAGACAGCTCGAATGAATAGTGTTTAAATGCTTGAAAGTGAAAGATATTTTATGGAAAGTACAATGTTAACCAGAAAAACGGTCTCTTGCCCAGTACCCGGCCTTATTACAATACTACATTCTCCAACTAAGGATGATACCAACTAGAGATCGACCGATATGGGGTTTTCTTTGGCCGATACCGATATTTTTATTTGTCAGCCAATATCAATGATTGATTTTCAAGGCCGATTTCAGAGGCCAATTTTCTTAGTTTTAATAAACCAAAATATAAAAAAACCTTCAACCTAAACTATTATTCACCATGGTAAATGTGCGTCTTTTTAATAATTATAATAAATCATTTCATAGCGTCATGAAAGACATTCACATTGTTCATTGACAAACAAACAAGCACTTACTAATAATTGTGCTGCAGCCAAAGTCATAGAACAAGAATTAAACTTAAAGACATGTTAATGATAAAATAAAAACTGCAGACTTCGGAATGGAGAGAGATATAATCTTTGTTTCTCTCTAAACCTATATTCAGCTGATCAATGTGATCAATGGCTTTCCCACAGACGAAAAGTCCAAACAACTGCCTGATCAGATAACGGCCAAAGTTGAGCCAAAGCCGATGTACAAAAAATAAATAAATCATCCCTGAATATCAGTCAGCCGATGTATCGGTCTATCTCTAATACCAACTGACAATAACTGTGGGATTGGAAAATGTAAATTCTCTTGCTAATTTACAGTATTAACACAATTTCTTCCTCTTAAAAAAAGAGACTCACATGGCTCTTTCTGGAGTGAAACTAAATATATTAATTAAGAGAAATACAGGTTGACTTGCACAACTTAATGTTTTTGTTTATTATTATTATTATTACACTTTGTCTTTTGAAGCCTCAAAATTAGTTAATTGTTTTCGCACTTTTTCTTGTCACTGTTGCAACCTAAACAGAAAAAAGTACCTTTTGAAAATCTCTGGGTATATCTAAATGTGACAATTATGTTCCATTTCTTTGATTGTGTAGGTTAGGAGTGGAACCAGTATTCATTTTGAGCTTATAAAGTATTCCTCAGCTTTTATTAATTGATCAACTCATAATAAAAAAAATAATAAATAAATGAGCTGCAATGCCTTAAGATTAAAGCCAAAGGGGAAAAACAGAAGTTGTACAGTTTTATATGAAAATTACCATTTCAAAGCAAAGAAAGAACAGCCAAGTCAACAAAAC
Organism: Mugilogobius chulae; assembly: GCA_038363315.1. NCBI lineage: Eukaryota > Metazoa > Chordata > Actinopteri > Gobiiformes > Gobiidae > Mugilogobius > Mugilogobius chulae. Next base: position 34,924,331 of record CM076409.1, on the reverse strand, counting down.
AGATATTGAATTTTCTCTAATAAAAGCAGAAGCATAGTAAATGGATTGGATGTATTATTTAGCATGTTTTCTGCTTCACTTTCTAGGCTTCAACGCTTTCTTCTGTTCTTACTTTTCCACTTAGACCCCAATTTATTTCTCTAATTGGTGTCATAAAAGTTGGAGCTTTTAAGCAAGAACGTAAAATTCCATTCATTTCTAATTACGTACGATTGGGTTCAGCGTGAACTCAGATACAACAGCAAACGAAAGCTCCATTATCTCCCTCCGCAAGACACCACGGGCTTAAATTACAGCCAGGCAATAGATTATTATGAGAAACATTAAATAATGCAATTCCATTTGGGTGAATAATGAGGCTGCTGCGATCAATAAAATTACAAATAGGATTTAAATGAAAAACAAGAAAACATGGAGCTGCATATTTAGTTTCCACACAGTAGCTCAATATAAGTACACCTACACATGCAGCAGTATAATCAATCATAAATACAGACCATTTAATCACATTTACTATATCAAGCTCTATCTATGGCTTGTTTTGTTGAAGCTATACCAGTGACTTAGGACACTGACGATAGAAGGTATATGTTCCACTTCCATGTATCCAGTTAATGAAACACATCACTCATAGCTCATTCACAATGTTTAAAGGAACACTAGGTTGCTTTTCAGTAAGATATTGTCGAATATTCCAGTCAAAGTAATGTGATGACAGAACTCCCCCATGGGAAAGGTTATTCATATAGTCCACCTTTACAGGACTTGAACTCAATTTTGAATGAGTATTTCTGAATGAATGTTATCCTGCTGACTTAGAATCATTCATTCTTTAAATGAATTGGGAAAATGACTATGATTAATAATATGACTATGACCAGCTAGAAAAAGGAATATTCTTTTAGGAAACTGCAGCTGAAACTGTACGTATCTTCAAGTTATAGGAGTGATCTAATCATTTACATTCAGTACAAATGTGAATCATGTAGCGTCCTAATTCTAGGATTGCGTGTCTTTCAGTTTGAGTCGATGTAACTTATTGTATAATAATGTGTTTGTAGTTTTCTCTGTGCCTTTGAGAGGGGTCCATTAATTTTTTGTTCTATAAAAACTTTTTGTTCTTATACTTAAGTATGTATTCACTCACTATTACTAACTCAATGCTTTCTGCATTGCACATATTACTGTATTTGCTCATTTACAAAAAAAAAAAAAAAAAAAAGCGATGGTAATCTCAAACGTATGTAACTGCAAGCATAATTATGCTAATTGAGAAAAGAAATTCTATCTCATCAGCACTTTTCTCATCCTTAAAGCAAAGTAGACTGTTAAACACCTTTGTCAGGTTCTGTGAATGTTAAATATGGTATATTTTCGATGTTGATAACAGAATGCACAGAAGCAGCTATAGTTGGATATGAAATCACAAGGCTTTTAAAGAGCTATGCAATCACCAGTTAGACAACGCACAAATAACACAACGTATGCACTTGTTTGGATCTGACTCTGGTCGTCAGGTAGATATTTTATGGTTACAGTATAAGTTGACGCCATTAAAGGAGACGACGAGCCGAGTCAAATGGAGGTGACTCTGTACATGACTTATTCTGGTGTTGTGATTGATGTTTCTAAAGGATTGGTCTTCAGTTATAAATACAGATTATAAAATGTATATTCACATACAGCATGACAAACGTTCTGAGGCTGGCAGCATGTTGTTCTCTTAATCAGTGCACATCCGCCGGTAGAAAATTAACATATCAGTAAGACCCCAGTTTAGACAAAAGCATATACTGTAAATCTCATTCTTTTAATTACTCAATGCATTAACTGATGCAGCCTGGCACAGTGAGAATTACACTTCAAAAGGCAGTAGTGGGCTGAATAATGAGGAGCTACAGCACTGATTTTTATCAACACGTCTCTCTAATGTATTCTGGTGAATAATTTTACAACTGTTTCCCCTTCAGCTAGCCTTAAAAGCTTGGCTTTTTGCACCATAATGTTAGCTGTAGTTGGAAATTTAGTCCATTTATTAATCCTGGTAATTATGACAGAATGTATTAGGCTCCTTCAAAACAATCCTCAGCACTTAGTGACCTTCAGACTGTTTAGAGAGAGATGGAACAAAAGAAACAAAAAGCATTCAAGTAATGCATTTTACAAAGCCTGCAGCTGTTGTGTATCCTACTCACATAAAGTTTGTGTCATGACTAATTTACCAAAGTCTGGTACATAGTGCTCATGTTTTGTGCCTGGAATAAGAGGAGCTGCCACATTACCTGTTATCTTTAGCATGTGTTTCAAGTTAAAGTCACTTTGATTTGAACATGAATAAATCGCTAACCTTGTTTTTCTTTTGTTATTTTAATCTGTTCAAGTTTCTCAACAGATGGTTAATGCTCACTCGCATTCATCATTGACTGCAAATACTTAATAACTTTGTTTTACTTCTGCTTTCAATTCTTATTGAGAGCTAAATGGTATTCGATTCAAGCACAGTGGTCTTCTTTGTTGATGGAAAGAAAAGACTAAATTTACTAATGTACAAAAGAAAAGTTAGGTATACTAGCTTCCAGGAAGGTATGTAACCTGCCAGAGTACATGCCAAAATGTTTTACAAGGTGTGTTATTTGTGTGAAAATATATCTAAAATAAAATTAAAAGGTAAATGCGTGTTTTCCAGGGTTTGAGTTAGAGTTCCATCTACTGTCTGAAAGGAAATGACACAGAGGAAAATTTCAAACCAGTCTTGCCTGATATGCTAATGCTGCAGAAATGCTCAAAGAGAGTCTGAGTGACGCACAGTTCAAGAGCAGCAGGGAAATGGAAGCATGCAATCAACTACGACAATGTATTCAAAATAGTCTTAGCAAACATTAAATATATACATATCCGAGCAGTGAGCACAGTTCAGAATATGACAAGATAAACAGATAAAATGGCATCAGTATCAGTATTGTTTTATTGTATTAGAGTAATAATATGTGACGGTGACTATGACTGCAGCACATGTACAGAATAAATAACCAGTGAATAAATATGCAGAGCAGAGCAGATGATCGCAAAGATGGCACTTTCTAAACATTTTTTTTTGACACAGAGGGGACAGAATAGTATCGCACAGACAAAACCCCAGGTAAGCGTTGATGGAAGATGAGAGTTCATTCTTAACAATGTAAGCCTTTTAAAGTCAGGGTCACTCACCAGAAAGGTTTGTACATAGTGCATGCAAAGTAATGCAGCTGTTTTTTTTTTACAAATCACCCTAAAACATGTGTATAGTTCTCTTCGTAAATCTAAAATGAATATTCTATGGAAAAAGTCAGCACATTCCAGTATGACGGATATGAAAGTGAACAGCCATGTGCAGGGTGTGTGGGTCTGAAGCTGCTAGTTGCATACTGATCCGTGTTATTTGTGCTTCTCTCCTTGCAGTGGACCTGTTGACCCTGTGGTGCTGCGGCTGATTATATTCCACTGCCACCGAAATATGTCTCTCATTACCAGCATCACAGATTGATTACAGTCTCCTTCACTGGGGCCCACTGTGTCTGATTGGTCTGTTTGGCAGATAATTGCATGTCTTGTTATTGTTGGACGGTCTGATTTTGTTATGTGCGGACATGTCATTCAAACGAGAATCCAGTGCTTCCATTAGGCTCAGTGTCAGCTCTGTGCTTACAAATGAGGTCATTGCATGGTCATAAAGTAAAAAAAACAATAACTAATATTTGTTACTTTTTTATGTTATGTGAATAGTTTTCTTCCCATAGTTGTAATAATAATAATCTTGACGAAGTAACCATACAGTGGTTGGCAGCTCTTATGATTGCTATCTGACTGACTGAACAGTTTAAACGTGACATTTTTAGATTTCAACCTACTAGGAAGTGTAGCTTGTGATGTTCAACAGACGTATAGTAAATTAGAAGTTGCATTTTGTGAAAGAAGTTGTTTCTTCTTTTGTGTGTTGACCGTGCAGGGAACTATGAATGTTAACTAGACTTGCGTTGGATCCTTGAAATGCTACTTGTTACACCTGCTGTGCTGCAGCACGAGCTCATCCAGAGAAATTGACCTAACCATCGACTGAAATAACAGAATTTCACTTTCTCCACCTTGACTTGACTTCTTGTAGTATTATCAATTATCAGTGGTACTTGTGGTGATAACTAATGGGATACAGGTACATTTATTGATACTTTATAGTGCTTATGGTGGTACCTTTTGCAATTATTTATGGTACTTCACTAATTACTTTAGTTACTGATATTTTACTTTAAATAAATTGATTAAAAACAAAAATGAACAACCAAAATATTGAGACATTTCTTTATTATTTTCACAATAATGACAGATTACAATTAACAAATAATTACAATTCAAATGGTTTTCTCCATCAAATCCAAACATGAAATATTGTTACTTAAAAGAGAAATGCACTGTGTTTAGCAGCTTGGGATATTTACTTGTATCTAATGTATTGAGCACAAACTAACAGTAAAAGTGGATAGTCACTATCACTAACAGTTAATACTGGATCATATTATAAAGGTAATTCATTGGTAGTTAGTGTGATTATTACTATCACTAAAGATACTATTAAAAGTACCATTGGAAAAGGTATCATCATAAGCACTATTAAGTGTCAGTAAATGTAGCAGTATATATACCATTAATTATCACCACCAGTACCACTGAAAGTATCATTAACTATCCAATACAAAACATAACTATCTCTTCAGACATCACTTTTTGTACCACTCTAAGTACCATTACAATACCATTAATTACATTTAATATTGCACTGATAATAACACTAAGTGCTACCAAAATAACATTTTAACTTTATTATAAATGCTACTGTGTGAGTTGAATGCACAAAACTGTATTTTTAAGATGTTTTTCTCTCAAACTGAAAACACTGTTTCAGCTTCTTCTTCTGTGTTTTGAAACTCCACTTACCTTCACTTGAATATTTTGGATAATTTTAGCCTTTAGTTTGTGTGACCTTGAAGTTCAAACATTTTTGAGAAGCTTCTTACAGTGTTTTTTTTTTTTTTTTTTTTTTAAAGATCTCTTCATGGCAAGCAGGTCGACCACTGGACTATCTGTCTCCTCCAGCAGCCAATTGCTCATTATTGTTAGTGAGACACAGCTGTGATTAGGGTTGTTTCAAAGGTCAAAGGGCAGCAAATATTCTCAAAGAAAGCCTTTTCTGCTTCATTTACTGTTAGAGCATTGTGACTGATCAATAATCATCCAGGCATTAAATGAATCTGTTTACTTCTGAGATGTAGATGCCCATTGAGGGGTCCAAAGTGAGTGGAAGCTGGAAAGGATTGAAAAAACTGGTAAAACTCAGAACTTGTAAAAAGTGCTTAAAGACCACTAATTTTACTGAAATTTGTCATTATATTTAAGATTTAGTGTACTAATCCACAAATGTATTCCATTTACTTTATTAACTTGTGTAATTGTATTTGATGACATCACACTAGCAAAATACCACACTGGTCCAAGTTTGACCCACGGACAGAAAAAATAACTAAAAATGTATGTAAATTGTACCTTTATTTTGCTGAGTTAATGTTTACATAATCAGAAAACGTTGCCAAAATTGTACCAAATAGTCGGCTGTCATCAGTTTGTTTTTACTTTGTTTTAACAGTTATATCAGCTTTCCTAAACTTCATTAAATGGTGTAAAATTATGTTTACATGTTTACATTCTGAGTCTTCACCATATATATGTATGTACATATAATGAGTTTAGATAGGACAACTTTCAGAAGCAACTAGACATGCTGAAAACAACGTCAAGCTTGTTTTGGAGAACAACATGCTCTTTTATCTTTGCCTGCTGTCATTAACCTCTCCTCACCGACCTATAACCTTTGCCCTCACTGGAGTGTTTCTGCACTGGGGTCACGCCTTGGTCCTCTGCTCATCTTATTCTAACAGGTGCACCACTTTATGATCACCTGACTTTGATACAGCCCATGCTAATACATTTGTGTAGCTTGGTATAATCACTGGAGGATAGAATTTTGTTTGCTATAATTTTACTCAGATGCAATATATCCTCATAAACAGGCACATTGAAAGGGTAGCTTTAATTTTAGTGGTGTTGTACATTTGGAGGTATGTTTGTTCAAAACTTTACTGATGAAACTGTAGCATTTTATCTTTGAGAATGTTAAATTGTTTCTGCCAGTGTTTCTTCAGATTATGGTTGATTGGCACAAACCTTTTTGTCTCTAATATATTTTATCCGTCCAACTAATTAAACTGATCATTAATTAAGCTTGCATTGTAGAGAGACTGGATTAGCCAACGTGTCAATTTAACTTTTAGAGTTTGAGCATTTCCATGTACACACATTGGTATTTGAAGTTCACATTTGGAACACTGTGATGACTGTTTTCACAGGGTATTTTAATAATAAAAGATCACAGACTGTTCGGAGTGTCCTTGAAATTATGAAGAAAAAAGCTCTCGGATGTACTTTTCACAGATCAAAACGACCCCAACGGTGCAGTTTGAAGTCGGAAAAAGAAAGTGTTTAGCCAATGACAGATCAGAAATGTAGCCCACATAAGACAAAGTTTAAACTCCTGAAAGAATAAGGGCTGCTTAAGGCTTACTTCTTCAAACAGACAATATTAGCGGCTAATCTCACTGTGAGTGAACAGTGACATAATCAGGGAGCAGGTTAGATACTGTATTCAGCTAATTTGTAGCTTTCGGGAACAATGGGATTCTTCAGTGTGTCATCCATCAATGACTAAGACACTGTGGATTCACGTCCTTTGGGAGTATAACAGTTTTCTCATTTAGGCCTCTACAATGCACTGGTGAGGTCACAACAGGCATCAGCTTATTGTGTGAGTAAACAGTGAGGTTCACAGGGTAGCAATGGATTATTAAAAAATATTGAAGGAAAAAAATGTTACACGTCTTAGTTTAGAATATCCCTCTGTCTTCAGTGGACTTACATTATAGATTTGAACTTTTTCCTTCAAGCTTCACTTGTTTTCCACTCTTTTGTAGGTTTGTTTCGAGGAGAGTCTAAAGAAGATGTCCAATTTCGTCAGTTTTATTGATCTACTCAAGTTTATTATTTTATTTTACCATGTTAGACTGTCTCTGTGAAAGGTTGTGATTTCAATTCTACAAAATGTTTCAAACCTCAGTATGGAATGTTGTAGCATAAATATATAATTATATCAATATATGTTTTTTCACTGAAAAACTCACCAATCTTGTAATGCGACAAAACTGAGTGACTGTTTGTTTCTATAGTATTGGTGTTTCTCTGGCCAAAATACCTCACAACATGACATGAAACAACTGCAGCATCTCTCTAAGAAAAAACAAAGATATTAAGTATATTTCTAACTTTCAATTTCTGTGATATCATGCAGAGACACGCCTACTCCAGAAAGTTCCACAGTGTTGCGTTCAAGTGTTACCACATACAATCTAGGGCAGAATTTCCTACAGTTGTCCTCCGGCTCTGTCTAAAGCGTTTTGTGATGTTGGCAGGGATCTCCACAGGTGCAGCTCAGGTAAATTGCTGCCTCAGGAGAGCGGGGAGAGGTAAACAGCAGAGGAAATTGTACTGGCATGTTTCTCTCACCAAACAGGCTAAAGTCACCGGATAAGTGCTTTATAATGTCTTTGGTGAACGCTATTATAAAAGTCCATTATCTAAACAATAAAGCAGGTTAAATATTTCACCGTAGGGAAAAAGATGTTCAGTTGTGCAGAGTTTGGCTCTTGCCTCTAACTCAGAGCTCTAGCCAGGCCATTAGCATTTTTCACTTAGTTAGCATAATTTGATGCCTTAGTAGCTTTGAGCTAAGAGCAGTCATTAAAAATGCATTTGTCTTGATTAAGGTGATAACACAATAGAGCTGTGGTTAGAACCCATGAAGCAAACTTTAACCTGCTGTATGTGCACTGCCAAGTAGGTTAATGTGAACATAGAGTTACTCTGAATGGGCCAACAGAATGATTTGGTATGTGACAAACCGAGTGTTAAAAATCAAATATGTTTCACTCTTTAGTTACTGCTCCAAGAAAGCAACTTAATTCATTTGGGATTACATTCTGTGTAATATTGTATAGCCTACATCAATCAAATATAGGGTTTTATGTATTATTGGCATTTAAGCAACAGCAAAAATCAACAAATGTTGAAACAGCCTTGTTTCAGCTGATCTCTGTCTCTGAGGACTTTCATCTGACAGAATAAATCTTGCTTGTTGATTTTTATTTTTATTTTTTGCTTTAGTTTTTTGTTTGTTTTTGTGAGTTAGTGATTTACTGACATGTAAATTCATATCAATGTTATACTGCTAAGTCAGTCAAAATTGTATATATTTGTAATAATTACAGTAGTGTAAAGTATTTATAATTTTGCGACAACAATTAACATTGCAAAGTACAAACAGCTTGAAAAGCATGGGCACCAGTTTGTGCGCACAGCCATCTTTGTTTACTAACAATAAATGGGTCTATATTGCAATGGTTTTTCCTGCTCTTTAAAGATCCTGTGCACGATTTTTGATTCCTTAAAAATGTAAGCAAATCAAAATAATTTAAACTTTTTTACATCAGTCTTCATGTTTTGCTCAATTACCTAATGCATTCTGAGCACAAGTTGTTCATCATGATTTGTTTTAAGCTTTTTTTCACAGTTGTTAGGAGAGAGACGTTCCAGTAACAGCAGTTAGCCACAATGCTAACAACAACAACAACAACAGCGGCGAAGGGTGAACAAACGGGACATTACTAGTCAGAGACAGACATGCAGACTAATTTCCATCTAAATAGATAGATTAACAAGATAACTATGCTAGGGAGACATTGGTTTTAAGTTTTATTGTAAAAAATTTGAGTAGCCTATAGTCCTTTTAAGGCTGCTTAAAAGTTGGGTTTCTGATTTGAAAACAAGAGGAGGGAACTCGTGTTTTCAAATCTTGTTTTCTTCCTAGCTCTCATAAATCCTTCTGCACATTTTAATATACATGTATATTTTAATTTCTGGTGCACTTATATCTTTCTACACACAGTAAAATGAAACTGAAAGTGAACTACTCAAGCACAGCCAATCAAAGCATTGTTTGGCTCTGGTGAAAATGAATATTAATGATTCAACAGATACATGGTTTTGTCATAAATGGCAGCATTTACAATAAAACGTTTGGTGGAAAAAAGAAAGTTTATTCGGTTAAAGGTGCCCCGGTGTTAAATAATGGCACTTATAGACTGAAACTACGTTAAGCACACTGACACGCACGTCAGGAAAACCAGATGATTAGCCTTGTACAGGTTAAACTGATTTTTCAGCATGCTTATAAACTTGAGAATGTCATTTGAGGTGCTGTGATTTGTCACAAAGATTAATGAATTTATATCAATAGTTCAAATCAGTTACACACTGTTAAATTAGTCTGTTTTAATCTAAAATTCATGTGGAATTTGCTTCAGTCTGCTTACCAAACTAACTTTAACCTTCAGCACTTTTGGAAACACTTTTCAAACTCTCAAAATAGTCAATTATTCTGAATCAAGGAAAAACTTCAAGGCAAAACATTTTGAAAACATTTAAACATTTTTGTTTTTGTGGACATAAAAAGTCTTTTCTCCTTTGGTAAGCCTGAGTGGATTTTACACCACACTTTTAAAACGCACATTTGATTTAATTGGGACATAACTGCAGTTGTTAGATATTTTTATGGACAACTTTCACTTATTGCATTTGAAATGAAAACTGTTCATCACAAAGTCAGAGCTAAGAATTGAAACGACATTAAAGTTTATTGCGTGATATTTTTTTTTACTATGAGTCCCACACAGGGAGGTCATCACTCAGGGCCAGGACATATTTACGGCTGTTGTTTTTCAGCGGTGATAAAAGTTTACGACTAATGCAGGATTACGTGGACATTTCTACCGCAGCAGATACACCAGACAGAAGAGGGCCATAGTCTGCCAAACAACTTACTATTCAACATCATTAAGTGGCATTTATGCAAGTCCAGGCTGAAGGGAAAGTGCTTTTGAGATTTGCCAAGCATAATGGCTCAATGGAGTGAAAGAAAAAGAAAGTTCAAATTAAATCATGGATAAAAAATGTTGGCCTTGCAACTCTGAAAAGTTTTGTGGTTTAAACAAGGTTAAAATATAATGGGCAAATACTTTTCAGCATATTTGGATTTTCAAATATGTTTTTGTATTTTATTTTAATATTTCTGGTTTAAATATATGAAAAAAAAAAAGAAGAAAATGTTGCCAAAATGTTAATCAGTTTTATATGGCAAAGACCGTAAATATTAAGGATTGTATTTTGTGGTATTTAGTTTAGTTTATTAGTGATTTCCATTTGATTTTTTATTGTGAGCACCAGTGTTCAAAAACATAATCTCACCTTTTAGCTGCTAATTATTTTGTCTTTTGATTAACTGTGTAAGTACAAACACAGCAATGTTAATGATAATATTAGCCTCACTTCCATCAGTCTGCCACAGGGCAGCTGTGGCCATACAAGTACTTTTCTGGCACTAAGTGTGGTGTGATTGAACCCCAACATGCAAGTGTCTTGCTTTAGGGCACATGAGCAGTTTTGCTTTAGTCGTCCCAAACCAGACCTCATTTTGATGATTCTGAGAAGATAACGCATTATCAAGCCAGTATATTTATATAATATTATATTCCAGTTAAATTGGTTGTATTAAGTTTATCATTTATTATTAATCTTAATTTTTGTTTTGTATATTTCTATGCTTATATATTTCTATGTTTTTCAACTTTTGGTTGCAACATTGGCATAGAACACATTGTAGGACACAATGTGTTGTATTTCCATGTTTTATCGTACAACACTGATGAATGAATGAATAAATGAATGAATAAATGAAATGCGAAGTGTTAAAAAAGTATAAATTCAAAGTATCTTTCCACCAACTGTGCAACAACAGGGCTGAGCAACACCTGGTGCAATTTGTCTGCCACTCTGACACGAGTGAAAAAGATTTCAACTTCATCTGAGAGAAGATGACAAATTTCTCTGAATCGCTCAGAGAGACAGCTCTGCAAATCGCTCTTACACTCACATTCACACACACAACACAGATGTAACAAACTAAACAGTCTGAAAAAGTGCACCCATTCATTTCCTCTGCATCTGCTCTCTCGTCTCTGTGAAATGAAAAAAAAAAAAAAGCACGACTTTTGAAGATGACTTTTCCAACATGGCTCCCAGGCAGATGTCCCTCAGCGAAACGAGAGGGATTTGAAATTTCTCATTGTTAGATCTAGCGTCACACTTCACGGTTAGAAACCTGAACTACACTTGCTTGTCCCAGTTGGAGAGATATAGTTTGCTATATTCTGCTATTTCTACAAAAGTCGGTATGACTTGGTATGTTTTTTTTGGTTTTCTTTAGTATTTTCCTGCAATATTTGGAAATCCCCTCCCCAGAAGAGTAACACAGTGCAATGAAATGTAGCTGCCTTAGAGCGGGAGCTAACTAAAGGGATGATAACCCCCTAAACTCCACCCACAAACACATTTCAAACAGAGCTAGTAAACAGTGATAGAGGGGAGAGAAACAAGCAGGTGACACTGGAAGAAAGCAGTCTGATTGGCCTTACAGCAGGTGATATTGTGATACCAAAATTGTCACAATAAATCAGCGTCATCATCTGGCAATAATAAACAGCATGACTTGCTTTAAAAATTGTTAATATTAGAACATTAAGGGTAAGGTAAGGTATACTTTATTGTCCCCGTAGGGAAATTTGTCCTCTGCATTTGACCCATCCTTCAATGCCTCTGGGGCATCTCCTCAGGAGCAATGATCGCTGCAGTGCAGCGCTCGGGGACCCATCTCCAGATGTTATTGCTAGGCTTGGTCAGGACTACCGTAACTGGTAACCTGGATATGTGTTCAACTCCTATCTGAGTTCTTACTATATCCATCTGGGACTTGACTCGCTGAAAGCGTTCGAGAAAAGGCGGAGCGTTTAGTGAAATACTTCGAGCTGATTGGGTGTGGGGCCTACCTTATTTGAGCTAGCCAATCACAGCAACAACTCGTAATGGTGTATCCAATGTCCGCGTGAGATAGAACAAGTACGTGTCACACATACTGCTCTTCTTTCAAAAAGAAATTACTCCGTATTTCTGCTGAAACCGCATCAAAAGCAGCAGAAACACGTACATCCACGGGAGCCGTCGTCTTTGTTTAGCTTGAATCAGACTCGGCTGCGGCACCGCGAGATAAACCATCTGGCTGGCCAGGTTACGTAACTGGAGGATATTGCCCTAATGTGCATGTTATTGGTTGGTGGGGGAAGAAAACCCACCAGACACGGGGAGAAACATGCAAACTCCACACAGAAAGGCCCGGCCCGTGCATGAATCAAACCCGCGACCTTCTTGCTGTGAGGCAAGAGCGCTAACCGCTCAGCCACCGTGCCGCCACACACACAATTCATGCAAAAAACAAAAAACAATTATAGCCGATATTGTGAGAGAGTAATTTAGTCTGAAGCTATGAATTTGCACCAAGAAAAAGAAATCACTGAATGATTAAAAAAAAAAAAAAAAAATCATGTTTATTAGTTTTAGCAAAATCTCTCTCTCTCTTCTCTCTATATATATATATATATAATATATATATATATATATTATATATATATATATAGAGAGAGAGAGAGAGAGAGAGAGAGAGATTTGCATATTGTTACATTCCTACTAAAATGTGCTTCAAAGTCACGAGGTCTATCTGCAATATTAGAAAAAGTTAATAATTGGTATTTTGGCTTTTCTATTTTCCAAGCAACTTTACAAAATGAATAAATTGCTAACCCTTTACAAGCTCAAGCACCAATGTACTATGTCAATCCAGTCTCCGCATTCTCAGAATCTTTTTCTGAAAATCTCAGTAGCTTGGAAAATTCCAGACTCCATTCTGTAAAAGCAGTTTTGTAAAGCAATATAGAAAAATGTCAATTTGAATTCTCCAGGCTAAAGTTTACAGTTTCTATATTTACTGGATTGTGTTTCAAATGAATAATTTTGTACAATAGAGTGAAATTAGGCTTTATGGGATGTATAAAGATTGTATAGACTCCAGGAATATAAGTCGATGTTATGTCTCCACATGGCAGTGTTTGTGTGATTTCCTCTGTACAGTGTATTTTTTTTAGAAGCAGTTGTCCTTTTTATTGTCAAACACCTCCATAACCTCAGCTCAGCGTGCACTCCATTTGTCTCTTTTACTAAATAGCCCTCGTCTCTGTAAGAGCTGACAAGGTATTTTCAACAAAAGACTTTCTGGCGTTCGCTGCGTGTCTGCTGCTGCTGTGGCGCTTTAATTGGACTGAAAGAAGACTGGGAAATGTTTAATTTGGCACCAGTGTTTTCTAGTATCTGCCAGCGCAAGACAACAAGGAGGAGCGCGAAGTTGGCTGAGTTTCCAAAGCGCACTGGCGGTCCTGGTGCAGAGTAAAGAGAGATCTGCCAGAGTGGGCTGGTCTAATCTATAGCACACAATAGTCCAACCTGTCTGTGGCTATTTTAGACAGCAGACACTTTCAAGGGAACGATTCACCAAAGAACTTGCCCAATTTAACAGCGAGGAGGTTTTGTTGAGGGAAAACACAATGCGCTGTGGGCAATCAATTTCACCTCTGCGCTGCACAATAGGAAGAGCCGTTTTCTCCACGTCAATAAGCTCACCTCTATTGTTGGCAAATAGTGAGAGCGCCTACGTGAACCATTGTGATAAAGCTGAGAAATCCACACGGACACAACAGTGAGAGATATCTTTCACCGAGAAAACAAGCTCACAAACTGCCCAGACGCTGGTCATGTTTTCAAAAGCTGACACCAGACTGTGCCTCAGCCAATCACACCGCAGGAGGGACCACCCCGCTGTGGTTGTGTAGGAGGGTAACCTGGTTAGCTGCTACGCTCACATCAGCAGGTGCTCACGGCCAAATGGGTCAAGAAGATTCCGCAGGGTCTTTTTTGTGTGCATTTACATACATTCAGATATTGCTCAGTCCTGCAACAAACAACAATAATATACAACATTATCCATTATTGGTTCCAGGGCCGGAGTGGGACTCATTTTCAGCCCGGGAAAATTTTTAATAGAACAGCCCTCTGACAAATAAAAATGTAAATATGTATGCGATTATTAATATTATTTTTTACTTTTGAGTGGGTTATAGCGCCCCAGCAAAGTCAACTGTATCTTTATTTATTTATATAACATGGTTTTGGTATAATTCAGGGGGGTCTGGGGGAATTCTCCCCCAGGAGAATTTTTTAAAATTCTGTGCAATTTCCTGCATTTTGGTGAGTTTTAGATGTGATATTCTTATTGATATGTGATGTAATTTTACCATAATTAACAATATAATTATTATCAAATTCTAATGTCAATTTAAAATTTTTCATGTTAGATGAGCCCCCCCTTCAAAGGTCCTCTTTTTTTTTTTGAACCGGCCCTGCTCTTCCCAGGGCAGACCGTGGAGAGGCACAGACGCAGCAGTGACAGTGGAGCTGGGGCTGTAGAAACAACACAAACTTGTATCAGGACGTCTGAACTCATGCTTAGTATCACTTTTATATCTCCTGTGTCTTGGGACAGTGAATTAAATGCTTCGAAACGTCCCGTCAAATTCCGCGCGCCCGCCCCATTAAAATGAATGGCAATTTTCAGTAAAGGCGAAAACAATCATAACTCCGTGAATCTGAGGTCTATCTTTGTGAAATAAAAAGTGTCTGAAAGCTTGTGAGTAGTAGAGTGTCGCTGTGGACTTCAAAACACTCACAAGACTCAGGATTTCTATGTTTTAGCTTAATTAGGCGGGATCAGGTTACAGCACAGCAGCTTTACGCACAAGCGGCTCTCTCCCGCATGTCAGCGAGAGGGAAAAAGAGAGAGAATGTGTGGAGGCGCAAATGTTTCTGAATGAGCCAAAGAGCTGATTGGTCAATAGCCGCATGCGGCTCGCAAGCCTCGGTTCGCCACCCCTGCTCTAGAGCGACTACCCTCGTGCTTTCAGCACGTCTCTGCGTCTTGGTCCAACCGGTGGCCGGTGTGACATGAGCCACACCGGCCCTCAAAGTCCCCCGGCCCTTCGGGAAGTCTCCCGACTCTCCCGATTAGCCACGCCGGGCCTGATTGGTTCTATGTTGTGTCCTCATATGGCAGACAGCTAAATCCTTTAGTAATTTTAATGGGAGCTATTCAAGCATTTTGAAAATTCAGAGTAGATACAGTCTTGACTCTGTGTTCATTGGGTTCAAATGGCTTGATAGAGTCAGATTAGGCAGTTTTAAAAAATACAAGAAATACTGTAGATGGTTCATGGTGGGAACAAACATGGAAAAGTGAAAGTAAAGAAAATGACTGAAAAACATCTCAGAATTCTGCAGACTCAATGATCAATCACAAAACTGTTTCAATGAGACTTGAGCGAAGCTTGATTTTGGTTAAATGATTATATTATATAAACTTAATTTCACATGACACGTGAATCTGACACCCTAGGCAAGACACCCCCCCTCCAGTTTTTGTTTGACTTTTTTATCTGAGTATAATCGTATAGACCTATATTATCTATTAGTGTTTATTGCAGACTAATATTTGAATTTATGAAGAAAACAGATGCAATTTCCCATAATCTGGAATATTTTTTTTTTTTACCAAAAATTGTTGGCATTCACATTTGGCTAATTTTGTACTACAATATGTAGTTTATATCCTCTCCAAGATTCAAATTGTTTGGGGCCCCAAATTGAAATGGGTCCCAGCCCTCTGCTCCCCCCTCTCTCCTCCACCACTGCTCCTGCACCAGTGCTCGAAAAAAAAAAGCCTCGCATTTTATTAAATCTGCAGAAGAAAAAGTTCTTTAGCTATTTGTGGTCATAACATAATATATGTCTACTTGACACAAAATGAAAACTGGCTATTAGCTTATGAGTGGTAGAACTAGTTTCATTTTCAGGGCTGCAATTTGGTGCTCTCACCACCATGGTGCCCTAGGCAACTGCCTAGTTTGCCTAAGGCCAGGGTCGGCCCTAAATACATCTGATTGCATGTTACTATTTGACATCAGGCACTGCAATGGGACCAAAGTGAAGTAGTAAAGAAATGTGTGTTTTGGATCCCAGTGTATAGAGTAGTATAAGAAAAGACAGTATAATTCTTTTTACTTGGACAAAAATCATGTTGTTGTACACTTAAGTCTAATTTCCAAATTAGTATTTTATTTTCAAGAAATTAAAAGCATTAGAAAAATAAGTACAGTGTCCACACATTTAAACATAGTGCATTCATTATGAGGCAAAATGCTAACACCATATGTGCAGTTAGTATATGAGGTGTATTTTAACACTAGTCCACTGGCTTATGGGACCATTGGGAGTCTAATATTAAATCTATTAGGTCTACTATTATTCTCTCAGTGTGGCAGGTCCATGCAAAGACCCAGAGCATCTTCTAATCAAACAAGAACTGCAAATTAAATATAGATATAATACAGTTTAATCAATGTTAATGGTTACTATGGTCACTCACTATTATAAAGCGCAAAAAGTAGGACAATCAATAAACAAGTCTTCATGTGCAAGTGTCATTTCAATGTCTGTGTATGACAAAGACACACAAGGTTTGTAATCATTCATAATATAGTCTGTCTAAAAAAAAAAAAAAATCAATGTTTGTTTTTGTTCAGCCTCACTCATGATTTAAAAGTAGGCTGTAAATGTCACTTTAATTGGCTATATTTAAAAATCAAATCAATGCTGCTGTGCAAGTGTTTTAATGTACCTGCACTGTAAACAGAGCAATAGGCTACAAAGACTCCAAAACTATATTCTTCTATCGTTGAAAAAAAGCTTAAAAAAAAGCATTTAAGCTGACATTGATACAGTTGTACAATACAGCAAAGTCATAAATGCAGAATACACACAAATACAGAAGCAAATAAGAATGGTTTAACTGCATTTATTTATTCATTTTGTTTGGACTCATTACTATTTATTCCAGTTATCAGAGTTGATGACAGGTTTTGTTTTACCTTTGAGAGTGCACATGTTTGTTTGGGTCAGTTGTAGGTCTATGTCTGCATACACTACACAGATCAGCACAAGTGACCACATCACCTCTCTGATTTAGTCTAATGATCCCGGGGAATGAGCCTCCTCCTGTCATATCTTATTCTTAATATAATATCCACCAGAGAAGCAGCACACAGGCACAGTCTAATATCACCACTTATTAGTGCAATAACAGATGTGACATGTCAATGAAAAAGATTTTGCTATTCAGCCCAAATCTAGCAAGTGTCGGTTGTTTAGAAGTTGTGAACTTACGATGGAATAAATGAATGAATAAATAAATGTTCTCCCTGCTCTTTCCCTATTTTATTTCTTTTTCGTACCTCTGCCTGCTTTGTACCTTTTAGCGCAACTACGCATGCGCTGTTAATAATTAGTTCTTTTTCAAAGTGTACAGCTGATATTATTTATTTAAATCGATATTTATGAATGTATCTCACAAAAGTTTGCCGATAGAAAACCTAAAACGCCACACTTTTTTATCGCCGTTTTAAGCTAACAGTTAGCGGTCAAAACTAGCTTAATCAGACATTTACAGCTTTGAAACAATAATAGTCTCATTTTACAATCATTTGCGTTGTTGAAATCTGTAAGGGGGTTTTGTGTTTAACATTTTAGTTTTGTCTGTGTTTAATTAAAATTTCAGTGTAAGAGAAGTAACGCTAAAGTTACAAAGTGTGCTTCCGGTACGAAGTGGGCAATGACAAATACCTTATTCTGTCCTTGTCTTAGCAGTACACTTCCTGTTAGGCTCTGTTATGATAGCTAGCATGTTGGCTTGTCTGTCTTGTGGAGCAATTTCAAACATCTAAAATAGCTAAAATGAATCCATCGACTGAATTCTACAGGCTAACTGCAGCTAAAACAGACGTATGCAACCAAGAAAATTTTCTTTAGCGTTACTTCTCTTACGCTGCTTTTGTTTAGACATTTGAAATAAATACAGGCTAAACTAAGCTGTTAAACATAAAACCTCTTTACAGATTTTAGCAAAGCAAACAAATGTAAAATCAGAATATTTCAAAGAAGTAAATGCCTGATTAAGCTAGTTCCGGCCGCTAAATGTTAGCTTAAACGGGCAATAAATAAGTGTGGCGTTTTGGGCTTTGTCTTGGCGACTTTGTGAGATACATTCATATATCAATATAAATAGATAATGTTAACTGTACATTTACATTTAATGGGTTTAAAAGATTTCGGCCTGTGCATGCTTAGTTGCGCTAAAAGGTACAAAATGTGCACAGGTTCGAAGTGGGCAATGATAGGCGGGGTGGAATAAGGTGAATACAATTTACTTAATCTGTGGTATAACATTAAATTTCACTTACCTGTCAGCATAATGCATGTTTTTAAGGTTGTTTATCTAATGCAAACTCGTGATAAACAAATTTAATGCCATAGCTACCGTTCTAAACACTTACTCTACATAAAAAGCTATAGTGCTCTTTTAATATTTCCATTATAGCCTAATGGTACTCTTATTATCAGCACACTTTTGTCACCAAGGTAAAACCAAAATAAAATTCAAATTGCTTCTTAAAATGTTTTTGAAAATGTTATCTGCAAAAATAATATTCACTTATCCAACTTCAGTTTCCACCAAAAACTCACAACAGAAGTGACACAATTGGGAAAAAAATAAATAAAATAAAACGAAAGCAACATTTGGTCATTGTTCAAACATGAGCTGAAATGAGCGCATAAATAAACACAGGACAAAATGTGTATAAACAACAAATGGTGCTCCTTCAATATCCTCCATCACAAAAGAAAAGCACTTTCCCGCTCCCTGCTTCTGTCTGTCTTGTGTTTGGATGATAGCAGCAGTGATATCCTACTGTATATAGGCTTTTCTGCTTTCTCTGTAATTTACTTGAGGCGAGGTAATATTATGAGAGGAATATTGGTAATGGAAAAAAGCAGATAAAAGACACCAACAATAGATAGTGTTCTGTGCATGCCTGCTTTTTGTCGTGAAGACACGGAGGCTATTTCCACAATGTTAGCACAGCCATATAAAGAACAAATTACTACTACAAGCTACTTAAGGTAAACAAATAATGCTATTGTACAGATAAAAGGAACTAGCAGACTTGTTCTCATAAGTACTAAGCTGTTGCAATGAAGCTATGGCGCCATCTTCTGTACGAACATAAGCATTACAGTTTAGGTGGGAATTTCAAAGGTCGACCAAGACTCCATTGACCGATTAATCAACTAAGTAACTAAAGGACAACAGCCCTAATTTTTGGACAGGCAGTTTATTTTATTCAGTTGGGTTGGTTACTAAAATACTAAAATAGTAACGTATAAAAGATTAAATTAATAGATAAATCTTAATGTATTTTTTCAAGAGTATTGAAGTATTTCCAGAAGTATTGTGATTATGGTTTGAATTGCATTTTAGTATAATTATTTTAATTTTTTATCTGAATCTATTGGCATTTCAAACATGTCGAGGAGAACTACGGAGGCAAGAAAACAACTCTCAACTAAGCCTTTATGCCTTTTTTTGATTTTGTTACTTTACTTATAGTTGAGTGCAATTTCTTTGACTGCTCTACCACCTCTGCTAATACGATGTTAGTAAAATGATTATTATTTATTTTTTTACTGCAGTTTCTCAGTACTAATAATGCTTTACGTGTCTAAAAGAATTGCATAACAGATTCAGCTTTTTCGTCATCCCCTGTGAACTTTGTAGCTTTACTGAAATCAGTAGAAAATCTACAGTATATGAACAATTTTGCAAACAAGAACAATCAAAAACAAAAAAAGGTAATTTTGGTGTAGTTTATTTACAGCATGGCTAGTTTTGGATTACCTTTTTTCCTGTGATTTAATACCAATACTATCCCCCTGCTGAACATGTGAATACATTCATACATTTTTAATTAAATAATAGTTGGTTAAGGTGTCCTGATCTGTCAGAAAGATGGCCAAGATTTACAGACTTTACTATTATGATCTGTTTTTTTCCACTAAAAGCCTGAAGTATATTAGATACCAAAAAAAAAAAATACTTTTAATTTGATTTGCCGCAATAAAAAAAGAGGAATACATAATCTTGAGTGTTGAAGGACAAAAACTGCAGTGGTCTGTTCATGTTCCAGAGCTGATTATTTACAGTAGACGATCAACGCTCATGTGAAGCAAAATTAAATCTGCAGTCCCATAATGCACAGGGCCAGGAGCAACAGAGACGCCATGCTCAAAGTGGGAGTGGTCATGGTAGCTGCACCTAGAGACAAGAAAATAACAGGTAAATCTAAATATATTACACTGCTGTAGATCTAACTACAAGTATATATTTTAATAAAGTTTTACCTAAGAGATGAATCATTCGGACAGGGCCGTCTCCTCCTTCATAACGTCCACGCACCAACAGCTCATAGTCTCCGAGCTGAGGCATTGGGAAGTCCATGAAGTGCCAGCCTGTGACATACACTTTCCCATAAATGTATCCTGTCTTTCTGAAAAGAACCTGGAAATAAAAAAAAAATAACAACAGTTAGTGTAATGGTTAGAAATGTTTCAATAGTGAATGTATATTCATTCTTATGGCTTACCTTGTAATAGAGGGGGAAGGAGTAGTTCCCGAAAATGTCATATGAGACATGATCCCACCAAACATAGAGCCACATTCCTGTCCAGGAGATCCAGCGCCACACTCTGGGAGCCTCAGGCGGTGCTAAACAAGAAGAGACAGACGACATTTAAACACTACTTGTATATGTGATCATAAAATTGTGAATAATAATGAACTAGTTCTCTCCATTTGTATCAATTTCATTGTTACCCAAGTTTATCTGTAAAAACCTATAATATAACATAACACAACATAAATACTTAGTTAGATTCACTAGTCTGAAATAATTAAATGAGTAAATTTGAATCACTAATTATAAACATATAAGGTATGGTGTACTATGTATACTGTTTCAGCTTATACCAATCCAATGCTCGTCCCAAATAGGCCTGAAGCCATGGGGTAGACAAGGTGGCACATCCTGAATGTTATGTAAACTAATTCACACATTTTCTGTGAAGAGGTGCTGTATAAGGAAACTTGGTTCAAACTTGCAGTAACCAACAATTGCATTTGCCAATTTTTTTTTTTATTAAAAACATAATCAACAACACTCTGCCCCCTATGACCTCACTGTCCTTACGTGCTCTTTTGGTGAACATCTCGCAGTGCTCCCCCGGTGGTCCCAGTCCTGCTCCGTTAAACGCTCGCACCTCAATGAGATAGTGAGAGTCTGGAAGCATGTTCTCCAGTCGGGTTTGATTGACGTGAGCTGGGACAAATATTCGGTTGGCTCCTGGCTCTGGGTCGTCGTACTTCCTCCAGTATTTGACCTGGTACCCCTCGATGTATTGCTGCAGGCCGGTCCCAGTGTCCACCACTGGCAGCCACCACACCAGTGCCTCTGTGGAGGACACGGGCCGGGCATACACGTCTGTTGGAGGCTCGATTGGAACTGTGAAAATTATACAACAAAGCATCATTATATCATTCAAGTTGACCTTAGAGGGTGCTATTACTTTACTTTTACCAATAGAAAAGGTGAAACATCACAACAACGGCCTTTAGAGACACAACATACAGTAGTATAACTCTCACCATCTCGTGGGTAGTAGATAATCTTGGTGAGGCTGTAGGGGCCATCTCCTTTCACATTAAAACATTTGATTTTGACTTGAAACTCTCGCACTTGGAAGTCCTCATCAGTGGGGATAAAGTATGAGTCTCGGTGGACATGTCTCCTGGTTTCTGGGTCTGAAATGGTCTCATACCACCAATCGTATGCATTGTGAGGCTTGAACGCCAAGATGTAGCCAAACTTCTTCCCATAGAAAAACCAAGGCTGCACAGGCTGGGAATTACATGGTAAAACACACATTAATATAACAGATGTATGCAATAATAATGGCTTGATGATTCAGCTCTGCTATCAAGGAGCAATATCTAGATTTAATTAGGAAGTTGGCCTTTCCAGTTTCTCAGGCTTGCAAAATCTAGTTGCTTATAATCCTTTGTGAGTGGTTAATATAAAGGAATTGCATTGCTAACCTGTTAAGCTAATGGAGAATAAAGTACAAAAAGGCACATACTGTCCATGTAATGACAATCTCTCCATTCCTCCCTCCATAACCAGCAACATCAGTAGGAGACACAACAGGAGCTGAAAAATAAATGCAAATTAAGCATTCCATTTATAGAAGAATTCAAATGTTGTTAAAAGCAATCTAGTATACTATATCTTATTATAAATACTACTAGCATGGGTAAAATATGGCTCTGGTGGCAGGTCACACCTTAGGATAGTTCAATGGTCTACAGATTCTTCGTAAACAACCAGATTATGCTAGTTGTCAGCCCTATTGCGATGCATAAGCGCGTCCGTCCAAATACTGGTATTCATTTTGGTGAAGTATTTACAAAGACATTGCCTTGTAAGTTGTGTAATTTTGTTTCCAATGTAGTCACCTGCATCCCAGGTCTTAATCTTGAGTGAGGGGATACTGGCCTCTCCAGCTCCATACTCATTGTGGGCTATGATTCTGAACTGATACTCCATCCAGGGGTACAGGCCGGTCACATCAGCCTTCTCCATAGAGCCATCAATCACTGTGGGGGCTGAAAGTATGAGCAGTAACAAGATAATTAAAACTGAACAATAATGCTTCTCCAATCAGAAAACATGATATTGATAAGTCATGATTATGCCTTCAGCATTTCTACTATCTTATTCAGTAATTCAACATTAAGGACTAATTTATGACCATACAGAACATTGCTTTAATCTTGAAATCTGTGTTCATGCTCCTTAGAAAAATATAATTCTTACACATTTTTATCATCATCAGTTTGAAGTAAAATATTGCTACGGAAAATACAATGATAAATGGTTATATTAAAACTACTTTATATGTCACTGAGAGCCAAAATCTTGGAATGAATATAGACTATACCATTTTAGACTTTAGTAGTCCTACTAGTACAAAGTAAAATTACACACAATGAATTCTGATCCTCAAAAAGTATCAAAGAAAGTATCTATTTACTGGAAAATGTTGATAAAAAGTAACTAGGAATGTTACACAGTATGGCATTAAACTTATCAATTGAAGTAAGAAGGTAATATAAACAGGTCAGGTCTGTGGATAAAAACATTATCAACTGAAGATAATGCAGGACTGATAAGTTTGATATCATTCTGTAGTACACTCCAGGAGAAGCTATACTGTCTCCATGGAGACAAGCTGCTTAGAGATGTGAGTGAGCCGTCTTGTGGCTGTCTGAGGTACTCACAGGTGGTGGCGTTTCTCCAGTCATCATCATACAGAGCCCAGAAGAACCTGGTCTCTACAGTGTAGTGTGTGATTGGACTGTTATGATCTGCTCCTTTGGTCCACACAAGCTTCACCCAAGTGTCCCCAATGTCCTCAACTATGATCACACCAGGAGGCCCCGGTTTACCTGAAACATGGAAAGTATGGTTGTGAAAAACTTATGGAAACTGAAACATACAAATTTATATTTAAATTGATGTATTGTATAATAATAAATAAAAGATAATTTGTCTACATAATGTTGTTCTGGTCCCTTGTCTGCCTTCTGCTGCTTGTCTGGGTTATACTGTATATAATATGCAGCACTCTGAAGTGAGTTGTGTTCATATATCACTTAGATAAGTCTCATAAAAAAAAAAAAAATCTTATTTCACAAATACACAAAAAACAAAATAGTCTTTTTTAAAATTTAAAATAAGTTAAGTAAGTCTATGTAAGCAGACTGACTGAAAATAGACATCAATCCCCTTATACAAAAAGTGTATAAGTATAAATAAAGAGAAAAGTGTAGTTCTAGTTAACTCAAAATCATATCTGACAATGTATTAAAAGCCTGCAAATAGGGAAAGCAAAATATAACCCACCAACAACTTTAAGATCAGCATAAGCAGAGTCACTGTCCACCACAGTCTGTGCAGTGCACGCATAGCGCCCCCTGTGCCACACCTGGGCATTCTTTATTCTAAGATCACCAACTCCATCATTTCCCTGATGAGCAAAGATGTAACAACAAGAATTAACATTAATATGACAACACAAAACAACAAAATTATACACACACTATTCAAACAAACAAACTAAGTGTTTTATACCATAACCCTCTCATAGTGCTGCCACTCCATGCTGAAGTCAATGATCCTGAAGTCTATGGACCAGATGAAAGTGATGTCCAGCATGGGGTCATATGAAGCAGCACACCTCAGAATAATGTCATCCCCCACTGCACCTCTGAGTCCTCTGGCACCGCTGTCAGACTGGTGGCCTCTGGGAAGAAGCAAGAAAAAAAATCTGTTAATCTTATGGTGTTTTTTATTGCCATTTAAAATGACAACACAACATTATTCATTGAGCAGTTAACCAAACTAAAAGGTAATTGATATTGTTAATTTGTAGGCATTTGCTGTCATTTTGTTCAAAGGCCTAGTTACTAATAGAAAAGCTCGCGTATCATTTTGGGATAGTAGTTTTTTGTTTTAGTCAGTAACACTACCTTTTTAGAGAAAAGTATCACTGTTTTATTAAATGAAAAGAAAACAGCATTGTTTTAAAGTCACTGGAAAGAGCTATGCAGAAAACATAATTTTCCAAAACACAATCTGTCTATTCTGGACATAAAAAAGCTTTTATTTCAGAATGTATAGTACTTCCAGTAAACTGACCTGTGATAGTGAGATACCCAGTGCTGTTGCCTTTTCCTCTGTCGTTTTCAGCAAAGCAGGTGTAGAATCCCTCATCATTTTTGGTGGCATTCAGTATCTCCAGCGTCCCATCGAACATGATGGAAATCCTAAAACATTTAGAATCATTAGTTACAAATATGTTGTTGCAACTGTTTATGTTTGTAGACACAGTATTAGTGACCGTGAGTTATTAAAAAGCAGTTCTTTGCCCTTGGTCCAGGTGAAGCGAGGTCTGGGGGCCGCTCTGGGTTTACACTCAATAAGCACACGGCCATCTTTAGCCCCTAACAGCTGCTTCTTCACTGGATTAAACTCGAATGTTGGGGCACAAGCTGCAGAAGAAAAATAGAAAGAAATTATCATTTTAGTATCCTTTGATTATAATATATATTGTAAACTTTTGTTACAATCTGACTTAACAATGGAGTTACCAACATTAGATCAATAAAGTTCAATTTTATAGCAATATTTGTACATTTAAATTTCAAAAAGGCTTAATTTACAGTGCATTGCATTCATACATCCACAGACTCTAAATGAAAACTGGGAGTGAATGGTCTAGTACTACAGTGAACCAGAACTAAGCAACATTACATTTTGTTCACTAATCTGGGCTTAATCTGAGACCAAAACAAACGTGTCCAGTTGTATTGGGTTTTCAGAGCAATTCATCATGTAGATGCTGGTAACACTACAGATAATCTGATAAACAATGTTATTTGCACACTTACCGATCACCCTTAGCTCAGCATTGGCATACTTAATTCCCCAGTAATTCTCAGCAATGCACTGATACATCCCAGAGTCATCGAATGTAAGACTGGAAAACTTCAGCTCTCCTTTTCCATACTGAACACAACAAAGACAGACTTTCAACAAAAAAAACATAACATTATAGATCCATATAAAACTCTTACCATGTACCCATCTTTGTACCAGCGGATAAAAGGGTATGGCTTTCCAGCTGCCACACAGCGCATGGTGTGCTCTGATCCGATGTCTTTCTGGGTGTTGTTGATGGTTTCAGCCCACTCAGGTGCAGCTGTGGTAAAATCAAATCATGTATCGTAAAATTCACCACTATCAGTTATGCTACAAATGCTTATTTCACCAAAACAAAGCCTTTTCTTCATATCATCACATTGCCTGAAATTAACAAAACACATTAGAGTCTAAACCTCCTTTTTCTTACTTTAGTTGCTAGCATCACTTAAATAGGTGGCAATACCCAAAATATAAAACAGTACAGTAGTAGATATACCGCATAAATATGAATTGAGCCATAAATAATATTGCTCTTCCCCAAATTATTTAAACATTAGCCAAGTCACTACTGTGAGGTCTAGGTAACTCTGCAACACCACTGTTGTTACATTAGTTGTAGCATTGTAACAATACTAAAAGCATCCATCTGTAAAGCTCAGGATTGGTACATCATGCATAAGCAGAATTTTCAATTGACCTAATGTTAAACCAATAGAAATTTTCAAATGAGAAATACTGAAAGAATCGACTAAACCATATTCTTTCTTTTTCTTTTTTTTTACATAGTTACATAGTTTTTTCTTTTCTTTTTGTTTTGACTAATATAATTCTATAGAAGTTTAACCCCATTGTTGTTTTTGAAGTTGAATTCTGAGCTCTATTGGCATGCTACGTGACTTACACTCGACGTAAAGCCAGGCTTTGTGATAGTCCTTTCCTTTAGTGTTAATGGCCTCACAGTCATAGCCTCCCACATCCTCATACTGCACATTGTACAGGTGAAGAACAGCTCCAGACTCGCTGATCTCATGGTTGGCTGGCAGGTCTGTAGCATCCACTTTCCTCCACACGATGTGAGGGATCGGGCTAAATGTACATAGTGCAATGTTAAAAGAAAGCTCCATAGTTGTGTAACAATTGATACACTTTTTGTTTTGTATATTCATGTGCTTACTTTCCAAGAGCAAAGCATTCCAGGGTGATATTAGTGGCCAACATGGCAGTGGTGTCGGGAAACTTTACCCTGATGTCTGCTGGGTATTTCCTCTCTTCACCTGTATGAAAAATATGTATGATAATAAGACACAATAGCAGACCTTAATTTAGATATAATTCTTGGGAAAGTGGAGAAATGAGTGAACAACAACCAGGAGTGGTAATAACTTGAAGAAGACATCAACATTTAAAGGAAAGAGAGCTATATATATATAAAGCATTAAATAATAACTTATGTACAGTATATCAGTAATTTATATTTTGTTCAAACCTGCAAAACTGATAAGCCCCACATCTTTATTATAATCTAACTTAAATGTTAAAATGTTAAAGCAGCACTAAAGAGCAAAGTTATATAAACACTGTGTGTTTATCAAGAGATGTACCTGGCATTGTAATTGTTGTTATTGATTTGTAAGGCTTATATAGTCATGGCTAGCTTAGTTCTGCTTTAATGCTTGTTTAGGCCTCGTTTGGACTTGTCCTGTAGTTTAGACTTAATGTAATTCTAATTTAGACCTGTTTTTTTTAACAGGTCTTTTCTACATCTGCTTTGATTTGCACTAGTTTAAGTCTTGTTTCTGGTGTGGCTTTAGTTCTGTTTTGAATGTGGAAGAGCAAGGATGTTGCTGCCACACCATGCCCCCTCAGTGAATCCACCCTGAATGTCATGCTAAGGGCTAATCACGTATTGTACTGCTACTTTGTGCTCAAGTGTAGTTTTTAATATGACTTATTGCATAAATGCTTATCAACTTTAAAATCAACATCTCAACTGACCTTCTTCAGGCGGTAGAGGGATGAGAGAAATGAATTTGGAGAAGACGCTCTTTCCGATGGTAGGGCTGGAGACAAAGCATGAGTAGTTCCCCGCATCCTGGGCCTCCACTTTAGCGATGTAAAGGTTTCCTGTTTTCTGTGACACAAATCTGCGATTGTCTGTGGGCAGGAACACTGGGAACTCATTGTAGATCCAACGGTATGTGACCTCCTCTGAAAAGACAAATTAAATGGTCACATTGAGCAGTTAAAATAAAGGAAAAGAAAATGTCATTACTTTTTCAAAATGATTCAAGAATTATCATAAATAAAAATAATACATACGTGGATAAGCTTTTGGAGGGACACAGAGTAGAACAGCTCCTTGTCCTTCTTTAACATAAACTGGTTCTCTCTCTTCTTGAGGAAACTCTTCTACATCTTAAGCAGAAAATTACAAAATCTGTAATTTATTGACTTATAAAGCAGTGCAGAAGATCTCAGAGATCTAACTATAACAAGTTTTCTGAAGGAAAGAATAGTATCACACAGACAAAAAATCAGCTGTGCTTTCGATGAGGAAGCAATATTATAACAAGCTTAGCAGATTTAGCAGAATATGTGTCTTTTAACAACCGGCTAAGACAGGGCACATTATAATGTTAAAAAACAAAGTTTCTCACATCCGAACTTGACACGGGCCTCTTTGCTGATGACAGTCCCATAGATATTCTTGGCTACACAGATGTAAGTCCCGGCATGTTTCTTCTGTCGTGGGTTGTTGATGACCAGGTTTCCTCCAACCAGACTGTAGTGCTCGTCTGGCTGCTCCATCAGTTTGATCTCCCAGTTATCACGTCGCCATCTGACCGCACAGGATAACATCACAAATTGTAATAAGTTTAGGCGAAAACCGGTAAATCAGAGTATATATATATATAAGTATATAATATATATAAGTATAGGTATCATAAATTGTCATTATGTTTTTGAATGTAGGCCCACTGTCTTCTAGCCTAATATGGCAACAATTTAATCCCTAATAAAACATGTTAGATTTTTGGTTGACTTTATTAAAAAACAATGGCATCCATCTAAAAATGTCCATTTATTAAATGTGAGACTATGACACTTCTACAAACACTACATATATCCTTTAGCGTCACAAATAACATCATATCTATATATTTCTGACCTGTACGAGGCTGGAGGATTGGCTCTGGCTCTGCAGTTCATTGAGATTCTGCCGTCTGGAGAGTCTTCAGTGTAAACCACATCCACTGGCTCCTCCTCAAAGATGGGGCCGTAACCAGTGGCATCATCTGAAATATGGAATACAACAGGCATTAAATTATGTAAACAGTGAGAATAATAATTTTACACAAATAGATTTTATGGGAATCACTCACCTCCAAATATCCTCGGCTCATTGAAAATGACTCCCACTGCAAAATATTTAGATTCAGATAAGTTTAGACAAAAATCATATTTGTGTATATATATTACAATTTACATTTTACAACATGGGTTAGTAATTAGTCTAGTAAACATAATGCTGTATAAGAAAAAAGTTGTAATTTCCTCACCTGTAAATGATGCAGAAGAGATGATGGCCAATGACAGAAAGATGAGCGCCATGTCAGTGCCACTTATGATCTAGTCAGTGAGGACAGAGGGTAACCAGTAAAATGGAAAACATGGGACTTGGACTTGCAATGGTCTGAAAAAGAGACAGTAGGTAAATACTGCATGAAAGGACTGGTCTAAACTGAGTCTGTTTGAACATGATAAGCACAAAACAATATATTTACTATTTTTTCAATCTATCAGACATTGAACAATCATATGTACATACAAATAGCAGTCCACAGATGTCTCACAAGCAGATATATAAAAAACGCTAACAGATCATAGTATGCAGTGGCATTAGAGTGTACATTTTTCATTTTAGGCCCACCAAATTCTAACAATAACAAAGGAGGTTGCCCAATCATTTATGAGAAGGCAGTAACAGGTAACAAAAGATGAAACCGGAAAGCTTCAAACTAAAAAATATGACAGCATGAAAACAAGCACAAATAGCACTTGAAACAATTGATCAATAGTGTTTTCATGTGTTTTGCCTGCTGCTAATCCCAGCTCAGATCCTCTTTAGACACAAAACTGGGTCAGCAGCACATGTGTTAACTCTACATGTCATCCACTGAATGTCTGCTGTATACTGTAGCCTATTTGTTTTAGGTTTTATGCATAAAATGAGGATTAGCAAACATTAGGTGAATAACATATACACTGTAATAATTCTTAATTTATTTGATTTTGATAAGAAGAAATCAACTCAATTTTTGACTCAATTTCAATACAGAATGATGTTTTAGACAATTGACTGGCTATTGCAATACAACTAAACAATGATTAAGTTCAAGATCATTCTTGAACTTGTAAATATTGATTAGTATCTGATTTTTAGAACCCCAAGAATATCATAGAAACAGAATTTTAAAATATTAGTTCAATTTTAAAGGATTCTCTACAAAGTAACATTTTAATACTCAAATGCAGGGCTATATCTTGTAAATATCAATCAGATCTGGCATCCTGCTTAACTTGTCCTACACTAACATTATTACAAAGTTAATGAGTAATGACCCTCAAGTTTTAAGATTAAAAGTAATTGTTATGACACGTGACCCTTGTGGGAGTAGTCCTTCTATTATCAAGGCCTAAAAGTCACGCAGCATCACTCCTGCCCTTGACGCACCTTGCATCCTGCATCCCTAAACTTGACACAAACCCTTATGTCCTTCTTCTATAACTCGCCTTTGTCGCAGTCTTACCCCACTGCACTCAGACATCCGTGCGCACACTCTTACATCATTGACACTGTGATGACTGAGCAGCACCGCTTGTCCCGCTGAACTCTGCAATGCGGTACTCTCCACAGAGCCTCCGGTCCACTTCAGCGTCACCAGGACGCACACATGTCCCAACAAAAGCACACTAATCCAAGCATACAGCAGGAGGCCTACGCCCTGGACACGGATGACCTACCTTTGGGTTGAAAGGGTAAATTCAGTTCTCTGTCCTCATGGTGTTTTTTGGACCGAACCACACCGTCCCAGCTCCAACATCCCGGGGAGAAAGTTTCCTATTGGAGGAGACTGCTGACTGGCATCTCCGGGCGGCGGCGCTCATCCGGGCTGGTCCATGTCCGAAAGAGGGGAGGGGACTGGACTCACCTCAGATGAAATCAGATGAACAGTTGTGCTGAATTAAGACCTGACTACAAAGCTATTTGTGTAATGATTTTTAATTTTACAACCCTATTAGTTTTTATAGGTTTTGTCACAATCGAATCTACACAACTTTTTCTATCTACTAGCCTAGTTCATTTACACCGTATTTCTGTCAAGCTGAAAATGCTCACATCTTGTTCGTCTTGGGCACGTGCTGTGAATAGCATAGGCACCAACGCCTAAAAATAGGATTAATAAAACTAAACTATCACAGACACATTATTTTACTATCATTCTTACCACGCATGCGCTGCCAAATGAACGTTAATCCATCTCAGATTAACTGAGATTTATCCAGAAATCTCGTGGGTTTTGCTTTGCCAGATTAGGAAAAAGTGAATGTACTTTTAAAGAGACAGTAGAGGGCGCACTGTGCGCACAGATTGTAGCCAATCAGATGTGGAAGAGTTAATACAGAATGAAAGTTATGTCAAAATAGAAATTTAAAAGGAAAAAAAAAAAAAAAAAAAAAAAAAAAAAGGTCTGGATGTAAAATATGGACATGACAAGGAAAAAACATTTTTAGAGAAGAATAGATTGCAAAACAATATATCCATTAATCGCAAAGGCTGTTTTCCCTCGTCAGTGGAAGGAATACCCTAACCTTATAAAGAAGTAAAAAAAACAACAACTAATAAAAAAATAAAATAAATAATAATAATAATAATGATAATAATAATAATAATAATAATAATAATTGATTTTCATATATTTATGGGATGCCCCTTGAGATGTGGCATCTCGTTTTCAAGGGGTCCAAAAATAATATTACCTTATAGCTGGGAAAGCTAATTTTCACACTGCAAACACAATTTAGGATTAAATCTGACAACTTTCTCTTATAAATCCTTCCACACGTGGTTAATATCAACATGTATTTATTTGGTTGCAATTATGGCTTATAAACTAAGCACAGCCAATCTGAGTGCTGCCGCTGCTGATTATAATTCAAACAGTACTTTTTTTTTTTTTTTGACTTTTTATACTTTTTAGTGGAAAACACAAGGTTTACTAATTTACTAAAAAGCTTATTCACCCCAACTTTAAATATCTTTTAAGCATGAAGCATAGAATGTTCGACATTACTGTATGATATCAAGATATGACATTTGTTCATTTGCACAAATTTTCACAAATCTGACTTTGTGGTGGCTTCTTCCTGTCTCCATGGAAACAAATATGTTTATTGTCATACTGTGGAATTTTTTCAAGCAAAACAAATGTCCAGATGGTGGTTCTACTCCCCAAAACAAGTGCCCCTTTAAAAAGCTTCAATTAATTTATCTGAGCACTATAGTTTATACAAAAGAGTCACTGATTCCAAATCCTAAAACCAACATTTATTTCTTTTTAACTTAATTAAATACAAAATAGTTTTGCAATATTATACTGTCAAGTAAACAACAATAATGACAGCCTTTCATGCGTCTTGTGACTTCAACATTGACCAGAAATCATTATACCATATTAATATAGCCACTATTCATAGAGAGGGCATTCGACTACAGTGTCCCAGTTCACGCTTTTTGTTGAAGTTGGTTTGTAACATTATGTTTGAAATACAAGAGGTGCAATAATTGTCATAGTAATCTTCATTAAGAGGTGCAGCAGAAGCTTTTTTGCAGGTAAATCCATGTTTCTGAAACCTTACAGGCTAAACAGTTTGAGCTGGGAATAATATCTGACATGTTCAAAGTATAAAATATAAAAGAAAACACAGCAAATAAAATGTCCAAACTGCAAATATTCTCATCGCACACAACCAATTTGTCAAAAATATTACCTATAATGCAGCAGGGTTGACTGAGGCCTCACACTCAGACCTCAAACACGCTCAGTTCAAGCCATTATTTACAAAATACAACAAGAATATCTACACGGTGAAAGCAGACACATCATAAACCTAAAACTTGATGCAAGTTATGGTAAAGTATTCATACAATGGTTTTCTTGAAAATAAAGTAGACCATCTATTTGAGACTAGGGTGATCACCTCCGAGAGTAAGAGTTTGGTGGGACATTGTGAGGCAAATTTAAAGCTTTTAAGGAAAATAAATGTTTGAACTTCCATTTCACATTCTACAGATTAAAGTAGCGCTGTCAACATACCGGTACTCAGATTTTATATTTCGATACTAAGGAATAGCACTTTTTTAATCATAATGGATAATCAAACCGCAGAGTCACATGGCTCAAATTCTGTTTTACTATGGCACCAGTAAATGCATATTTTTAATGTTTCTTTTTTTTAGACAATGCACATTTTCAACACTAATAATAAGAAATACTTTTATTTGTTTCTGTTTCCTATACAGCTCAAGATAATGTGATTTTTAATAGTTTGAGAACAATCTGCTTTCCAATTTCAAGCAAAATATCAAACTCTAAACAATTGTATTTTTAGACAAGGATATGATACTCTTTTTACTTCACTTTCAACTTCAACTTAACATTTTTAAAGAACAAAATCTGCCAACATTGGCGACAACAAAAGGAGGAACAGGTGATCACCCTATTTGAAACTGACACACAACTGTTTGAAACAAAAGCAATTCACGTCACGCACGCTATAATACGTTAGCATGCATGTGTCCACTCACTCTCGCACGAGTTTCATCCAGTTACAGTTATAAAACCCAGAGTTACAGTGGCTCAGTGCACCGTCACATACACAAACAGAAGGTTAGATGCATAAACCAAAGTCATTTGTGAGTTTACCATTTGGAGTGAAACAAGCAACATTTTCATTCACGGAAACAAAACGAAACAAAAAACTCAGGACACTTGTTTCCACATTCAGTTTCGTTATCCGACACCTCTCGCTTAACGTCTTCTAAGTGCTACCATTAGAGGAAGTTCTCGTAACGTTGTTCGCACCGTATGCAGCCTGCTTCCTGTTGGCAGTTACCTGGTAGGTTGGCAGTAGTTAAGTCTCCTCGGATGAATATGTAGGAGGAGCAAAATGAGACATGAACCTCTTAATGTCTTCATGATGCCGTTTCAGTCCTGCTGTCAGCCTACACACATCTGCATATTTAGTTTGCTTGGAGTCAGAAAATGCTGTGGTAAAACATGATAATAACATAATGTGATATCACCACTCTCCTTTTGAGCTAAGCTTTTTTTTATGAGATAGCAACATATTCTTATTGCCTAAAGAGAAAGCTTACATAGCACATTTTGATCGATGCAAGAAGGATTTAGAAGTCTATTAGAGATGGTATTCGAGCATTAGTTGCGCTGTTTGTGTCTTTAGGAAGTCTATGAAAGGCACTGGAAACATTTTGATTGGGCTGCACGATATCAGAATTGAGCAAAATTATAAAATTGAGAAAGTGATAATTGTTTACTTGATCAGTGGTTTCTAACTTTTTTTTTTGCCCTGACTATTCTTTAAGCTTTCTCTTACACATTGAGTACACCCTAACTTGAGATTTAGATATATAAAGGGGTGTTTGAAATGGCCTAATAGGGGGCTTGCTTGCATAGACTTTATACCTTTGGTTGTGAAATTGTTTTATCCTTTGCAAAAAACAGCTTTATCTGTAAAAAGATGGAATATTTTGTAGTTTAGACCTCGCCAAACATGCTTCAAAAAGTATGAGATTCTTGTTTTCTCAAAAGAATTCTATTTTTTAATGATACACTGTAAATCTAATTGGAATCACAATCGAAAATAACAATTACATATTTGTTTCGTGGTTTGCTTTTGACAAAATGTCCAGCCCTACTTTTTGCTTGATCTGTCCAAGTTTGAACTCAAAATCAGTCTCAAGTTTACACAAATTGGTTTTTAACACAGACATGCTCGTCTCTACATTTTTCATCCAGGGTTATGGTTAGCTCTGGTTTGGAAGCAGTGGTAATATCACATCACCTGCAACAGAAGAGGCGGAGACTCGGGTGGAAGCACAAGAGAAATGTCTATTCCTGGTCTGTTAGTTTTTAGTATCAATTATGCAAGTTTAAAGAAAGCTTGCAAGCATAAACAATGTTAGCTGAAACTGGTTTGATGTGAATGTTTCTGGCTGGTGCATCAAATTAAATAATCAAACGTGTGTATTTTGCCAGGTTTCCAATAGCTACAAATGGACATTCCTGACTTAAATAATTATATATCTTTGTCTTTACTCTATATGTACAAAGGGTTATATGTCCCAAAAAGACATTATACTAGTTTTGCATTCTGCAGCTTTGCCCCACACAAACAAGCTGCCACTTTTGTCATTCAAAACAATATAACACTTTCCAACAAAACAATAGAAAGGCATACCCAGCTCCTCTGTGCATGACAGTCTAAACGTGCACCTCACCTCTCCAACTCTGAGATGGAAAATGCTTTATTGAACTAGTGAGATCGTCCATGCAAATGCTCATGTTTTGAAGTAAATGCACCGTCTACTTGCTAGGCTCTCTCCAATTACGCATTGTCATGTACAACACTGGAAATATTTAAGAAACCACCCGGAAACTTTTAGATTGTTAACCGTTCCAGATCCCACAAGCTGAGAGGAGTAACATAGTGCATTTGACAAATTCCTCTAAAATGTAGCTAACATAAATACATTCAAAATAAAAAATAGATGCCCGAGTAGCTACACCCTAATTAAGGGTAAAGCTCCATCACTGTAAACAATGGCTAATATTTAACCAAAAATATATAATAAATAATTAATGAATGTTTCAGTTCTTGAATTTAAATCATCTTATATTTTAAATGGACTGAAAACAATATTTACTAGAGATACAATCCCAGAACATAATGCACTTTAAATTTGCATTGTAATAATTCTGAATAGCACAAATGATTACCCAGTGAGGTCAAAGTGCTTGTGTTTCACTTCCCAGACATGAAGTAGGATATTACAGTTGTGTCCTCCTGAGGCAACATACTTTGTTTACAGCAAAGTATATTCCAGAGTGATTTCTTATATTTCCAGTGCTGTATTGAGGATTAAATGGCATAGAGACACTTGGTCATAAACTTCTTGTCACATTCTCGCTCCTTTATATTGCCTTCTCTTTATTCTCTTATAGGAACAGCCCATTCCTTTTTCCTCATTTGGGATGCGTGGCGTTTATGTGTTTTTTGAGATGAAGTCACAGTGGGACGAGGTGGGGCGACGGGCGTGGAGATGGGAGCGTGTATCAGAAGTCCCGTGTTTATTTAATCATCACGGTCCAATTCAACAAAGAGACAGGGGTGTGGCCGAGACAGAGGAGATCCAAGCCAGGCCCCGCTCCTTTCGTTAGACAAAAGAGTTCATGGCATTGACAGGTGAGGGCGCCTCCGAGCTCTCGTTGCCTTCATGCGTGTCCTTTTCCTTCTTGCCGCTGTACTGGCCAATGAAAGAGCCATCCTCGTTGAATTGTCCGTCTCCACCCTCTCCATAGTCCACCAGGCTGTCGTCACTCTCGTCCCGCCGCACTGTCCCATTCGAGGGCGTGCGGCTGCCCTTCAGAGGCTTGTGGTCCTCGGTGTCACTACGGGAGATTGAGAAGCACACAGTTATTTAGGTAAGTTTGAATGGGGATGTTGTTTGCAGTCAAAAACCCTTGGGCTACTCATGGCAAGCTCCAAAAAATAACAGAGTAAATAGAGTGAGCCTTTCCACCGCACTATTAGCTTTCCCTTAGTACTAAGCAGGACTATTGTAATCATAATCGTAATAACTGGGTCAATGCTAAAATTATTCTCGCTATTTGAAGAGGGATTTTATACACAAAATATTGCAGAGTGCAGTATTCTGTAATACTCAACCCAATACATGGACAAAACAAAGGAAGAAATGGTGAGCACACTCCCTAGATTGTGTTTTTAAATGTCATGTGGCTGAAAGTTCCTTTGAGCTGTCTTTTTCAGAGTAACACATTGTCAACAATTCGATCGATAATTTGCCTAACATAGACAAGATGCACTTTTATTTAATAACATTTAACAATTGGCATTGGATGTCTAATTAAAGGGAACAACACTATTCTTGACCATTACAAATGTTTCAATCTCTGTACAGCCATTGTATAAAATACAATATATTTTTTCTCATGGTCCTGCACACTGGAGTTCCTGAACCTTTATTCTAATAGTAACGCTTTCTAAAATGAATAGGGACAGGACATAACAGTGCAGTGGATCCGCTCTGATGTTAGTTAGCTCTGGTGTAGAGCCTGGTAGCTGCATGGGCCAGGGTTAGTGACTACTGCATCATGAGCACGTGCTATTCACTCTGCAGCTGTTAACAGAGCTCTCTACATGCGTTACTCATAAATGCACTTGTCCACAGTCTCCAGGCAGTCTCCAAATGCTTCCTTTTAAATAAAGTAATTTTGTGCATTAGTGATTTCCTTTGCAAGACCTGCATTCAAAAGTATTCACAGTTCTATGCATGTGTTAAGTTACAGTAGAAGTTTCTTATTGTATACAATTGTTGTTTGATGCATTTTCACCACCATGCCTTTTAAAGCGGTGATTCTCAAACTTTTTACACCAAGCACCGTGTAAAAAAAGTTAAAATACTAAAATGAGAAACACAACTAAAAACACAAACAAAACAGGACTTTTGTTTAAAACAAGTGGGATCTAGAGTGAACCAGAATTAATCTAAAGTCTAAATTTACACATAAGAGAAGAACTGAGGAGCAGAAATCAGTTTGAGAACCACTGAGTCAGAGGAGGTTGTGTAAATGACATGCTGTTATTCAGACCACATGTGGTCTTACCTTTCCATAGACCTGAATCCCAACAAGAAATGAACCAAGGACACATGAAATTCAGTTAATTACTAACACAATTTTGTTTAAGAAAACTTTTTAAAATTAAAATTCTTAACAAAATAACACAATTGAAAGCAAGTTAGCATTAAATATATATAGTAATAAATATTCATTTAAACAATATTTTAGCTTATGCACATTTGTGAAGATAATTGCAAGCCCTGCATTCATTATAATCACACGCCTGTGCAAGTGTGAAGTATGAGAGAAGCCAGAAAAGTGCTTAAGTATGCAGTATTGGTTATTGTCACTAGTGTGCTAAGGAACAGTTAACGTTTGAGGTTAAGTTTCTAGCTCTATGAAGTGTTAAAAACGTTTAACAGCCAGCAAAAGTTTGCGTGAATTACATGCTGCAATTTTTAACCACATTTTGCCTTACCTCTCCATAGACCTGAATCCCATTAAGACGTGAATGAAACAACAGATATAAATGAACAAATGAGATGCGTATAATCAATACTATTACACTTCTACTAAACACAGACACTGACCAAACAAACAGGCTACTACAAAGAAAGGCTGAAAATGGAGAACTACATTGCTAAGGTTTTGAACAGTGTGATATTTTAGTACAAATGCATACATTGCGAAGCAGAGATCTGTTAAATATTATTATTATTATTGTAGTTAATTTATTGGTGGTAATTCATCTTGCCTCTAGCACTGTTTGGTAAAGACATCTGGGGAGTGTATCTCTGCATCTTGGTAAAATGTTCTACATACAACAGTACAGACAGCCGATTAAAACCATGCATAGACATATATTGGACAATCAGCCTGACTAAATCATGTTTAGCTCACCTGTATTCTCCAAATGTGCCGTCGTCCTCCCTCATTGGTTGAATTTCTGGGTCTTGATGCGCATCTTCTTTCTCTTTTACTGCACATTGAAGAATAAACAAACCTTACTTTTCACATTTAAGGCAAGACACTAAGGTTGAATAGGAAAAATAAAGGTTACTTCAAGCTAAATCAGTCTGCTGTTTTTTCAAAAGTGCATTCAGTTGATGTTTGAAAAGCTTGAAGTGTGAGTTTGCTTTAGGGCTGATCTATATGTCCGTTTAGAAGAAAATTACATTGTGGGTAGGAATGCATGACTATTGGAATCGGATATGAGCATAAGTTGGATTATGCATTTTTGTTGGACTGGGTACCAGCACTGTAACATCGGTTCAGCCTAATTAAAAAAACATATATATACAATAAATAGCAAGTGAAATTGCAATGCCTCATATAAATCTATTGATGAATTGGATTATTATAAT
This sequence comes from Mugilogobius chulae, assembly GCA_038363315.1. Lineage (NCBI taxonomy): Eukaryota > Metazoa > Chordata > Actinopteri > Gobiiformes > Gobiidae > Mugilogobius > Mugilogobius chulae. Next base: position 34,885,343 of record CM076409.1, on the reverse strand, counting down.
AATAAAACATTTTTACTGAGAGAGACAAAGAGCCTTAAATGCAACAAATACATTAGATTCAACAGTTACCTGGATATTTTCCACCTTTGTTCCTCTTTATGAAGCAGACAATGAGAAGAACTAGGATGAGGAGGGCTATGGCACACATGAGTCCGATAAACCAGCCCTGCGTCGCAATGTCCACCTGCCGACTGGCCACCGCTGTGAACAGGAGGAATAAGACATCAGAATGAGACTCTTTACAATAAGTACAATAGAAATCTTTTGAGATCACGATCACAAACAGACGGCATCATAAGAAGCTGTGAAAAGAAATGGTGATGGGTTAATGGTCAGAGATGGTGTAAGCTGAATTAAAAAAAAATGAAACAAGGTTGTAAAAGAAATAAATGATTTGAAAAAAATGATTTAAAGGCACATGCATTATTTGGAGACATCATGCTTGTTTTCCTTGGAACTATATCTTAACTAGGACTGCACAATCTCAAAAAGGCAATGATGTGGTAGTGCGATTGTTACTAAGTGAAAATTATGAACCATTCTTTTGTTAATTAGAAATATAGTTTAATTCAGGATTCTGATGATGACTAAAGATCATAGTACAGTAAATACATGGAAGTTCAAAATGAAAAATTTCCTCTTTAAGCCCTCAAATTCAAAAGTTTATCATCAGATCATTAAATTCATTGTACAAAATTTCACTGCAAACATTCAAGAGGCACAGATTAAGGCTCTTCAACCATTTGCTAATGATAGAGCTGCTAATTTCACTGTAAATTTAACACTGAATATTTAAGATGTGAGTTTATCGTTCTGAATTTAATACTACGAAACATGTTTTTCCAGTGTAACAAATTAACAATTCAGAATTTAATGAAGCAATGGATCTTCTATACAAAAGTTCTTCTTCTAACAGGTTTATTTAGTTTTTTAGTAATGCCAATACACCACTTCTAATTTTGCGCAATCCTAATCTCTAAACTACAGAACAAGAACGGTCACTGAACAATGGCACTGAACTTAAACAAAAGGATGAAAAACGACTAAAACAAAAAACAACTACTTTGATACAGCCATCTAAGACATGCTGCTTCACCTGGCACTGTGACCTCCACCTCTTCAGTTGAGTGGACCATGGTCACAGCAGGGTCCCGGGCAACCACACGCACCCTATACGTCGATCCGGGCTTTAGACCCTTTAGCATATGTGAGTGAGAGCCATTTACCAACTCCTTTTTCCAATCCTCTTTACCTACAGGACCACATCAGTTCATATTACAAATAGCCTTAAGACTTAAATCTCTGCAAATGTGTTTTAGCCCTTACTATTTTCTACAATGTACTCCACATAAACGTTTTTGTGGTGACCAAAGTATTCCCAACTGATCACGACGCCTTCTTCGGAGACAGATTTGTTAACGGTGCCAAAGGCTGGGCCAAGAGGGGGCGCTAGAAATGGGACAGAAAGAACATTTCTTTTCTTTGTACAATCTGTGGAATGTGTATTCATCAAAAATGAATGTGTGTTGGGAGATTGTCTTGCAATAGTTATGTTTTTTGGTGTTGTTGTTGTTGTTTTTTTTGTGGGATTATAAAGTGGGCACGGTGCTGTACCCTTGTGCAACGTGGGAGGCGGAGCTTGTGTGATGGGGGTGGTTGGGTGAGGGGGCACTGTGGGGCCTGAAAAAACACGCAGAGAGTAAGACATCTCAGAAACATGTACCAGTGAAAATGTCTGACTTTAAACATGCTTTGATAAAAGTATGCTGCTCAAAACTGTGCTTTCTATTTGGAGTAATACTTTAATATTAATGCTGTGTGATTTTCAGTATGCCATCTGTTATTCAAAGAGGCTGTATTCGTTTTGTTCATATAACAAAGTAACATTTCATTTGTCTCAAAATGTCTTAAGAAAAGTTCTTAAGAAAAAATGGGGCCAGTGAATGCACTGTTTGCCTATAGACTGTGCGGTTGTTAGCATGCTGTTTTTTTTGTTTAGTTTTGTTTGTTTTTTAGCATAATCACAATGAAATATTATACACATTTACATTTCGAAAACCGCAAAAATCAGGTACAGCACCTTTGTGTGTGAAAGAAACTAAGGTTGATACAATTTGATACAACACAGATATAATTTGTTGATAAAGTTTGAAGATTTCCAAATATAAAATTCTTGAGCAGCTATACTTTATGGTTGAACAAATCGTCATTATGCCATTTAAATTTGGCACTGAGAGTAAAAATGAGCCTCAGAAACACAGTTTTGCTCGGAAAGCCTTTTGCATGCATCTATAGATGCGGTCAAATTTAAATAACTTATTTTTTTGTTAGTTTTAAAGAACAAATATCTTACTTCTGGGGTTAGCTTATAATTTATGCTGTTTTAATAAAGCATTCAAAAGCGTCATGCCAAGCTTCGAATGAAACAGGTTCATTTGAAGACAAGAATACCAACAATAAGCTGCAAGCACTAAGCTAATAAATTATGATACTACCTATTCTAGAATATAGAATAGGAGGCAAACAAGGTTGTTTGCAATTGCCATGGAAGTCTTTTATATTTAGATTTACTATATACCATGCAGTGTTAAAGAAACATATAATAAATAAACATTTGCTCTGTCTATCAGACTCTTGGCAGTATGTTGGATAAAATGCATGCAGATACTTCCAGTGGCAATGCCATGTTACCTTTGCCCGTTACTACTGGGGCCTGAGTATGAGCTTCAGAGAGAAAGAGAGAGAGAAAGGACCAGCATGTTTTAGGTGCAGTGTTACTAATGTAAAAATGTCTCATTTTAAGACCAAAATATTCGAAGAAGGTGGTGGTATCGACTGACAGCTTTAAACGACACATATGAGAGATTGACTTATTTGGAGGTTCGAACACTCATCAAAGACACATCTGGCATTCAGTTGGTGAGATGCTATTCTTTCCCAGATTTTTCATACTGTTGAAGTCTAACAATCATCTCAACTCGTTTTAATCATTTCTGCCAGTGAGAAAGGTGACCAAGTTGACACGAAATGCACTAAATTACACAGTAAAATGAGCAATCCTTGAGTAAATGAATAACAAAGAATTGTACTTACTTGTGTCCATAACTGTGAAGGCCTCCTCTGATACTTCAGGTCCTGATCCCTTGATTGTCTTGGCGCTCAGGTAAAACTTGTAGAGCATGCTGGAATTTAGTTTATTTAAAATAATGGTGGTCTCATTTGGCAAGAAGGTCATTTCTTTAATGGGCCCAAGTTCACTGGTGGTGTTGACTGAAATTAGAGAAAAACATTTATTTGAAAATGAAATAAACACAGACAAAGTAAAGAGGTAAAAGAGATATGATACCTGGCTGATATTTCAGTGTGTATCCTGCGAGTCGGCCATTATTGTCGCGAGGAGGGCCCCACTCCAAAGTCAGAGAGTCCAAACTGGGATCGACAACCTTCAAATAGGAAGGAGGACCTGGGACTGAAGAGCACACAGAAAACTAATTGGGAGATGCACCATTTTGTATTTCAGCAAAAACATAACTAAAAAAACAAAAAACAAAGACTAAGCTAAACCATAGCCTATGTGTGAATAATCTGTAAAATGAAATATTAGTAACCCTAAAATAATATGTTTTTAATTAGAACAAACTATGGCAGAGTGGTAATAACATTTCAACAATACAGAACCATGGGCCTCATTCATGACATGTTCTTACGAACAAATTTGTTCTTAAGGGCTGTTTACAAACATTTTTGGCATTCACAAATTTGTTCTTAACGGAAAATGTTCGTCTGTAAGAACAAATCCTACGAACACTGAGTAGCACTCGTAAGAACAAAAAATCAGCTGTTTCAGATTTTTATTTCTTATCTAGTTCAGTCAAAAATTGTAATTCCTGCATGATTGTAGGTTATGTATTTTTGCAAGTTATTGTATATAAAATAATTATAGAAACAAAAAAAAATTAAGTTATGCAAAAAAAAATGACTTGCAGCAGCTTGTCCCAGCCTCAGAGCCTCTGTGTTCTGACCCCCTCAGGACTCAGGACCCTGTGTCACCCCCAGGACCAGAGCCTCTGTGCACTGACTCTGCACCTCCGCTCAGTGCTTAAGTATGCAGTATTGGTTATTGGTTGTCACCGCTGCCCCCCTCCCCACACACATGCTAGTTCTACCGCGACGTGAAACGTGATATAAACGGCAAAAGCCCAGCGTTATTTCAATACATTTGTGATGTGAATCTGTTTCCTCTGAGTGTGTTCATGTCTGTTTGGACATTTTTAAAAGACGCTTAAGTATTAACTCAGTGAAAGTGGGGAGACGCGCTGCTGCAGCTTCTTCCTTGATCATTTCCCCAGCTCCAAGTCCTGTCAGTGACGCGCTGCGGCCAGCCCAGATTTGCCATATAAGAAAGTATGCATTATTCATTTTTATGTAAATAATCGTTCGTAGCTGGAGTTTGGTGAATTTGGCGTAAAGGTTGTTAGGAAGGAATTTGGCTCGTTACGAACTTGTCGTGAATCACACGTAGAGTTTTCGCAGCGGCTTCTTAAAGTGGAAGTTACGCACAGATTTCACGAAAACTTTCATGAATGAGGCCCATTGCTGTGAAATTGCAGATGTGTCGGCCATCTTTAGCCTCACCTCCCTCTGGGGTCTCAAAAGTCTTGCTGGTGCTGGCTGGTCCCTCTCCTTTGCTGTTGAGGACTTTGATGTAGAGGTTGTATAGGCTGTAGGGCTGCAGTCCAGGCAGACGACCCTCACTCCTGTTCCCACTGAACATCAGAAACTGCTCTTGCTTCGGTTGAACCTCTTCCTCTGAGTCATGAAGACCACGCTCTCGATGATAATACACCTGCACAAAGATGTGGTTCAAAAAATAAATGTGAATAAACATTTTTTAAAGGCTGCACAAAAACAAGTTGTTTTTATCCAGTATAATCAAATAACAAAAACAAAGATATAATTTAAGGGTTTGCTCTTACAAGATATTAGGAAGTACTAGTTTTGTGCTTACCTTATATCCATGAAGTTTTCCCCGAACTGAAGGAGTAGAAACGGGCTCCCAATGCACCTCTGCTAAAGTACTATTGTGGACCATGATTTGTACACTGTCAGGAGCAGTCAAAGGCACTAAAAAAGAAAAAACAGTATATCTATACGCCTTATATATTTATAAATGGTTACTCTCTAAATACACGTTCCTTACCATCTTCTCCTGAGTATCCAATCACCAGTTCAGGCTCTGGAGCAGAGCCATAATCGTTGATTGCTTGAACTCTGATCTCATAGGGCACGTAGGTGGGGGTCCCAGACACAACAAACTGGGACACATTAGCTACAGTTTTTGTGGACCACTCCTCCTCTATGTCCTTCTGTCTCCACTGCACACTGTACACCAGGCCAGGGCCATTGGACTGGAAACCTGTCAGTTGCTGTAAGAAGAAAGGTGTGTTCCTTTTAAAATTCTTAAATGGGTTTAAAGTAATAAGAGTCAACAAAAAGCTCACCGTCCACGAGATGACCAGGTTCCCTGGTTCAGTTCCTTCACCTTGAACATTAGTTGGATTTTCATCAGGAGCTACAAAAGTAAAATGAGCAAAGACTGGTCAATAAGAACATCAGAAACCTTTAGCAAATTGGGGGAAAGAGTAAAAATGTACAAGCAGCACTTTGTTACAAAATCAGACCTCTGTGTACTGTCTGAATCTAATACTAAAGTATTTTATTAGCCAAAAACAGCACTCTGATTTGGTACTCCAGCTTTAACTCAACTGTTTAGTTAATTATCATCAGTTCTTTACCTGCTGGGTTGGTCCTGTACTGGCGAGACGGCTGGCTGGGATCACTGTATCCGACATTGTTCAGAGCCAGCACTCTGAAAGAGTAGTAGACGTAGGGAGAGAGTTCCAACTGAGCAGTGGGACTGGTCCCTGGAACCTCCGTCAGGTTCAACCACACGCCGGGCGGTGAAGATTGTCCTCATACTGGATAATGAACTCTGAAAGAAAACATGGACATTTTTTTTTTTCAAATAGATAACAATTTTGCATTTTGATTAATCTAGGGCAGTGGTTCTCAAAAAGGTAGACTTTGCAAGGGGTCAGAAGGCATGTCTGTGTCCATTTCATTTTACTGTAGGGGTCCCACGCCAGTTGATCATTGTTGGTCTTGCAGCTTTAAAATTCTAGTTAAAATTGCATATGTTGATATGTTAAAACATATCAACATATGCACATTATTTGAAATATGTGACAAGTCAAAATAATAAATATGCATTACTAAATTAGCAGACAATTATTTGATTTTGTTTTTTTTCTAACTGCATTTGTTCCTAAAATTTTCAATAAAATTACTGTCAAATATTTTCTCTTTTGAACACCACCAGACCCAGAACAGAAAAATCACAGGTGAAACTTGGATTTAGCTTGTCTAAAAGATTGGAAAGATTAATACGTTTTGTGATCCTCAATGCAGGGGGTACACTGAAAATCGTTATTACATGGTGTATTTTCAAGTGAACAGTATGAGTTGAGTAGCATTCTGAAAACGTCGTACTCTGAGTGGGGCTGTTGTGCTCGTCCCCAGGGGTCCACGTGAGCTCGACACTCCTCTCCTTCTGACCTGTCATCTCCAGGTCCGTCGGAGGGTCCGGTCTCTCTGTGAATGCAGCAAAGAACAAGCCCAGTAAACAAAGGCAACAGTGCGTGTTTCTGCAGCCACCTAAAAAATGCTGAAAAGTATCTGCTTTGAGTGATCAATGTGAAAATAATATTGAGTTTCTTAGAGCAACACTATGTAACTTTCATAAAAACTCCAACTTAGATTAACAAAACTAACAACCTTTTTTTTTTCTTGCTTAGATATATATTTTTTTGTTTTAAACTCGAAATTGTTTCAAGTTATTTTTTGTAAAACTACATAGTGTTGCTTTTATTTAATTTTCAACAAAACAGAAAATAGTAACAGAATCAACTAAAACGGTGCCTGTAATGACAGAAAAATAAAAAGGTACACAACAAACTCCGGGACAGATCAAAATTAATAAATAATAACATATTATCAAACTGAAAATATTCAAATGAAATGATTTAAATGGAGTTGAAATGATTGGGTACACAACACTGCGTTGTACAACTGTGCCTTTACCGTATACAATTGGTGGAGTAGGTGTGGCCTCTGAGACAGCAAAAAGCAAAAAGTCAAGTTTGGGAAATTATTAGACAAAATTAGAGGCTGCTGAGAAGTGTTTAATTGCACATTGCATAATAATACTGTCTATATGTAAAGGAAAGACATTTATCATGTTTATCAATAGAATTTGAGTAAATGCTTTGTTGTGAACCTTACCTACAACTGTGAGCATGGCGCTGGCTGAGTCGTGGTCCAGGGTGGTGTTCATGTGACAGGTGTAGGTGCCCATATCTTCATCCACTACATCTTTAATAGTCAGACTCTCCGTGCCCTCTACAAACCTGCAGGGAACAGTTTAGGACAAGAGACATTTTATTTATGGTGACTAAAATGTAAAATCAACTCAAAGACATAGACCTGGGGAATGACGGTAGGCCTATGTCCTTGCTGTTTCTATTAGATCTTAACATTGAAAACTGTTCATAGGTTTGAACTGAGGTGGAAGCCAGTTTATAATGCTATGGTAGAATTCAAATTTGCACGACTTAAGGAAAGATATTAAGTTGAAATTTTTTCTAACAAGCATTGTGATTGTAAATAGATTTGCAATTTATGTTTTAATAATAGGAACAGGCAAATAATAAAACACAATTCTAAACTACACAGAAGCTGCTATGCAAGGAATACACAATATTTTTATTTGTTTGCTCAGTAAATAAAAAGTCACTGACAGTTTAAAAAATAGATAATTCAAGTTGCAATTACGATCTCAATTTGATTGTGACTTATCTCGCAGCCCTTATATTGGTTTTGACCGATCTAGTATGCATTTATGTTATGTCCTTTCTGTCAGCACAGACAAAGCAGGTGAATGATATTGAAAGGGCAAATTCTAGAAGCATTGACATTGACATACATAAAATTTTTTGCAATTGAAATCAGATGAATAAATTAAGTTTTTGTGCTCACTATTTAACTTTCTTATAGGTGGTTCTTTCAAAAAAAGTTTCTATTTTTTGTTCAGATGTTTGAGATAAAAGTACAAGAATGCAAAAAAACTTTCTTGTGTTGTTTCCAAAAAACTATAATATTAATAAAAAATGTTGCTCACCTGTTGTCATCGGGAAGTGCAGCGCTGTCTTTGAGCCACGTCATGGTTGGTACGAGCGATGGATCGTGCTTCACTTTACATTCAAACACTGCCTTCATCCCCCTCTGCACCACTTTGTACTCCGGCTGTTTCAGAATACGAGTGGGCTCTGGGAAAGACAAATGAATTACAGTATATAAGTATAATACTTTAACGTGTTCTTTCATGGCTTTATCATTTTGTAGAAACTGACCTTTGACTTCAAGAAAAACATGGTTTTCCTTGCGGCCCAGGTTGTTGGTGGCGATGCAGGTGTACTTCCCACTGTTGTGTGGTTGGGCTACATGGATTTCCAATGTTCCATTTTCATGAAGGACATAGGCGTCACCATTCTTTATGCTGATCTGATTGTCTTTAAACCTGAATGAACAAAGAGGGTTGCTTATTAATTGTAGTGATTGATAATGTAAAATAATATTTGAAGTTAAAAGCTGTTAGGGAATGTTTTAATATCTCACCACGTAATAGTTGGAATAGGCGAGCCAAAAGAGGCACAATCCAGCAGGGCGTGGTTGTTTGTGATGACTTGGTAGATTCTGTTTGAAGGAGTCAGAACTCTGGGTGGCTCAGCTTTGGACAAAAAGGGAGAATTACATTTTAGACTTCAGCTTTCACAATTAAAGCAACACTTATTATTATACACAAAACAGAGAACTTTTTGTCCTCGATTTTAAACATATTCCACAATCTCAATCAAAGAAAGCTAGCTGGGTTGGGCCAAACTACAACATTTGACAATTGTCTGGCCATTCTTTTTAACCAATATAAATATAATATGATAAAGGTGAGTAATAGAGATAACATATTCACCACAGTTAGTGGATTTCTTTGCTGTTTTTGTTTTGTTTTGTTTATTATTTATTTATTTATTTATTTTTTACTTTTACTCAAGTAACAACAATCTTACATATTTCCTCCTCTGATCAGTCAAAAAGGCAAAACACAGAAAGCCATATAAATTACATTTCATGGCTACGTTGAGTCCTAATTGTGATAGAATATTTAACATGGCTTATATCACTTACCGAGTACATTGACAAAAGCGTTGGCCAGGACGTATCCAAACTCATTAGATGCATTGCATTGATAAACTGCACTGGAGCCGGTTTGGACGTTGCTCAAAATCACAGTATCATCTTCAACCTTTCGCCTCCGGTCCTCAGGAACATCTAGGACAGAAAAAAACAAAAAACACTGAAATAACATTCTTGTCCGACTAATTATTACATGCAACAACATTATTTCTATTTTATTACTTTTTCAGATTTTTTTTTGTAATATGTGTGTGTGTATTGATTTTACTTTTCATTAAAAAAAATTACTATTATTTTCTATTTTTCTCCCTAGGTTTTTTTTTCTTTGTAGAGAAAGAAGGTCAAAAGACAGGAGATGTTCTATGAGAAATATCCATCTGCCTGTTTGTTTATTGACAGTCTGCCTCAGTATTTCTGAAACATTATCAAATGGTATTGATCAAATGTTTCATTCTTTGATTTTCTGACAGTTTTGTTTGCTGAATCAACTCTCATGTGAAGTCCTCTGAGATAAGACAAGACAAAAAGTGAGAAGACAAAACTCAAAAAGACAATCCTCTTCTGAGTATTTTTGATTAAATTAAAAGCTCTTTTAGTGGGCGATTGGTGATGCCCCGGTGTTCTACTGAACGCCTCAAAAACTCTTTTATTCCAGCTGCTGTGCATTTTTATAATAAACACTTTACAATGGGCTGGAGCTGAGTCCTGAATGTTGTGTGTACTTATTTTGTCTCAATTGATGTGCTTTGTTTTGTGTATGTCCATGGCATTTTAATTTCCCCTTCGGGATGAATAATGTCCGTCTGTCTGTCTGTTGTTGCAATTTTGAGCTATACTAATAAATTCAATTGAAATTGACTTTTAAAAAACAGTAACATTAAATCTTTATTACACAGTTGCCATTAAATAGAAGTACGTTTGAGAACTTATTTTTCTCTATAAAACATTTAAACATCTGCACAAGCAGCTAATACACCAGGTTGAGTTCAATATCTCTATAACTACTGGGCCTATTCAGACTTTTATATACAACAGCAGCAATGTTATTCAAACATAAAGGCATGACTGTGACTTGAAACAACTATAAGCTCTAGAAATAATTTTAAAAAAGGGGGGCAGTACACATGCACAGTCTGTGTTGTGTTCAGGCACATTAACTTGTCAGAGCGCTGTACTCACTTTCTAAAGGGACTCCATTGACAAACCAGCTGATCTTCGGTTTGGGTTCTCCGTTCACTCGACAGGTCAAAATGCCTGTCTCATTTGGCGCTAAAATAAGGTTCCGGGGAGCACTGATCCAGTAGGGGGCAGCTGTAAAAAACAAATGTATGAATAAAACTAGTAGCATACACAAAATTGCAATTGAAACTGAGTCCTTTATCTCATTGAAAGTTGTTTTTTCTTATCAGTTCTTAGAGGCCAACTTAATTTACTAACCTAGATGGAAAAGGAGGTTTAAGCAAATTCAGATAGAATAGACTCAGATTAGCAATGAGGATATTGGTTGAAGAGTAAGTTATTTTACTGTTTTACTGGATGAAAATTATGTTCTTAGAAGGGGCTTTATCACAGCTGACTTTACATAGAAAATTGCATGACTTTATTCACTGTTTGCCAATAATTAAAAAAACATTAACAAAAATTCTATTTTAATAGATTATCTTTCTTAAAATAAAGGAGAGCTATATATTTTTTTCTTTTGTAGCTGCATTACCTTTTACAGTGACTTTGATGATGTGATTTGCAGAGCCAAGGTTGTTGTTGGCGATACAGCGGTAGTTTCCTCCATCAGCTTCAGTCACATCCGAAATTTTAAGTGTTTTATTAAAGTTCTGGAATGACACTGTTTTGGACAACTCTCCTCCATCCTTCTGCCACAAGATGTTTGGAGTCGGCCTGTGAAAACATTAAACATACAACTGTCACAACTAGCTCTCCAAAAATAAACTGCAATAAAGAGGACAATCTGACTATTCAAATAGTAGCTCCACTGTTTCTCCTCAAAAATAGTACACTTGTTGTTTAGTTAATTAGGAAAACATACTTGCTGATGATACATAATGTAGGCTTAGTCTGTTTACTTTTATTAGTGTTGTGCAATGATATTAGTTTTACATCATCAGTAACTCTTAAAAGTACAAATGTATGACAAAAGACAGCTTACAGTCCCTCTGCGATGCACTCCAGCTCGAGTGTCTCTCCTTTAAGAACCATCTTGGTGCTGGCGGGTCCAGAAGGCATCATAAAAGCAGGTTTCCGCTCACCTACTGGACTGTCTAAACACAGAGGTACAAAAATACATTAGCGCCATACTCCTCTAATAAACACTTAACTTCCTCATGAGGGTCCCAGGCACGTGGATGAAGTCAATGAGCACTAATCCACAAATGAAGGGTGTTTATAGAGGACAATGGGGACTGAACATGAGTGCGTGATGAAGTATTGTATGCTTGAAATTATGCTCTCTGTTGTCATGGCAACTACACTGCAGAAAACAGGGAACCCACCAACACACTAGTACACAATACCTCGTGGATAATTCATGGTTGTCAATTCTTCAGTCATAGTACACTACATTTCAGAATGAACAATTACCGTACTGCATTTTTATGTCTTCATGTATAATGTGAGAGTAATGCTCCCTGACAGAATAACTTTGTTCATACGACATCATATCAAAATACGTTCAGTTCATGTGAAATTCTATAGGTCAATTTTATTTAATACACATGGAGGGCAGCTAATATGAACATAGTTTAAATTTGACTTTAAATTCACATCTTTAAAAAAATCCCTAATGATGTTTTTGTGGAATGAAAATAGAAAACATAATGAATGTTATTGTTGGGACAAAGTTCATTCTTGGGTCTAAAACAATACAGTGGTGTGGAAAGTATTTGGGATCTAAGTGTTAGCCTCATCGAGCAAAGGGAAAAGTAAAGTGAGCTTTTGGGTAAATCTGGGATTGGGTTCACACTAGGGGGCGCTGTTTGAGAACAAATCAGCAACACTCACCACTATAGTAATCAGAGATATTGTAAAGAGCAGCCAAAGTGTCATTCATTGTTTCCACTGAAAATCACAGAACATTGTGAACATGCAAAAATGTGGATAAACACCGAAAATGAATGTGAACAACTGAAATATTGTTTTTTGTGATATCTAAAAAAAACAACAACAAAACATTTTATAATTCATGTAGACTTTATATTAATAAGCACTACTACTACAACTACTACTACTACAACTACTACTACTACTACTACTACTACTGCTACTACTACTACGAATAATAATAATAGTATTAATAAGCAATCCTAAATCATCACTGCAATTTACAGTTTACTTCACTTCAGTCAAAACTGCTTCCAGTCTACCACTTTATAATAACTACATGCTAATTAGCCTTCCTAAAGCATCAATTGAGACTTAATTATTCATGAACAAAGTAACATAACAAAGTAAAATATTTAGTAAGGCTTTGTGACTACTTACTTAAGAAGCTATGGTTAGGATTTGGGATGAAGGGGAGAGTTTGATGTAATTAAATAGTTACTAAGCCTTTATAAGCCTTGAATGAAAATCATTATTCATGATTTAAGACTAATTATTATCGCTTCCAGGAAATAAATAAGTTGAGATGTGAGATTCAAATTTTGTCACATTTGGAGCATGGTAATGTGTGATTAAACTTTCATCTTTTAACAGCGGGTTGTGATTAGCTGGAATGTAGTGTTCAGTGGCTTACTCTCGAGCACGGTGACAGAGATGGGCTGCTTCTGCTGGATGGTTTGTGTGTGGGGAAATCGGGCGTAGCAGATGTAGTCTGTCCTGGTGTCGCTCAGGAGAACATTGGAGAAGTACAGATCTCCGTTTAGGGCCTGGGACACTCGCGGATTCAGCTGTAATCTTTGGAAATCTAAGGAAACGTGAAAATGATTAGACTTAATCATAAAACGGTACACTGATACGAAATAATAATTCAAACTTTGGGATTTTTTTGTAATTATTGTTCAATGCAAATTCAGTCATTTAGAAAATATTTTGTCAGATTCTTTTCATCATTATTGTCAGCATATTTTATGTCTGAAATTCATAAAAATATAGGGAAGGGCATAAACAAAATATCACGATACAATCAAAATTACAATTAAGTAGATAGTTGGAGCAAATAATATCCACTGTAAACAAATTAGTTTGAGTAAACTGATTTTAAACAAGTAAACATTCTCTAAACCCATTAAGAATAATAAAATACAATTTTATAGCCTTTTAGTAGTTCATGTTTCAATTTTTCATGACAGATCTCAGGTGACTTACTGTTGTCCATCCACATGATGATGGGAGGAGGCAGTCCAGCCGGAGGCCTACACTGCAGCACCAGTGAGATCCCCAACTGCACCACGATTTTCTTATCTTTCTCCTTCGACCACAAGGGGGACCCTGCGAGCCACAAACACAGTGTCAAACATGCAGCTAAACAGGTAAAGATTGCTTATATAGAACATAAAATTAAATAAAGAAAAATCTCACTGGACTGGCGAATGACGATGTTGTTGGAAACAGCGGTGCCGTGGCTGTTGTGAGCTGTACACTGGTATGTTCCCTCATAGGCTTCTGCTTTCTCTCCACTGATGTCAATGACCAGTGTCCCTGAATTCGGCTTCATAGTGACCTTGGAGTCCTTCTCTATGTCGAAGTGGGTGCCGTTTCTTGTCCATGAGAAGCTAAAAATCAATTGAGCCAGCATTATTTTACAGTATTGAATTATTCAAGAATCTAAAAAAGTGCATACGCGAAGAGCAATGAGCTATAAAACTATTAGAGACTTCACTTTATAAAAAAAGCATATGAATGATCTCAGCTATTAACACTTTGTCAGTTGGTAAAGGCAACAATAGGGACACTTTTGGGATCATCTACTTCAGTCAAGAAGTAGATGGTCCCAAAAGCTACACACTGTCCTGGGCGTAAAAGGAAGAGTTCATTTCAAACTGCTCTGTCTTTTTCTCATTTTGGGTCATACTAACCCTGGAAAATCGCAATTAAAACAAACAAACAAAACAAAAAAAACCTATTGTAACTTTTGCATGGACCATTCATAAGATGGAAGGATTACACAGACGTTTTCCACCATTCACATGCTGCAATTATAATGCATCACAAAGTTAAAAAAAAATGCTATTTTGATAAGAAACAGTAAAAGTTCACATTCTGAAACCAAAAAGATAACTGTTGTTGTCAAAATTGCAATTTGTTAAAAATCTTGCAGGCCTCAAGCTTTAGATCCAAATTAACAAGGTATTTTCATTATGCTATTGTCTCTATGACAAAGGTTGCCATGGCAATGTCTTCTCCACTGCATCTATAGACATATAATTAGCAAAGTAAAATTAGTAAGTAATTAGAAAAATATTTATTCGTTTTAAACTGATGTAGTGAAAACCGCATAGAAAAAACAAATAAATACTCTTTAGATCAGACAGTTCTGGTGAATACATGTTAAAGACTTTACATATCAGAGGAATATTTCATCAGAGGACACTTGTGTGTTTAAAAAGAGACATAATTGTGTCTAAATGCTAATGCTAACAGGAAGTGGTCGTACACATAGACATATAATTAATATAATGTATATGGTCGTACATATAGAAGTTAGCTATTTTGAATGTACACAGCCAACTGAAATTCCGTGCACAGAGCCCACTGACGCTGGCCCTGTCCCAATACTCGCACTTGCGCACTTGTGCACTTCACTGAAGTGTGCATTGTTTGAAAGTGCGCCAAGTGTGCAAGTGCACAAGTGTGCAGAACATGTAAACATAAGAAATGGGACAGTCCACACTTCAACTTGTTATGAATTAAACTGCTGCTAAATTACTAGTCTACAGTATTTGGATCATTGGAACTTGCCACAAACATATAAAACAATGCTGTGAATGTCTATGTCCGGTGGGAATCAGCTGTGGCAGCGCAAGGTACAAGCCAAATGGTTTTCTTACGGTAGTATATTATAAACTGTGCCTCCTGTTAACGCTCAGTGCTAAGTTGCTAAGGTAGAAGCATTGCATCATTTGAAAACTCCACACTTGCCTGAAGTGCGTAAAGATGCCGTTGTGAAGTGTGGATAAAAACATTCTAGAGAATTGGGACACTATGCGCACTTCAGCGGCTCGTCGTCAACGCGCATTTGAAGTGCACAAGTGCGCAAGTGCGAGTATTGGGACAGGGCCTCTGTGCATTTATCTTATTTTCGTTTAAATTAGTACATCCTGTACATACAAGCACTTCCTGTTCAATATATTTCAATGGGGTTTTCAATAAATCAGTTTAAAACAAATAAATACTCTTTAGATCAGACAGTTGTGGTGAATGTTACAGAAAACATGTTAAAGACTTTACATATTAGAAATATTTCACCAGAGGACACTTGTGTGTTTAAAAAGAGACATGATTGTGTCTAAATGCTGACGCTAACAGGAAGTGGTCGTATGTACAGAAGTTAGCTAGTTTGAACGTACACGAGGCAACTGTACTATACTTATGCATAGTGTTTATTTGAAAGGTGTTTGTCCCTTTACATGACAATACTGTCTCATGTCTGTTCAAAAATGTCTAATCTCAATATTATTTAATTGTAGGATTGTCAGTCTGATTGTTGATCACAACTAGAAGTAATTCTCCCTAAAACAAACCTATAATCGAGAAACCAACATGAATGAATAATAATCCTACTGTAATTTTTCTATGTGTAACTCTTAAAATCTAGGCTAAATCAAATTTAAAGTCAAGTAAAACATTGACTGAACTGTGAATACTCTTACCTGGGATGTGGTTTCCCCTTGGCCTCACAGTGGATCACTATGTTCTCTCGAGGGTCAAATATGTAATCTTTAGGGGACTGTAGGGTTATAGTGGGGGGCTGGGGCACTGCGGAAAGACAACAAGCTAAATTACCTACAACACATACATAGCTGTTTTATTTATATCTTTTTTAATAATAGCACACAACACAAACATAACATGCAACAAATTCAACATTTAAAATAACACTTCAAACAGGCAGCTTAGAAGTTTCAACTTACCATTCGAGAAACAAAAACAAAAGCATGCTTTTCTAAACTAAAGATTGCACTACAACAAAAATAGAAAGAAGCATGCAAGTAGTAAAAACCAAACAAGAGCAAAAACTCCACACTCTACAATGTAATAGCTGACTTACATCCTTCCAGTACTTTGGCTTTTTGTCCAGTGAGACACGCCGTACCACAGTAATAGATATTTAGGAGAAAGTGTTAGTTTTTGCAAAGAGTGAAAAAGTTCAGGTGAAAAAAGTGGAGCATTCAAAGACTTTGGTACATTGGACTGAACCTGACCATTTGCAATTCAAAATTAGCCAGGACCAGTCAACACAAAAGAGTACCTGAAAGTGTGCCCATTAACAAAATGTGTCGTTATCAAAATTATTTTTCAAAAGTGCATTTAAATAAAGAAAAAAACATGCTAAACATCAGAAAAGTGTAACTATAGCTTTTCTGTGGCTTGATCAAACTAGCCAAACTATATTTTGATTATATTTCGATTAAGATTTTATGCAAAGACAATAGAAAAGAGAAAGTGACCGATGCAATACTCACGATCTAGAGGCACTTCCAGCGCTAATGTTAGATGTTGTAAAACTAGGAGGAGAAAAGTCCCAAGGCCACTCGTCCATTTCCTGTGTCTGTCCATGGTGACAAGCTGTTACGTTCTAATTCAGGTGTGTGGTCGGAGCGGCGACCAGGGCAGAGTCCACACTGTAAAGTTAACAAAAAGCAGGTTAATTTACTATAGCTTTATCAAGTGATGTCATTATACAAACTAATCACTAGTATAAAAACACAGGGAAAGGGAGTGCATCAGAGGAGATCCTTAGTAAAAATGTAAAACAGTTTATCTTCAAGGACCAGGCTTTATCAAGCTGTGAAAATTTTATGCTATTGTAAAAAAAAAACGTACTACAGTAAGTAAAAGGCAGTCAAAAAGGGGGTCAAAGGCAATCTGTGAAGTCATACAGACTCCTTTATTTATTACATGGACAAACCAACGCACTTTGACAGACATGTCTTCACTAGGGCTCTCACTATGTTCGTTCATGTTTTTCAGAGAAAATTAAGATATCTGATATAATGTCAAAAGATTTATTTGGAAGGAAACTAGCCCACAGTTTATCCACTAAAATCCACCAAGAGCTTATGTTTATATACAGTATTAACAACATTTGACTAATTGTGGTTAGCATGGTAGTAGCAAGACCCGTCTTTCAAAAAATGTTAAAAAAAAAGGCTTCCAAACGCATTATGCTTTGTGTTAACCCTGCAATGAGTTGGCCACTGTCCAAGGTGTTCCCTCGCTTTAGGCTCCAAGTCACTGGGGTCACTCCAGTCACAGGCTACCCCCAATGGGGACATGATGTAGAATGAATGAATAAGACCATGCAATCTTTTTATGAAAAGCAAAAAGATTGTCTTTGAGATTTGAAATTTGAATATGGTGAAAACATTAATAAGTAATTAAAGTTTAGATTATTCGGTTCACCCCTGAAAACACTTCAGT
The DNA here is from genome assembly GCA_038363315.1 of Mugilogobius chulae. Taxonomy (NCBI): domain Eukaryota; kingdom Metazoa; phylum Chordata; class Actinopteri; order Gobiiformes; family Gobiidae; genus Mugilogobius; species Mugilogobius chulae. The sequence continues at coordinate 34,867,439 of CM076409.1, read as the reverse complement.
CAGACATTTTAACAGCAGTGTGCCTTATCTTAAGTGTCCTGTGAACAGCGTGTCCGTCTGCCAAATCTCAGCGAAAAGACAATGTAGATGTCATAACAGACTTAAAATAAAACCTAAACAACTTAAGCAGAGACCCATTGCCATTCTGCCCTTCAAATCTTGTATCTTGTTCCATTATGTTAAACAAAAGGATTAGTGTGAGAACAGACCTCAGAGGTACAGCAAACTAGGATCATGATTGTATATTCAAACAAACCTCATTCAATCACAAGTACAATGCAATTACACTGTCACGAATCTATTTTATTACATTGTTTTACAATATTATCATGTAGAGACATTGCTTAGCATCACCACTGATGATATATTGATAATGACTCTTTAATGTCTTTTGAAGATTAGGTTTAAGAAAGGGGTTGGTTTAATAGCAGAAAAAAGTTCAGAATCAGAACCATTAAAATTTTCAAGCAAGTTTTTCATTCATTGCCATGACAACCAGCAAAGACAGCAAAATAGCAAAGAGAGTTGGTAGCCATTGGAGCATTTGTATTACCTTGTTAAAATAAAAAATAAATAAATAATTGAATTAAAAAAACATTAACATTGGTTTATGAATTTAATGTACCTGTACATTGGCATCACAAATACATTCTGAACTAAACTATGCTATAAACTGCAGTTAGTGGTAAGACATCCTCAACTTTTAAAAAGTAAATACCCCAAAAAATAAACATACAATATATTAAAAATTCAAAATATGTACTCACAGGAAATGGGAGTGATCACATTTGAAAGAAAGCCAATAAATTTCATACATAAACAACTCATTTCTAGCCGTTAACAGCTGACCTCACAGAAGAGCGAGGATGCAAACTCCTTATTCCCAACATCCTTCACACAGCATTACTCTGATGACTCCATATAAATGCTGATTTGAGAGGAGTGAGTGCACAGAGCCCGAGGACCACGTGTTGTGTGTAAACAGTGGACATGTGAGAGCAGTGAGGCAGAAGACTGAGCCTCTGCAGTGTCTTCGGCACATGTGTGAGCTTTCAGTCACTGTGTTGTATGGATCCTGTTACCCTCCAGTGTGCAGCCACGAGCTACACATACAAGTCCTCTCATCGCAAATGCAGAAAATGTGCTTGTGAAGCGGCATGAATGCGCCACAGGGACTCTTTATGGAAACACTTGCAACTAGGCTATGTTTAGTGATATGGATGGAGAAGGGAGATATATCATCAAGCACATTGTCAAGTAATGCTCATGCTCAGTGCTTATCAAGGTTGTACATCAAGAAATTGTAAATTACACGAATTACTCATGAAACTGCAAATTACACATGACTAAATCTCAACTAAACATTTCCAAAACATTTTAGCACAATCCAGATGTATTTCTAAAATATAATTTTTAAAAATAAGCAACTATGAAAGGTCTGATTTGACAAATGATAAAATCTAGAAACACTGTAATTTTGTTAAATGAAAGCTGTGTGTAGACTGTCTTTGCATATTGGTATATGTGGAGGGAGTTTGGTTTTAGAACTTAAATAGTTTGGGTTAATTTTTGACTTTTAACAGTTGTAAAACTATGAAAACTGTTTACCATAAAGACTATCCAAACCACAAACCATCCTATCTACGAACTCTAAAAGTAGACAAATGTTATGTAAGTAATCGTGACTGACAGGGATGCCAGTAAGTACCTAATGTCTTTGGAGGTGAATGGGTGAAAGTTAAAAGCTCAGTACATCGCTCTTTATTATTCATGAGTGGCGCATGCATCTCTGTGGATCTAATGTCGTCACAGCAGCATGTATCAGACACAGAGACAAGTGAAGGTGAAAGCGTCCCACAGCACGCTGTTGAGTAAACTACACCTGACTACTTCAGAAGTTTAAGGTTTGGCAGTGACGTGACATGTTTATGTCTTCAGATGATTCAGTGTTTTTCTTATTATTACAGTTCTATGCCCTATTACAGACACTTTTAAATACCTAATCCCTAAGCCAGCTTAACGACACATGTTGTGTTTTTCTGTTTATTTAGTAATAAACTATACGATAATTATCTAGATTACTAATTTGCAAAACTGATCTAAAACAAACACAATTACTTTTTATGACTTCCCATTCAAAACTGTGGAGCTGATGAAATCTCGTCATTTCTTGAATATAACATGAAAATGTAATGAAACCAGTTCAAAAATGTGAGACAAATTGTTTACACAGAAGAAAAGAAATAAAAATAAGATAAACATAATTAATTTAAGCTTTTTTTTTTTTGTATTGAAAGCAGCAGTAAATGTGTGCATTGCAGAGAAGACAAATACACAAAGTACTACTGTCAGACTCAGACTGTGTGTACTCAGTAGTTCAGCTGAGATCAGCAGGCACAGAGCGAGAGAGTGGGGCAGCTAAAACTATACCCCAGGACATGGCTAATTACGGCCATGTGTCCCGTTGGATGAAGCTCCTCATTTATCATCACAATAGAGAGAAACACATGGGAAGTAGTGTGAACCGTGTTGGATTTTCAGGCTCTAAAAGGATGCAAACATGCTATCTTTTATTCCTTTTTAATTATTTTGAGAGATAAAGTATGAGCATGGGTAAGAAATTAGTATAAACTCAAACCTTGTATCACGTTTAGGGAGGCAAACAAAAAGTAAGTTATAATAAGGTGCTCACCTGTCAAATCTACATCTGAATAATGTCATATAAACAGAATGAAATGCCTTTGACACATTATAATTTTATATAAGCTGCAATTACATCATAATATACATCTGAGCTCTTGGTCACATCTGCACAGAGGCTCTTAATATGAGCCTAAAGGAAAACATGGTCATATCTGTCAACCAATAGATTTATCTGCAACTACTGATCCTATTAAGACAAGATATCTATTTAAGATAAGACAGCTGTCTGTGTTTTCAAAAGGAGGGAAGAAAGTCAAAAAACAACAATTAAAGATCGACCAGTATGGTAAAAACATAAACCTGATGAATGATTTTTACAATTCTGTTTTGATATGTTATGTCATACTATAATCAGAATCATTTAAAAAGTTTAGAAATTAATCCAGAAGTTTATTACCACTACTTTCCAACTGAGAATGAATTCATAAAACTTTTAATTATAGCATAAGTATATCTAGCAGTTTAGTTTTCAATATTTTCTATGCTATTCACCTTATTCTGGCCCGCCCACTTTTCCTGGCAGTGAACTTCCAGTTTAGCTGCAGTTAGCCTAAATTATTCACATTTATTTTATTTTGTAGTTATGTCTATTTGAGATTGCCCCGAAGAATAAGGTTAATAATTTTCTAATACTTCAACAAGCGTGATCGACTTAATCCTAATCCCTGTTTCTCATTTTCAGACCAAAATAATGAAGAGAACTAATGAATATGTTGAGAGGGCAATAACCAGTGAACACTCATGACTTGTCCGCTTGTTGACTCAGGGGTCAGAGTTCAAAGGTCGCACAGCCATCCTCCGGCTCGGCACTTCTGTCATCATCACTCTCTTTATGTGTTACAGTCATTTCCTCTTCTATGTCACGTCACCATAGTTTTGGCTCTGAGTGTCCCAGATTTATATATTTAGGTCGTTTGAAGTGCAAGGGACAAAAGGAGGAGGACACTTGACGACTTCCTTTGGCTTGTTAAGGAGAGCATCGACGTCACTTTTAAATCAGAAAGTTTTATGGGAGCATGGACGTTCTCAAACACCAGGACATATATTTATTATATATTAATCTATTTAATGTTGTCATACTATCAAAAATTTAACTTGATTTCAATATTACATATGCGTGTTATTGATTTAAAGTGTTTATTTTCAGATTGCCAAGCTTTAGCATTAGCATTTAGACACAAACACACTTTGGTCCTTTGTGAAGTAGTGCCCTGATTTGTAAAGTCTTTAACGTGTTGTCAGAGAAAACCAATCACAACTCACTGTTATTTCATTTTAGACTGAGGCAGTGAAAACCTCTTAGAAGTTAACTAAACAGTGAACATGTATCACAGACATTTTGAAAATAAAAGCCAACTGATGCTCTGTGCACAGAGTCAATTTTAATCTTACAAAGACAGTTTTGTTAAAATCATTCTAGCAAAACTGTGTGTTGTGTTCCAACACTCACAGGTTGGAATCGAACTCGGAGTAATGTTTTCTTAGAGTATTGTGTGTTCCATTCAAGTAATGAGCCACTCAAGTAATAAATAGTTGGAAATCACCCCAAACAGCCAAATATACAGATCTCTTTATGTCAGTTTATCAACTCAGACATTGCTGTTACATATCTAGATCATAAAACATAGCAAGAGAATACATTTGGGTTTTTGTTTAGTTCTGTGTAGCCGTTAGCAACATTAGCATTACAGCACATAACAGCAGCTTTTTAACAGCAGAAGCTCATTAGCGGAGCAGGAGCAGAGTCACAGAGACGAGTGAACTGTAGACACAAACTAAAGAGAAAATAACACAGGCACGATCACTAATGAAGCTGCTGAATGTTTATCTTTCTCAAAAGCTGGGCGCTGCTATGTTCGATTTTCTAGCTTGTACTCTGAAAATCTCTTCAAGTATCTGAAAGACTATATAATTTAAAATTGTTGAATGAAGAAAACCCAACATAGATGTTGATAAACATAATAATTGCAACTGAATAGAACTGATGATGATGGATTTTGTTTTGTTGCAATGTCCAGCCTTAATTTGATAACAGCAGTAAAAATAATTTACATCTCTTTGAACAACCCAAAAATCAATATTAAAACGACAGCAGCACACTGTTTTATAACCTGGAATAAATTGTACATCAAGACCAAGGTCATACAACAAATATGTGTCTGATTGAACCTGCCTGACCCTGCACAGTGACCTTTACATGACCTACACATACAATCTTCCACATGGCTGGAGAAAACGGTGCAATTTAGAAAAACACACAAGCTTTTAAATCACTCATATATAATAAACACATGTTTGGTGAAGTTAATATTCCATCAAGCTATCTGCTACTTTTGCAAGTATTTTAGACACCCTGGAGTAAATGTGAATGAGCATCAGCATTTCTTCATAATGCTATTGTGTTCTATATTTCTATGATGTGTTGACAATAGACTATGAGTTTTACAATCTGCACTAGCCAAAATTTTAAAAATATTTTTTTTATAAACATGGAAAAAAGTGTCAAGCCAGGACTAAACTAAAAGAAATACGGAAAAATCTGAACCAGTTTTATTGTACTAAGAATGATATAGCTGCAATATATTTTTACACAAAACACTTTAGCACAAAAGTTGCCGACGAGTCTTTTGTGTAGTCGATGCCTGAGGGGAGAACTTTACCTCTGTGTCTCAGACTATGAAACTGGTCTCAGCCAAAAGACTGAAATCAGGTGCACTCTACACACACAGGAAACAAAAAAAAAAAAAAGAATGAATGACAGTTGATCTGCAGCTACAACCATAAACCCATTTTATCACTTGATGGGCCCATCCAACTTGTAAGGCGTTATCAAAGCCAATTGTAACATGAGAAAATTATCCTAATTCTGCAGGGCAAAGTCATAGGTCTTTTGAGCTCGCAAAAATAGGTAACAATAACATTATGAATTAATTGGAATAGATTATTGAGCCCATATGCAGCTATACAAAGAACAATGTGATATGTAAGATTGCTGTTGGCCGTACTGAAGTGATAATAAGTTGTGTGTGAAAGAGAGAAGAGAGATCAGTTCCAACCTGGCTTAATGTTTTTGTTAGTAGAAAGAATTTATAAAATTGTGATAATAATAAATGACGGAAATGGCTACAGAACATCACAAGTTTAACGATACACTGATACAGAACATTTAGCTACTGCCTCACTCAGACATGATAACTAGGTCTGATAAGAAAAGAACCAATCAAGCCAATGATAAACATGCTTTGCAAGCCAGTTAAAACAAGAAACTAAGAAAATGTACATTCTCATTTTTCTCATATTGTAACTTATCTAAAGTCCAACATACCCACAAAGACAAAGTTCATGCAGCACTCTTCATTTACCACAAGGATGAGATAAGTAAACACAAACTGCCATCAGAGCTAACCAAGCTATACTTTTTGGATATTGTTTGAAATTGTGATTCACAGGAGCAGATGACAACAATGTTTTTTTTATATGCACTGCACTATAAAGATACAGCATATACAGCATATATACACATTAAAATATAGACACTCCAGACTTGCTTGAAGGAACAAACTGCTGACATCATCTGAAGTAAATCGCAACAACACTGGAAGTTAAAGAAACAGGCTCATAGCGGCTGGCACCACTTGTTAGCAGCACAATAGCAAAACTGGATTCCCTATTGTCCACAGACCGGATTGAACACAGCCAACTAATCAAAACAAACTTTCTGTCTTTCTCTTTTGGGGCCAGTTGTTCTGGCTCTGTGGATGCTTTTCTCTGGGGCTTTGTGAGGTGCTGATGGTGCATGTGCCAGGCCAAACCTCCTCTCTGTCCACGCTGCGCCCCAGCCCCAAACCAGCTTTTGTGGCCCTCTTGTTTACCAAAGAGAACGCTGAAGTAGCATCAAGCACAAGTGACACTGGGCCAATAAAAGAGAGCACTTTGGTCGATTAACGGCCTGTGATGTGAGGTACAAAGTGATGAAGACACATCCTTAGAGCCTACAAGACTACAGTGGTTAACAGTATTGAAAATCAAAAAATAACTCTGAAATAAGACTCTCTTATGAACAATCAATACAACAGTCTTAGAACAACCTTGAGCGATGCCATTACCCATTTGGAACATAGTTTAATTTGGAACAAGGTCTAATTTGGCAGGTCCTTTGTTCTGTCCACCGTGGCCTAAAATAGTATCAGTTTAAATGCAGAGTTGGACTAAGATGAAACAAAATTGATTATTTAGCTAATTATCAAAGTTACAGTTTTGCTTCTAAAGTCAGACTTTATTAAATGTACTGTAGTTGTTTTTTAAGCAAGTATTCAACAGAAAAAAATTGGTCTGCATATTGTATGTTTTGGGAAATGATTTAGCTTGTGCTCACCATAGCAACATCGACAACTGCACTAAAAAATCCGTGCATGCTCAGTTTTGATAAAAATGCTCCAAATCGGGCAATGACACGCTATGTTGGAAATAGCAATAGACGTTGAATGATTTGATTGAAAACTACATTTCTTAGCATAAACAGGTAATACACCCTAACATAAGGATTTTAAAACTTTAGCTCCTCAGTGCGATACCTTCACATTAAAGTGAAACTTGATTGACTTTATTATTTCAATTTCCAAAACATTGTCTATAATTTTCAAATTTGTTCCTACCAAGCATCACTCTGAAACAAATCAAGTTTTACATTGACTAGATAAAGCTGAAAGAAATAAGTTAATCAACCAATACCAATTTCAACCATAACACAATACTGTTTATACAATACAATCTAATTTAAACTCAAAATTGTACCTTCTCAGACACAATGAACAATCTACATAATCTAACAGTCCAGTCCTATCTTATTCATTTGATATTAATCTTGACGTCCAATAGTCTCTGCATTGCCCCCAGTAGACACATGAAACTGGTGTGTGTGTGTGGTGTGTTAATGTATGTGTGTATATGTGTTACGCCTGTCTCGGGTCGTCTCATCACACAGCAGGAGGACTCAGCGGTCCACAGGCCAAACCCATATGGGACTTTATTATGTGCTTTTCCATTCAACACTAGCTTAACCTTACACTAAAACGCACAGTTTGAGCGATGACAAAAGCTACATCCGACATTACCGACTGATTTACAGACCCTGCGAATTAAAAGACCATATCACTACTGTACATTAGCCCTGGGTCATTATCACTAGCATCACCTTTAGCCCCAGTGCCTTTGACAAGAGAAAGGAGAGTGAAAAGTGTTGGTCCGCTCGGATAAAAGGCCTAAAATCAATAGGGATAGTGAATACAGAGACAGTGTCCTTATAACACCCTCCTGGGCCTGGTAACTAGCCAGCACTCATTGGTATTCCTGCTGTTTTTTCTCAGTAAAAGTATTGATGAGGACACATGCACGTGGCCTTGGTACGTGACTCTCAACACAAATATGGTTTATTACAAAATGCACTTGTGAAGATGTCCTGCACCATTTCAATATTAGTTTTGACTTTCAGTTTGACGATTATAGTTGTTTTTCTTCCCCTATATCTTTTTGGGTATTTAATTGTATTAGTGTATTACTGTGAATGCCTACAATTTTCAACAAAACGGGTTTTTACTCTACTTTTACTAAGCATGACAGACACACAGGGATAGTCTGAGCAGCTTACAACATCCAAGTTCTTAAAAGTTTATATTAGCTATATATAAAGCTGTGGGTTTCAACTTTTTTTTTCAAGAATTTGAATACATGTATACTGTCTTCATCTAGTTGTTAAATGTGATCTTTCAAGACAAAGCCATCCTCCATTAAAGCTATGTCAATGACTGGCTAAAAAAATCCATGAAAACTGACTAAAATTTAGGTACAATAGCAAAAACGTATCAAAAAAAAAAAAAAAAAAAGAATTATGACTAAAATGTCTAAAATGATACACTATATTAGCACAACTCTATTTTATAAAAAATAATATTCATATTTGGTTATTCATAATTGAGATCACAATTATTTGTTTAAAGAAAAGGGCAGAACATTAAAGGTTTAATGCAGAGAATGTTGAGATAAAATGTTAAAAGTGTTAAAGTACAGTTTGGGAGCTACTTCTCAACTCAAATTAAGGTGCACTTATGAACACACTTGTATGACACAAAAGTACACATTTTGCAAATAATTAGGATTAATAATCATAATTTAAATTCAAATAAAGGATAGGTACTTAGATTTTTGTTGCAAACTCTGTCTTTTCCATCTAAAAGTATTACAATCTGTGACAAAATTGATGTGTACTTTCTCTGTCCAATTTAACATAAAACGCTTTAGAATGTCAAAAGCAGTGTTCTGATTGGCTGAGCTGGATGGACCACTTTCACTTTGCTGTTTATAAAAAGCTGTTTTCCGCATGTGCTGAGGGATTTGTGTGAACAGATATAAATACATACTTCCATGACAATAAGGTACCCCTGCTTTAATTGCATGCCAAAAATGTGCTTTGTGCCAAGAGCAAGATATTAACCTTTATGACCTGTATACGTCTTGAGGGCAGAAATGTATGAAAATGTAAATCTGCCTGTAGGTGTTGTTGATAATACATGACAGGGCAGATGGGCAGAAAGGCAGAGAAATCGACTGGTTCTCCTTTGAGGTTTGGAGATGGGAGCAGTGTAACGGTGAGGCACGAGGTGGGCTGAGGTGAAGGCAGCTGACACTTTGATGGGACATGGGGAAAGGCCAGGGAACAACAGGGGAGATGGGTGTGGAGGGGGAGGGGAGCAAGGGGAGGGGCAAAGTGAGAGCTGGCACCGTCCTGTCCCCCTCCACCCATCTGTTCATCAGGATTATGAGGAGAGATAGAGCATAGGTTCATAATTGTGATGCTCCACTGTAAACAGAAATAGACATTGTGTGCATTTTATTATTTATTTATTTATTTATTTTAATCTTTATAAATCTTATTAAGTTACAAATTATGTTTTATGTTGAAAATAGGGGCTTTTTTCTTTTGTGTCCCTATAACAATATTCACAAGATATTTGGAATCAAAGGCAAGGTCAGTTATAGGAACCTTCAGGACTGTAAACTGCTCAGAAATAGCACGTAAATTCCTTCTATAAAAGATTGCAACATACGTACATGTTTTCCTATTGTATTCCAAACAGTTTTAGCATTAACATTGTTTTTATAAATGTTAAATCAAATAGATAATAGTTGGTGATTGAACCTAGACTTTTTAAGATTTTTAATTGATATAGCTGTAGTAACGTAGTAAAAATGCTTTATACATCTTAAACATTTTACAAAGACATATTTATGCTTTAATCTTTTTTCACAGTAAATCTGCTCCCAGTAATGTCATAAGGAGGGCAGATACACGTGCGGCGAGGAAACCTATCCATCTCCATAGATTTAAGAAGAGTGTGAGTGAACAGTGTCTGCCTGGCTTCACTTCATCAGACTAAACTGCAGTGATAATGACTCAGTGCTCAAACGATGAAGCAGTGCACTACACCAGAGTGCTCTCAGGAGAGCGCTGAGGCGGAGCTAAACAGAGGAGGAGGAGCCATGCTGCTGCTGCCGCCGCTGTGGTGATCTTATGTAATCCTGCACAGCCTGCTCCACTTCATTATGAGCACATTCAAACTGGTGATTATATTTATGGGTTTACAGTAAGAAGGATATTATGATGGCTTATTACGGGAATGCGATTAATGTGGCACGAGAGACGATTTTCAACATCACACGACTAAGTCTTGTTTTACATGTCAGTTATTTAAATTCCCACTCATGTTTGTTGTTTGTATTTTATAGTAAACTAACAGTATTTTTTATTTCACAGTGTAGTATTAGTGCAAACAAGCATAAGACCTGGCAAAGACATGCAACAAATAGTCTAATGTTGGTGTGCACTAACTCCGAGGTAGGTTCGGTTCGGGACACGTGTGGCTGCCTGTTGCACCAATTCCAGTCCACTACAGTCTGCAGATACAAAATATTGTCACAATGACTTTAAACCACGAACTGGATTTCTAAGAGGAGTCCTATAACACTAATCTCACAACATTGAATCATTTCATTGTGCTTCAATATTAATTTTCTTAAAGAGCTCCTATATATTTAGTAAGAAACTAGAACATATGCAGATCAGTAATTTACCTTTGATTCATTGTAAAACACAAAATTGATCTTAACGACTTGAAAATAGAAACAGCTCTACTGACTTCCTGTTTAAAACTGCAGAACTAATAAGCCGTGCCTCTTCGTTTTAAAATTTAACTGTAAGAAGCAATGGACCTAAAATAACAAATTATTATTGTTGGAAAGTGGATATGGGAAAGTTTTGAATCATATATGCTTCACTTTGAGCATTAATCTTTTGAATTATAACAAGTAAATACAGACAAGAGGGAGGGGATAGGTGGTAGGTGAGAACAGGGATTTCTGAGCAACAGTAGAAGATTACTCAAACATGCAGAATCAATTCAAATACAACTTTGAGTAAACATATGATGAAGGGAGGCCATTATAACAAGGTTAAAATCTTAGAAAAGTGAATTTAACATAATAGGTCCCCTTTAACAATTCCCACCAGAGCTTGAACTTCAAAAACATATTTTTACTGATTGGCTGTAAACATCAAGCTGACTGGAGACAGTTTGAAAAAAGTCTATGTCGATCTTGATTTAAATTCAATTAACTGAAGATCTTGAATTGTACAACATACTGCAAGCATTTAATACTATTTTAAAAGTAATAGCATAGGAAAAATAATGTAATGTATTATCATATAGCTAATATTTAATGAGCAACATTTTTGAAAGCTAAAATGTCACTGTGCTTGTCTGGTTAGAAGTCAAACCTTGCTAGCCCAGTCTCCGAAGAAAACTTACATATACAACAAAAAGTCAAAAACTCATCATAAGCAATTTTTCCATGCCTTTTTTTTTTTTTTAATGTAAAAATGTTATGAAAAGCGACATTTTTTGAGGGTTTAAGAGGAAATCTTAAATCCTAAACTTACCAATTTTAGTAACTTGAAGCCTAAACTTATCTGCTAAACCCAATGAAAATGTCTTCAGTGGCTTCAAACAAAAATTATTTTACGTTTTGTCTTTTTTTTCACGTATTTACGTTTCATGAAAATTAAAATTATTGTACATTTTTGACATTTTGTTGTCTTCAATTTCTTCAGAGACTGTGTTGATTCTTGCATAATATTTAACATAAGAAGCAACAAGAAAATGCCATCAACACATCATTTGGCAGCTCACCCACATAATAATAATGTGACTTCTTGCGTGGTGTGTGGTGGCAGGTGGGCAGCAGGTGAATACAGCTTAAATTACACTCTCAGACACAGACAAAGGCCAGATAATGATACGCTTCTGCCACAAGCTTGTTGGATGTCTGCATTATATGTTTCTACAAAGGGTGAATGATGGGCTGACCTTTGCACCTACGCCAGTGTAACCTCTTAACCTCGGGATCCCATCTCAGACACCCTGCCATGCCCCATCTCAATCACTCGCAATGAGCAGAGAGCCTTGGGATTTACAACTGTCCAGAGAGATTATACTGATACGAGCCAAGGTCCTGCTTTAGCTCATGATATGTTTACCTGCCCCACACCAAGAGACAGTCAAGGCCTTAATGATAACATCTGTCTTCACCAAAGAGATATAGAATGGTAAGTCTGACTTGATATTGCAGTTGTCAAAATACTAACATTTCAAACTTTGGAAAAACAGATAACACAATAACACAAACATTTATTTTTATACTGTAATGGCTAAATTGGACATTACTGTCTCCAAAACAACAAGAACAAAAGAAAATGAATGAATGTGGTCGTTTCAGTTCAAAATATCAAAGAAAGGTCATTTTTCACAGCTTAGTTGTCCAAATGAGTATCTCTATCTAACAAACAAAGGGACCATATAAGAATAAAAGCGTTAAAAGGAGTTGAATGTTTACCTGAGATGACCGTGCTGCAGCCACTCTGATCAAATACAGAATCCAACCTGCAAGAGAGGAAGAAGGTATCAAACCAGTGCTAACATTGTCCAGCCAGTGCCAGTCTTGTAGCAAAGTAAGTATTTGTTAAAGGATGTCAAACTCAAATGGCGCTGGGGACAAACTGATTGGAATTAGAGTTGGTCAGAAGCCACATTTTGAAAAATAGGAATATCTATGTTATTTTGAAATATGGCAATAATAATGGCAATTAGGCTAAAATCTAACATAACACATATGTCCACATTTCTTCTATTGTATTCTATTGCATTACATTATAAACTGTCCTTACAAAACATTTTGAACAAAATGTATGCGGTTTGCGAAATTCCAGTGCAGATGTTTTATAGTCACTTCTCAATTACAACCTGACCTGTGTTTCTTTGTCATAGAAAGTTTAAAAGTGATTCTTACAGCTGTCTTTTGTTGTTGTTGTTGTTGTTTTGTGTTTTTTTTTATGTGCCAAAAATAATCAGAAATCATCCAGGTAGCCGCATGAACTCATGTTGGGGGCTGCATTTGGCCCCTGGGCCACCAGTTTGACACCCCTGCGATAGCAAGACTGGTCAAAAGCAGACAAGCAATAACACGATTATTGCATTAGAACATAAAATATGTGCACAGATTTTTCTTCTTTTTATAGTTTATACATTCGTGGTTTTTGACCATTTGGACCTCTCTGTAAGGGGTGTGCATCTTGGAAAGTTTTTTCAAGAAGTGCTGACAAAAAAAGTTAATAGTTTAATAGTTTTGAGTGATTTCTGAACTTGTAATTATTTTTGCAGTCATCACATTTGTCCCAACATTTTGGATCGCCTGTGTATGGTTACGGAGGTACAAGATACCCAGTGTTAAAGTGTTAATAAAAACATTTTTTCTCGCAATATACCACAGTTTATTGATGTAAAATCCTGGATTAAACATGAATGTGTGTTAATTGAGATGCAATAGCTTAACATGTAAACTGTCACAACCCCTAGGACACACATGATATTTTTTAAAAGAATCTTCTTTCATGTGTAGTACTGCTGATTACATGCAAAACAGCCTTTGGGCACTTACGATAAATGGCAAAAACAAATTCATTATTCAAAACAGCTTTAGTAAATAGCTTGATGGGTAAAGCGTACGCCCTTGGTTAAACAATAAAATCATGAATGCATCTGAGGTGGAAGATTCTCTTACAACAGCAGCATTAAAACAAAGGGTCATTATAACAAGCTCACACACTTCATTCATCATAACACCATGACAAAACAAAAAAACACAGTGGCATATTTTATTATGTCTGGAAATAGCCACTAAATACCAAGCCGTGCAAAACACAAGGCTTTCAATCAATATCCAAAATGTGGGCTGTCGTTGTTTATTGCTTTTACCTCGAGCAGTGTGGCGCACAAATGAAAGGTTAACCGGCCACACACGCTCAGTCTGTGTCCCTCCAGCACACATGGCTTCCCCCACGTGCCCATGAATGCATTATTTTAATCTCCGTAGGGGACACTCCATTCATCCCACATTAACTAAACAAATGCACACGGACAAAGAGGAGCTGCCAGTTCAGACATGAGGCTATTTGACTGTTAGCTCAGCAGTAGGTAGTTTAAGAGGTAAAAGTTGGATTTAATATGTGATAATATGAATTAGTCATTGACAAAACATCTACGTGGTGCTGAGCAAGGTTGAGCGCTTTCTACTAATAATAATTTATCAACTTTTTGCTGATAATTCCAACATTCTAATACCCTAATACATCAGCTGGTGTCATTTCCCTTTGTGAAACTGACTGACTACTAACACTCTTTGGTAATGAACTATGTAATTCACTCGAAGTACAGCTTAAACCTTTGTCTCAACAACAGCTGACATTTCTGTGCAGTGAATTTACAAATTAAAGGTAAAATATCATGTTTTAAATTCATATTTCAAAAATGAAAGAGGTCAAAAGAGAACACATACAGTTTGCAATCTCAACTGGTTTTAGCCAGCGCACAGCTTTGCTCCCGATTGGCTGATTGTTCTTCCTGGTTTTTGAGAACCATAAGTAGTTCTGCGATACCTAACTACTAGCTGGGGTTTTGTTTAATGGCACAATGTTTTTTTTTTTTTAATGTATAAAGCATTTTATTTTCTATATTGTGCAAAAAAGCCACAAACAACCACTGCAAGAAAATGTTATAGTCTCTAACTACAGCCAATCACAAAGTAACTTGCCAAAGAACACAACAGCCTCTGCACAAGTCCCTCCAGTGATTTTATGATTACTATATCATTTTAATTTGTGTTGTGGTCTTGTGTATTTGTGTACAAATAGTTCTCTCCAAATAAACTAATCTTGCTATTGCCCCTCAGTAGTCAAGATCATAGCACCAACATCTTTACCCATTAAGCACTAAAATGACACAAAATAAGTACTTAATACCAACACCTTTATGACTAAATTGAGTTTCAATAAATGCATTAAAGAAATGCACATGTGAGTAGCTTCGATAAAAAACAAAACCATTAAACATGAACCTGACCATAACATCTACTAAACCAAATCAAGCCTCATAAAAGCTGCTCTAAACCACATCCAGCTAAAGTAATAAACATAAACGTGAAATCCGATTTACAGTGACTTCCCATGCACTTTGACTGTATCTAAACTGAAATGAATTGTAGTTCGCCAGCTGAGAAGAGAGAGGGCATAAGCTCTGGCCTAAAAATAGAATCGACAATAATGAGCAAAGACAGCCGAGCACTGAGACGGCAGAAAACCTCAGCTGTAGGAAAGGAACAGAGAGAAACTGAAAGCACGCGCAGGAACGTCAAGGTCAAAAGGGAATCAGAAACATGCATTATTAACGCGCTCATCTCAAAGTGCTTCATCATCCAGTCTTAAAGGACAGAGAGGGGGAGGGAGGGGCAAGCCTGACCCCAAACACATCACCATAGAGATGGAAATGCAACAAAACATAACATCTTTCACAACAATTAAGATTTGTACAGGTGTAGCAGATGATTTGATGCTCCTACTTAGCAAAATGATCCTTCCTGATTTGAAGATTTGGTGACCTTCTTCTCTCGATTCTTGAATTGAGCTGAGCTAGTGCTGATATAAAAAAAAGGTGCAATTCGATGTCTAGAGCTTGTATAAGGTGTAAATGAATGGTGATAATCGAAAACCATAATTTGGCTCCCAGAAGAACTAAAAAAAAAATTGTATAAAGCACAGGCATAACAGGCCTTTTTTCTACATCAGGAAGTGATTTAGAGCTGATGCTATTGGCAACAAGGGAAATGACACCAGGAAATACCGTAATTAAACTTATCTTGCCAATGCCAAATATGCGAATGCCACATAAATGCTCAAAGTTTTTTATTTATGATTTTTTTAAAGCGCTGATCTCTCATAGACCTACATATGGCATCACACATTTAGGACATTCATAACAGCTAAAATCTATTGCACAGAAAATATAGTCACTTTAGTTTCATTACAAATTATGTCAACAAGACGCTTTACATATGTGCGTAGAGTAATTACCACAATAAATTTACAGAGTCAACAAAAGATGCTTAAAACAGTAAACAGAGAATCAAATGTCTCTGTTTGTTTAGCTGTGATTTTATTTGCTCTATTACTAGTCCCAATTCATCGTTTCATTCATCTTTCTGCTTTTACTATTATGGTCTGTCTGGGCTTTATGCATCCACTGGGAACCACTTCAACCACAAATGTCTTTAACCTGGCTTGTGTGTGTTTTATGGGGGCACAGTAGCAGCCTAAAAAAAAACAGGCGTGACCCCTCAGGCATGAATGGAAATGTGGGTCTCTTGCCTTGTGTCGAAAAGCTTGAGTAATTAACAACCCGGGCATCTGCTAAAATCAGAATGTTCACACTTTATTACCCTGATTGTAAAACACTCAACAATCATCAAAAGCATGATCTGTGCAATTAAAAAAGAGATAATGCATCGTTTCATTATGAGCTTAATAAACATCCTCGTAAAAGTGGACATAAACCACCAGGTCTCAATAATTTAGGCTTGTCATTTATTTAGGATTGACTGATCACCCACAAAAACATACAACATAATTAATTAGTAGACAACGGAAATTCTGTTCACTAAATACATGCCCTGTGCATTGTTTCAAATAAAAGAGAAACCTGATATTGCCAAAAAAACAAAAACAAAAACCCAAAAACATAGTTCACACAAAAATGACTATAGCAAACAGCTTCGTTGCAACCTGGTCTAAACCCCTGAGTCACTTGTGTTTCACTATAGACTCCACAACATGCATGAAGTGATTTTGTTACAATTATAATGTATGTTTATCCAAAACTGCAATCATCCCTGAAAACAGAAAAACACATTCATATGAGTGACTGGTCAGTGTTGATGGTGTGAAATGGAGCAGCCTGAAGGTCTTCATCAAACGCAGATACACCATCTGTGGGAGAGGGGCAGCCCTGGAGGCAGGACATGCACCAGGGTCTCTACATACGTGTGTGTGTGCATGTTATTTCTGACACACAGTGACTAATGGCGTCATTTCAGGAGTCACCAGGTTGGGTCTCTGCATTCATTACTGTCGATATTCCACTGACATTACAACAGATAAACAGCACATAAGCATTTGTATTTTGAGTGTCAGAATGTTTTTTCTATGTTGTTCTTATCTTTGATGTTGTCATTTTAGGCATAAAAAAACAACAACAACAAAAAACATGCATGAATGTCATGTGTTTCCCACATCAGGAATTAGGTTAGAGTCCATCTACAGAGTGAAAAGGAAAATGTCTAGAGGAAAAAAATCACACCTGTCTTATGCTAATGTTGCAAAAATGCTCAAAATAAATCTGGATGATTTATTGGCTAAAAAACAGCAGATCTCAGGGGTCTACCTATGACAAAACTGAAAGAGTGTTTCAAGTGTTTTTGACAGACCGAACCCTAGCTGTGTCCTCTGCACAAGAAAATTAATGTTAGAGAGAAACAGTAAGACTTGTTTTATCTCTCTCCATTTATTAGTATGCAACTATGATCTCATCATTAAATTGTCTTTAACTAAAGTTTTATGTTTGTGTTTGTTTTATATTTATGTTTGATTTTCCTGCATCACAAGCTTTGATAAGTGCTTATTTGTCAAAATGAACTCGTGCTTTAATACAAAGAGAACTTTTGGGGGAAATGGCATTTAGTGGCCTCAGAATCGGCATCGGCTGACAAAAAAAAATCTGTCAATCTCGAATTACATCACCAGTAGTTTTCATTATGTTCTTTATTTTTTTATTTTTTATTTTGTTTTGCTGGCTTTGTTGGCTCAACTGTGGAACCAAAGAATCCCACCTTGATGTCTTACATATCACTAGTTTATTAAAACATAGCTTAATAGTGCATACAATGCCATGTTGCAACAAGTTGCTCCCACTAGGAGGTGATTTGTCAATCTCATGGACTCTAGACGTCCATCAAACATCTGTAAACTGATGAAAAGAAGAAAACACATTAAACTGAACTGCCAGTTCACAGCACAATAACCTGCTAATTTTATTCTAAGCCTATTTTAGCCACAGAAGTATTCTGACTTTGAACTGGTTCATATTCCCGGATTTGCATTGCCTGGTGAGTTGGGGAAAGAGGAGCTGGTTTCCATGACTACTCTAAGTTTGCATTATCTCAGGAGTGTGGGAGCATGGTTGAGCTGACAGTGGACACACATAGTGCAGTCCCACATGAAAAGAGCAGACCGAGGAGCTTGGTTTAATCACAGAGATTTACTGCCGGACCAAACTTCCATCTCCAGCCGGGGTTAAAGGGACACTTCACAGCCACACAGTTCTCAGTCTGAGCAACAATGAGACTAGAACACAGGCAAAAGGAGAGAGATAATGAAACCAGGGTTAATAACTGGTGGTTTATAATACATTTGCTTTCTTGAGGTGAAAAAAGTAACAAAATGTAACAAAAACTCATAATTTAAAACACAAAATAGACAGTTATTCTGTAAACTTAGAATACAAAGTTGATTATTCTATTTTTGATGAGTTTCAATCTAAATAAATACATTTCAAGATCTACATTATTGTGTAAATCACCCAGCACTACTAGTTAAGTAGCTGTGGATTTGGGAGCAACATTTTACACTTGTTTTGAGTAAAAATACATAAAAAAACTTGAACCCGGCGATACATCAGAACATATTTGAGCTGAAAGAGTTTTGCCACATCCTGTTCTAGTCAAGCAATCACTTGGCAGGGCCTGTTTTCAGAATGCATCCCTACAAAAAACCCAGCACTCTGCTACTGAGCAGGCTGAGGTCCATGTGAACGAGTTTTTGCTGCTGCAATATATATTTTAGCTGTTGTAGTATGGCGTGTTTGCAATAACACAACAGAAACTTGCCAAAATTGCAGTGATAGTTCATGAATCATGATTGGTGCAGCTGAAGCAGAAGTAGCAGCAGCAGCAGCACTACGCACAAGTTGCAGTCTTATACAAATTTCAAGGAGTCTTTCTTTTCCCTCTGAACAAACAGCAGTGTAGACAGCATTCCTTTGATTCTACGGGGAGTACAGTATTGTATAAGGCTAGGTACAGTGGGCTGTCTCTGGGGGCCAGATCAGATCACAGAAATGCATTTGGAGTTCGCACAGGGGAGAGAGGAAGAGGAAACATGAGAATGACATCGAGCAGCCGGGGAACGAGAAAACTGAGGACACAAACCGACTCTCCATAAAGACACCACTGGAGAAGACACAGAGAGCTGGACCAGTGACAGAGCAGATCAGAAAAGCTCACCATATGATGCCCTTCGCCATTAAATCAGGCAGAGAGCGGCTGATTTCTATGCTAATTCAAAGAGCGAATGGACTGGGATTGTCAGTAGAAGATGCAAATGCACAGAGACCAATGATTGTCATGCTGAATATAATGGAAAAAATACTACGAATATAATGCCATGCACATATTCCCCGCCAGGAGGGGATTCACAGTCAAGAGGACTAGAGTCTGTAGTGCAATTTTTATGATACTAAATCTTCACGCAGCATGAGAATTTGAGATTTCATAGTAATGTTACCATTTTCCAATACAATCATGCGAACTGATAAGAAATCAAATATTGAGTGTAGAGCTGTATCACATTTTAGATAATATCACACAAATAATGTTTCAAGATATTAAAACATGTAAAATCGAGTATATCGTGTATAAAACCAGAAAAATTTTTGCTGTGATTCATTTGTAAACATTTTCTGTTTGTCCGACAATAGTTTGCGCTCCTGTAAATCTAGGCCAATAATTTTTAACACAAATGTGGAGCTCAAATTAGGCTTTTTCAAAGTCATTTTTTTGTTGTAAAACAAATCTCATTTTACAACTTAAACGCAACTTACAGATGTAATAATGGTCTCAATGTCGTTATCAATGCCCAAAAAACATCGAGATATTAATATTCGTTAATATCACCTAGCCCTTTTTTGAGTTGAGAAAAAGTAAGAGGAGCAACATTAATGATCAGCATCAGATTGAACCATTTCAATGCTAAGCCTGGACAATCAATTTTAAATTCAAGAATAACAGTATATTAGTAACATTTTTCTCCTCCTCCTTCTTCCATAATGAAAATTGCAAAATTCAAAATGATAATGGCTTTCAATTGACATAATTAGACCCATATTACTAATTTGAAGAGCATAGTAGTTTGCTACATGCTGATCGCTGAAGATGTTGAACCAAGACAGTCTAACTTTCACACCGGTATGAGGTAAGACATCAAGCATAAGCCTTCATTAATGTGAATGTTAGTGGGGCAAATGTGAGGAGGAGAGAAGAGAAATAACTGCATTAGAACAGTTTGAACCAATGGGGTCTGAGCTGTGTTGATGCCTCTCTGAAATGGATCCACAAATTTGATGTTTGGCTTAGACATAAGTTTCGTAAACATCATCTGTTAGTACATCTTTGCTTAGAAATATTAAAATGTGATAAAATACACACTTATATACCGTAACTGTGATACATAAGATACATTTTAGTGAATTGATAGACTATTAATAAGAGCATTCATACCAGTGACAATGATAAACTTCCATTCCCATTCCAATGTTCTGGTAGTTCTCAAGTTATCTGTCTTTATAAAGTTCTCATCAAACTAAATTTCAGTATGTATTTTAAAGTGCCTTAGAAATTTGCATTATTTATTTACATTATCTTGCAAGATGTAAACTAGGGCATTTACTGGAAATAGAAGAAATAAAGCCAGGTAGTGTCCCTTTAATTTCACTTATCCCACCTAAAACTCATACTTTCAGAACCAGCAACAACTTTTTACCCTTGCCCTCATATGCAACTTCTCCGAGGACCAACATGAGGCAATACACAGACCAACAGTGAAGCATTGTTGCTGCAGATTTCAGATGCTCCTGTAAATCATCACCATGGAAGCCTCACTCACCGCTAACAAGCAGAGCAGCCATCAGCAACAGCACACACATCCACCACTCACTCTCTCACTCACACCCTACCGGCAATCTCATCTAGAGCCAGCCGCAAGAAGGAAACACAACCAAAGATGTGCATGGAGACAGATGGAGCAGGGAACACATAAAGGAGCAGACCTGCAAATGAGACAGTGTGAGACAATGACCTGTTGACAAGGATGGGCAAACAGAGGAGGTATGAGCCTATAGGAAGCCTGGGAGACGTCTAATATTGACTACATTTCTCTCACCGCCACGCAAAGAGGGAGAAGAACGGGAGAGAGACAATCAAGGCCTCCAACATGACTGGAGTATTTCTATTGATCTTTTGCAGTTATGGACTCCCGCAAAAACCTTAAGCTGTGATGAAAAGATGACACACAAGCGTTTTAAGGTGCATTCTTGTCAGCTTTGCATTTGCAGCTAAGTGATAATGCTTAGAGGATTTAACATGCCAGAAAGACAAGTGTACTGCGAGGCAATGTTCCATGGGTAATTGGTGTATCCTCTGGCCATCATGCATGCACCACTAGCCCTGTTTGATGGAAGATCAAAACTCCAGCGACGGCATCAATAACTGTGCTATTTTTAGACGTTATCAAGAAGAGATTCTGCTTTTTATCTCTTCTTGCATTTTAAAATGTTATCTCCCTGTGGGCTGCTGTGTGAGCATCAGATGTGGCGCTGACAGCTCATCTTGTGTGTGGGTTAGATCAGTCTTAATGTATTTGATGTTACCAGAGCAATATACAGCAATGTGGTGTCGCCTCAAGGTTTATTAGCCCAAGGTTAACCCCAGAAGGATACAGACAGTGAGTTTATTGCTTTTCAAATACTGTACGGCAACATCAAGAATATTTCTAAACAAGGGCATGGACTGAATGTAGAACAAGGTCATCGACCTACTATTTCCTCATATTTTCATTCATAAAATAAGTAAAAAACTTAATTTTAGCTTAATAAGCATTATTTCTTATCTCCAGCTCAAATTATTTCCAAATAGTAGAAGGAAAAAAAACAAAAGCTACTAAAAACTAAGACTTAACAAAACAAAGACTAAATATTGCATGTGTAGCTCGACTAAATCACTTGACATCACCACTGTCATGATGAACACAAAGCACACTCGAGTGAACAGGCTGATGGTCCACTTGTAATAAAAGACAAACAAAGCCCCTCCTACAGCAGCTGCATCAGGAGCCGACATGCCTCTGAGCTTTGCATTCACATTAATCAGTGTTTTTTATTTGTTTATGATCCTGAGGTTAAACAAACTGCAACCACGGCTTTGTGAACTTACACTTTCATCTATCTTCACTCCCGCAGCTGAAAAAGCAAACTCTAAAGTCACTACCAAGAGACTCGTGGATTGGACTTCCTGAGAACAATAACATGTAACATAAAGAGGCTAAGAATAGAACAAGTGTCACAATTTGAAATGTGAGAGTCAAGATTATTTATGATTATATGACATCACGCTCAAACAACAGCAAAATCCATTTTTTAACATTGTCTGATTAAATACCATTTCTCTATATTGCTCTTCCCTGCTGTATTAGGTCAAACTAGCATAGCATAGCATAACATAATTGTGACTTTAGTAAGTAAATAATAATAAATAAAATAAGTAAATACTGATAAATTGTGTAATAATTATTTTAGATTATTTTGTATTTCCAATTATACTGTGACCATCAAGGTCGTTCTCATTTGTATCAATGGGACAATTGTTTCTGTGCACAGGACATCAGTTGGTTTGCTTATAATTAAAATGGGTAATTTTGTACAAGTGAGTTCATTTCTGGGTTTAAAATCAATAAATACGATATTGTCAGGCAGTGAACAGAGAGTTGTCAGTGATTTTTTCTGACAACACGTTAAGACCAAACCAATGCTAACACTAGTCAATTTGTTCAGGTGTTCCAGCTAATTTCGAAATGTTCTAAATTTCCTCTTGAAAACAAAAGCTTACTACTACTTGCCCTAATTCTAGCTTTGGTAAAGTTTACACCAGTGCCATGCAGCCATACATCATTGACTAAACAAAGAAGGTACATGCAGTGGTGTAGAACCACCCACTTTTCATGAACTCATTTCCATATGGCAAATCAACAAAGACACAAAGGCAAATTCAACTGCAACCAGTATGTTCATTATCAGAGGGACACAATGGCATTGTTGAAGCAGTTTTAACAAGAGTAGGTCTGAAACCAACAATGTAGTCTTTAAGCATGTGTTTTAAAGTTCATAGCCACATAACAATAGCAATTAATGTAACTGTTGCAGCGATAAAGGTTACTCTTTATCCAGTGGATCTGACACAAAACCAGATGAAACATAAAAAGCATAAAAAGGGCATTTGTTAGAGGGCACCACGCCAGGGACATATTGAACCACATACAACACAAAGTAAATCAGGGCCAATTGTATTCATGCTTAGATTACAGGTAAATCTAAGTATACAAATTTATAGAATCTAACATTTAAACAGCACTTTAAAAGGGCGAAGCTGTGTTCACACTACTTCACATAGAAAAGCATAAATCTTATTCAGAGCTATCCATTTAAGAAAACTATCTTCATGTTTTAACGCTCAAACCAAATGCAGAAATGATCAACCAGGAGCTTCAATTAGCACCTTTTCAATGGCATTCATTAGCGACGTGCGATCACTCTGCACCTCGATAAGTCTGAGTAATGGAGCCGACGCAGGCCGGCTCAGCTGTAAAAGGCTACTGCGAGTATCTCTACACAAAGACTTCAGTCAGCACTCCAGAAACAGATGCTTTGTGGAGTAATGAGAGGGCCTCTTCAAAGCAGGCCAGCGTCAACAGAAAGGGCTCCCTCATCGGTGTGATATCCACTAGGTCGGATTAATGAAGCTGAACTAGCCATTTGACACTTGATTTTTGCTTTAAAAACTATGATAACAATATTCAAATACAGACCATTATTTTTAATATTTACAATGTAACTTTTACATTTTTGTAGCAATTTTTATCATGAACAAAAATGTCAGTATTCAATTCTTCAAATCTAAATATTATCTAGGGCTGTAACTAACGATTATTGTGGTAATATTAGTGTTGGGTGATATTGTTTTGATGATGTTGTTTAGATTATGTAATTAGTTGTTAAGAACTAACATTTTTGCAAAGCTTAAGATGAGTTACTGTCATTTGAGAACGTTCATAGATTTACAGAAAAACAAAAACATTTACACTATTTTTCTACAATTCTATATATATTTCAAGATATTTCTGCTTTGATTGTATCTACAGTAGGCTTGGAGAATTAATCCAAAAAATTGCAAGATCGAGATTGAAACCGTATTAATTGTCAATTATTTGGTTGTAAGTATTGAATTGAAAGATCGGAAAAAAAATTGTCAGCAAAAATCTGTGGTTTGGGGCTAAAATCAAGCTTTGAGACAGAATATTGATATAAAAGTTCCATAAAATATGGTAAATGGGACATATTGAAAAACTAAATCAAATCGGAAATTAAGATTGACCAAAATGAGAGAGAGAGATTGCTTAGGCCCCATTAGGTTTTCTTGTCTCGTACAAGTGTAAAAATAATTATGCACAGTGCTTTAGGGCTTGTAAGAAAAGGGCTGTATATTAAATAAGAACCATAATTTAGTTGGTTATTCAAAAAAGTTTAGCTTTATTTAGTAATGTCAGTAAATCAAGTATTGTCGGTGTGTATCTAAAGACAACATTAGAGGGTGACATGTTTGTATTATAAATACAGTTTATGTAGTAAAAAGCAAGGCCGATATTTGTTTGTTACAACAAATCTCAGATTTACTGTAGCAAATGAATCTAAATTATGCATATTACATTTATTTTGTTGACTTTAGTATTTTATCAGGTAGAAAAGAATTAGTCCTCTTCATACATTTTGACGTCCATATAGCTACTGTCTGCATTCACAATTCAAATTTAGTTTTTTTGACTAAAATTGTGATTGCTGTTAGATTTGCAGTTTGTATTTTAATAATAATATAATGCTTGTTTATTTTTTTAAATCTAAACAAGGGAATTGATAAACTACTTTCAGAACATGCTTGTACAGATCCAGGCAACAAGATTAAGAGTTTTTGTGCAGAAAACAGGACTAATCTTGATAGTCAATAACTGCATCTTATACATCTAATACCCATTCATTGTGTCCCTTTGACTCTGTGATTCTACATAGGTCCACAACAGAAAATATAGTTTAGCTCACACTACAAAGCCATTTTTGCCACACACAAAAAGAGTAGAATAACTTGAGCATTTTACAGATTTCCCTCTAGTCCTCAATTGAAATTAATGGAATTCTAGCTTAACGGGAAATGCAAGAACAACAAAAGAGTGGCTGATGAGCAGTCAGAAGCAAAACTTGACATGGCAGAATAAGAACTATCCAGATTGAGTTAATGAGATTTTCACAGATCCTGTTGCATACGCCAAAATAATACAGGCTGCCATCCTTTTAAGTAGTCCCATGGCCTGTGGGTCCCTGACTCTAATCCCCAAATCAATAATCCTGGTGTCAATAGAAACCCACACAGTGAACTGAATAGATTTGTGACACCTGATACATTATAGAAGAGCGTGGTGATGGTACAAACGTGAGCAGATGAAACGCCTCTATTCATGTCTATTGCACCATTGTTGTGTGTTTGATTTACCAAAGGGGCTTTTCCAATTTGTCTCCTCCTATGTTCAAAATTCAAAATAAAGTCTGTAAGAAGTCAGATTTGAGCTTTTATCTTGTATGTCCTTGTTCATTCCTTTGCTTACAAATGTCAATTATATTTGTATTGTGAAGAGGACAAGACCATGTTTAATTCACATGGTCTAATTTATAAATTCTATTCTTTGTTTGATATGTGATTTGACAAAACTCAAATGATGAAACTATGTTTGATTTAGCTTTGAGAAAGGATAGGCTGAATTAAGTAAAAAAAGAATGAATATTTATTCTACATTTGCAGCATGATGGTAAAATGTATTGTTAACAAATGCTCTGATGCTGAATATGTAGGAAAATTGCCTCCCATCCAAGCATACTACTTTAGACAAATGAGTGTCTGGCGTGCAGCAGACAGAGATAATGATGGTTGTTTTACACAAAGAGAGACAGGTGCGGCACACCTGACTTTAGCCCCTCCCCCATCGTCTGTTGGATTACAGACGACCCTCAATATGACCCTGGCTGCACATGAACACATCATACTTTGTGAAAATGGATATGCAGGCATACAGTTTAGACAAAAACAGTGTTAAAAATATTGCTGAGCAGTAAAATGTTAAGTTATTAGAATGAAGCAGGAGTAAATAGAGTCGAATATTAAAGCCAACTGTACATAAGCACACTCATTGAAGACTTTTAGAAGTTACAATGTAAGCTGATTTTTCTGCTGTGGTTGTCATACCTTACCCAACTTAACAGTAGGACTAAAGCATAAAAGCTGACTGAGTAAAATGTCTTAAATTGCAAAAAAAGTATTGTCGGTGTGTATCTAAAGACAACATTAGAGGGTGACATGTTTGTATTATAAATACAGTTTCTGTAGTAAAAAGCAAGGCCGATATTTGTTTGTTACAACAAATCTCAGATTTACTGTAGCAAAACCAGTAAAAGATGCTTTTGTCACAGGTGCTAACACAGCTGTATCACTGTAGGCTTGGGAAATATACTTATTAAAGTCCATGACAAGCTTTCACATTTTTCTTGACTTTAATTGGTGTAATATTTCCTGTGATAAATATTGGTCATAGTTTACAGCTGCTGACTTGCTGTTTGTGAAGAAAAATTGAGACATCAAAGTTAATCATGAAAGGAAGTAATCGAGCTAAGTTCTACAATGGAATCTCTCTATTTTTGTCAACAAAAAGCAACATTTCATTCAAAATGAAACATTTTACACACAACTGACTCATTTTTCCTGACAGCTTGGACAATAATTTAATAAAACCATGGGTAAACGGTATATTATATTCGTCAAATCAGTATTGTTGCATCATTATGGATTTGGCAAATTATTATAGGTAACAGTTGCACTGCTAGCAGATCACAATGTTACAATGTTTTACTGAAATGTCATATCTCTACTAACCAAAGACCCCGGGACGCCTATCTTAACTGTATTCTGAACAAGTGACTGTTTACATGTGATCTGAGCGTCCCAGGACACTCCCAGACACCTGATAGTGTGAGCAGTATGGTTATGTCGGTTTGGATTCAAGGAAAAATGCTAGCGTGGGAAAAGTATGCAATATCATAGAGAAGTAGCCCTTCCACTTTTAATAGCTCTATTGTCTGGGTAAAATATCTGCAGGTTATATATATCACATGGTTGTAATGGATGAGTGTGGATATGACAAAGCACCAGTTTCAATTGCTTGGGAAGAGACAAAATGATACAGGTGTTACCAAAAACTTGACAAGACTATTAAAAGCAGGAATGTGATGAAGAAATACCAGGATTTATCTTTCAGATTTCGACATGTCAGAGATTATAAATCAAACAATTATATTTATTCAACACTTTCTAAAGAGAAAAAAAGGCTTCTAGAAAATACAAATTAGGGCTGGTCAATATGCTCATACATTGACAAACTCACTATTTTGGTTTATTGCAGCTGTCTGCTTAAACATAGACTATTTGAGTATCGGGCTTGCCAAGTTTAAGTGACCAAGACATGCAAAAGCATCTGAAAAGGCACCCAAAAACCATGGAACATAAGACTGGCTGTGTTTTCATTATGCGGCACTGCTTCTCCCTCTTTTACAGTTGCAAAGCAAAATCTGGGGGTTGCGAGATAATTTCAAGATGTGGGTTTTATAACTTTAGCATCAGATTTTACTGGAAATCGTCATATAAAGCAATAATTCTACAAAAATAAATTTGCTTAGCCAAATTTGAATGGTTTTCCAACTTGAAATTTTTAAAGACATTAATTTTATTCTGCTGCGGGGATCAATATTTTGTGGGTCCCAGACTGAAAGGTTTGGGAACCACTGTTCTAAGGATCAGCGCACATTTTGCATGAAAAAAATGTTTTGGTAAAACCTGTAGAGAAATCTGAGAAGACACAGAGCATTTTTAATGCAAAATAAGTAGACTAAATAAATAAGTAGTGAATAACTCTTAGTTGGGTATATCAATAATTATTTGTGAACTTAAAGCTCTTCCAAAGTGTTGCTTATTCCACAGATGAGGTCAAAACAATGTACTCTATCTCATCACAAAAAGACTGGAAAGGGCTGAGGGTCTCAAATTAACCAAACATAAACATGCTGTGGTTTGTTTTATGGGTAAAAAGACTTGAAAATCTTAGTTTGTCTCTAGATTTTATTAGGGTCGTCACACCAAACTGAAAAAAGAAATGAAATCCAAAAATAGACCAGCAAATATGATACAGAATATGCAGCAGTTGCTTGTGCTTGCGGTGGGAAACCTGGTGAAATGCTGGCTTGCAGGTATCTGTGTAAAGGTTAAATGGGCTCTGTGACTCATGCATCAGAGTGAACAGAGCAGCAGAGATGAAGTGGGCTCAGGGTCAACACAGCTGTGAACTGCAAATGGTGGGAAAGGGGAAGAAAACGACCTAAAAGTGTGTCAAGTCGTGTTCAAACCTTCAGGCTGCGAATTGTCAGACACAAGCTTGTCACTTTATAACACAAAAATATGCAGCGATACAAAGAGGCCATAACTTCACAAACCAGAACTAATTGATATAAAAAACTAAACTTTATTGAAAGTTTTGGAAGAAGTATGACACACAATAGCAAATGGATGAATAAATGAATAAAATAAGGAATGAAAGAGTCTATCTTTCTCTGACCAGATCCATCTCTACAGTGGATAAGATTTCAGGGTTACTGTATCTCTCTGGACACAACCTCAATCAAATGGCCTAAGATACTTACTAATGGATGTGCCCACAATCTGTTTAGACATCAATACAGGCCACAACCATAACTGAAAGCAATGCTCTTTCACATTCTGTTCTGTTCAGTGGTAAAACAGTGTTTTCTATCAGGCTTAGCTTCGGATGTGTCGTTAGGCATTATCACTATGCATTTAATTATTTTGAATGAATGAATAAATGTCCAGGGGGAATTGTTTAACAGTAGAGAGTATATAGCAGCCAAACAGGAACACAGACAGGGCACTATCAATTACTATCAAAAATCTAAATTTTCCAAATAACAGAGCATGCACCATACATTTTGTGTGTTCGCCCCGCTTAAACAAAGCTATAGAGATGGTAGATGGCTTGCAACATACATAATTTCCTGAACCTCCAAAAGGGTGCAGCTCCTTTCAAGGTGAAAACAAAGCTCAAACACATTGTAACAAATGGCATTTTATTGATGGTGTAAACTTCAAAAAAGCATCTAAAAACTACATTTAATGATCTATGTTATGTTGTATAAGACTAATTGAAGACATTTCACTGACAAAACAATAAATGCTTTTGAATTGAACCATTGGACCCACAGCTAACCTTTTTCCCTTAATCAGATTATGTGTATATTAATAATAAACACCAATGGCCAGCCTGGCACCACCATGCCTCCACTTAATTTGATTTCACTCAAGCTAATATGTCAGATATTATAGGACTGCAGATGGTTCCCAAAAAACAGGAAATATGGTCGTCCAATCAGCGTACAGGAGTGGCATACTGGCAAGAACCAATCTGAGTTGAGAAAACAGACTACATGTTCTCCTGCTTTGACCTTGCGTCAAATATTAACTTAGAATATAAAATTTTACCTTTTATTTTGCAAGTTAACCACACAGAATTATCAACAATCACTGACTTCCTGGATGACAAAACAATCAAAAAGCAGTGATTGGCCAAAACAAAAATCCTAGTACTATGAAGCAAAAGAACCCCAATGACGCTTTGTGGAAACCGTCTGATGCATATAGTGAATGAAAAATTCCTACACGTGCTAAGCGTTTGGTTTGGTGTTTCTAACTGCACCGACAAACAACAAAAAAGTTTGAAAGTTTATTTCAGTCTTACTTTTTCTTTTGGCCCAAAATAACTTAAAAATGTTGAATTCTATATCATTGTATATATATACAGTATATAAAAATGAAACTGTCAAACAAGATACACATGAAGAGCAGAGTGTGTGTAACAAAATGTAATCTGGAGATCAGTGAAAGGCAGAGCAATGGTTATCTACCAGAGAATAAAGATCAAACATGCATGAATCTTTCTGAATACAACTTCAAGGCTAAACAAGAAAAAATACAACCATGGCAAATATAAGTGGATTTTAAATAGGTCTCCTTCAAAGGTCATAACATAACTTAACCTAATCTCAAATTTTCAAGCAGCAAACTCATTAATCAAGAACAAAATTGCTACACTAACAGATGAGCAAAACTGCTGATGTATTGGATGTGACCACATTCTGTTTACATCAATACCAGCTGTGTGAGAACAACTTTCACAGACGGTCCAGTGCCCAGTGGCAAAAACACAGCCTAAAGTAGAGCGGTGTGTAGTTTTGCGGTCCGTCTGACATCAGCAGTACTGCGAGCTGCTGTGACAGGAACAGTGACTGCATCAGGCCTGGCTCGGATCGGACAATGCAGAATATGTGGCAGCCCAAAAAAAGCGGCGCACTCAGCAACTCTATAAGGTCCAGAGGGGCACAAACACAGAGGACAAAGAGATGGCAAGGTGGCTTCTGTGAAACATCATTGATTTTTATAGGCTTCAAATGATGCTGAGTAAGATCTTACAGAAAAGCACTTATTTGTACAGTCATTCATAGCGAGCAGACGTCCAACTCTGTGATATAAAACATGTGGAGGCATTCTTTTAGCGGAAATCAATTCGCCGGGAAAATGTGTACAGTTTTATACTCCCCTTGTCCAGTCCAAAACTCTAAATGTGATGTATTTCAATTGGTTTATCAGTTAAAGGACATTTCCTGTGAGTTGACAGAATGACTCCCCTCAAAGGCCACAGTGTTTACTCCTCCTCATCCCGACACTTTATCTTCATGGAAAAACATTCTTCTTTGCTACTATGGGTCAAACTCACTATATTGGGAGATCAGGACTCAACACTATTATCAAGCTATTAAAAAACAAATAATTTGGACAATTTACATGCCTTCATAGGAATTGCAAGAAAATGTATAATCAGTGTAATCTCAAAATGATTATTGTGATTATTCATGACATAATTATAATTGTATGTACAATTATGTTGAACAACTATGAAATATGTCACTGTCTGACCAGTCTAGTAAAAACCTTGTCTCTAAATCTCTATACTATGATGTACTAGGTCAGAAATTGACAGTTTTAAAAGGCAGAAAAAATGAAATGAAACCTTTTTTATACTATAAACTGAGTTTTGTTATGATTCAGTTCTTGCCTTGATGCACGTGTCACAACTGGAGCAGCATTTGAATGAGCACTTTTATTACTGCAACTTAAAGCCAAAAGGTATGGAAGAATATTTCTATGTTCATATTTTAGTCCTTCCTGGATCAATTTTGTAAAAAGTAACAAGAAGATAAAACATCCCTTTTGGAACACCACCATAAACTTGCTGTTTACTTAG
The DNA here is from genome assembly GCA_038363315.1 of Mugilogobius chulae. Lineage (NCBI taxonomy): Eukaryota > Metazoa > Chordata > Actinopteri > Gobiiformes > Gobiidae > Mugilogobius > Mugilogobius chulae. The sequence goes on along the minus strand of CM076409.1, from coordinate 34,835,677 downwards.
ACTGTAAAAAAGATACAGAAATGAACAATTGTAAAAAAATGCACAGTGATAGTGTCATATTGGACAATGCATAATATCCATCCAAAAGCTCTCACTGGTCTACCATAATAAACCATTCAAACATCTATATTTGATGCTATACGTGCACATAAACATGCTAATAAAGCCAATAGACGTATTGTGCATCACACAAACCACAAAACATCGCATTGCAAGTGGAGTGAAAGGGCTAAATCCAGGCCATACATAATTACACACTCTACAAATCATGCAGGACAATCATAAGATAACATTTCCACCAGGCTAATACCCCAGAAGGCAAAAGGTTGCTATTTATCATTTTGCTATCGAGAAATAATAGAGTCATTGCTGATGTATTCGTTTCTAGACGCATCTGTAATGATTCTTTTTAAGGTTGGCTGGTTCTGCCTGTCGTGTAAAATTGGTGCAGTATGTTTAAGTTGATAAGGGAAGAGTCTTAATGGCTTCCTTGACCTAAATCTCCACTAATCATTTTACAACAGTGACTTATATATGCAGGAGGATGTTATTATTGTTGTTAATCCCACTCTTAAAGCTCCCACTAGCGTTCAAACAATCGTGTTGTTTTAATGAGATAAAGGTGTGATTAATAGACCACACAATAATACACAGATAATTACACAGCCAGTATTTGACATCTTTGTGAAATTAGGTGCTTCATCTTGACTTTGATTACTAAGTTAAACCAAACTTAGACATTGAATGAATTGTTCTAACCTGGGCTTGTTTAGATCTGCTCATAATGATCATTTTGTTCATCGTTTAGACTAGTGGTTTTTCCTTTGATTAATTGAAAAGTTAAGTCACATGACAAAAAGAATTTGGTTAGTTTGACTCAGATGAAACTGAAGTAAAGTTGTTTGAGAATCTTGGTGGAGATACATTAAATGTTTTCATGTTAACTGTTTGATTTCAACTTTCTTTTACCGCTTATAGCAAGTTTTGAAACCTATGAACAGACAAGATAATAGTTATTGGATTTCATAAATTTGTTGATGATGATTATTTTAATAATTGATTAGCTGCAATTAACATTGATCAATGGTCAAGTTATTTTTCACACGTTACAAGTCAAGGTAAGTCTAATCAATACTTTTGATTATTCAGGTCACAACATAATTTTTAATTTGTTAACAGATTAAAAATAAAGTTTCATTTTTTAAAATCAACTTTAGTTTGTCATTGAGAAAGGTAACTTAATGCACCGGTCATGGGTAAGAGACAGTTTTAGATGAGGACGCAGAGCATCTCTAAATATTCTCACTTTGACTATAGGACAGGGCAACAGCTTTGTCATATCCTCCATTCCCCGTGTATCCACGGGAACAGCTCAAACAACAATGGAAGCAGAACTAACAAAAAGTGTAGACTTCATATTGCACTGAGGCCACTTCCAGAGTCCATGCTTCAGCAATTCTGAAGAATGGGTCTGGTCACCACTCCCCACACCTGTGTTTCAGATCAACTCCACAACACAATGAGCAATAGTTTATTTGTGTGATACACATTAAACAAAGCAAGGCTGTCTTTTAAACCAAAATCTAACTTCACCCACATTCAAATCGTTTTTTTGCTTCGCTCATTGTTTCTGCAGAAATCTGCGATGTTTTTCAGTTCCACATGATAATTTTTCCATGTATTTTTTTGTCGTAAGCAGCCATGTTGGTTTTCATATGGGAGACAATACGCGTCCCTGATTGGCTAATTAATCTGTCAATTGTGCCCATTGAAATTCAAAGGAGGGACACAGCCAGACAATATATTTTCAATATATCCAGATTTTTCATTTTTAGCAACAATGTAAAAAGTTCATTGCTTTGACTAGTTTACACAACTATTGTGAACAAATAAATAATGGTGAATTTTAAAAATTACTATATGGTCTTTCAAATAGTTTTAAGTCAAACACGTCAGCCAAATATGATTTTTTTTTTTATATTTGATGACATAGCATATGCTTTCTTTGCTTTGTTTTCTCTATGATTTAACCTATAAAATATATTGTTCATCTGTAATTTGTTGTCATGTATGCATTAGTAATTGCAAATGATTTCTCTGAACAATGTTTAGCTGTGCATGTTTAGTTAATTAACCTACAAAGCATTTCTGCAAATAATGATCAATAAATTCTGCAATAAATATATCAATGGTACTCATAGTTGGTATTCGATGACGCACTACAGAACGCTCAACGCAATTGCATCCGGACATATGGCTGTGAATGAAATCCCAGTTACACCACCTCAGACTGGGCCCATCACAGCTACTACCAGTCTGGCAGCTCCCACTCTCACCCACTGCCATCTGTTCCCCACCTGAGCCACAAGATCATCCACAAGCACCAAATAAAGCTCTGTTTGAAATGAAAAATATTAATAATGCTGGCTAAGATAACAAAAAATATATATCAAAAATTACTTAAATCTAGATTATGATTTCAGTTGTATTCATTCAAGCACAATGCATGTTTCTTATTGTGTTTCTTATTGTTTTCACCACTACAATGTGATTGGTTTAATTCATCTGATGTCAATGCAGTTTGTTAATACAGTTTTATAGTATTAAAGAAGGTAATGCCTTTTCTAGTTCTCCACTTGTCACTCACTTAGTACACGACAAATACTGACCAATAGAAAACTAGTGTATTAGTGTATCATGACACTGACCTGATCACATTTTGACCTCATAGTCATCAGTAAATATCAAGTTGGTCCAGAAAATGTACAACTTGTAGTCATGATGATGTTTCTGACAAGAACCTTCTGTAGTAAGTAGAGATCGACCGACATGCGTTTTTCTTTGGCCGATACTATACTTTTTAGGCTGATTTTTGAAATTTTTGTTTGAAAGCATAGCTGGGGTGAGATAGTATAACCAAAAAAAAAACAGCAACTATTATTCACTGTGGTAAGTGCATTTCTTTCACACAATGTAATGATGCTCAATTGTATTTTGACCCAAGAAACAATCATTTCATATCCGTATGAAAGACTCTCATATTGTTCATATTGACAAAGAAAAAACTCTTAAGGGGTCCTATTGTGTTTTTTTTTTCATATTTAGTAAGTAACTAGAACATATGTAGATCAGTAATTTATCTTTTGTTCATTGTAAAACACAAAGTTGATCTAAAACGACTTGAAAATAGAAACAGCTCTACGACTTCCTGTTCAAAACTGCAGATCTGATAAGCCCCGCCTCTTCAATTTAAAATGTAACTGTAAGAAGCAACAGACTTAAAATAACAAATTATTATTGTTGGAAAGTAGCTATGGGACAGTTTTGAACCACACATGCTTCACTTTGAGTATTAATCTTTTGAAATATATCAAGTAAATACAGACAAGTGGGAGGGGATAGGTGGTAGGTGAGAACGAGGATTTCTGAGCACTTGAGCTGCAGCTGAAGAACAATAGAAGATTACTCAAACATGCAAGAATCAATTCAAATAAATTTTGAGTAAACTAATAATGAAGGAAGATCATTATAACCAGGTTAAAAACTTGTGAAAAGTGTTTTTGACATAATAGGTCCCCTTTAAAGCTTGTGTTGCTGTCAAAGTCGTAGAACAAGAATAAAACTTAAAGTCATGTTAATGATGATATAAAAATTGCAGACTAGGAGATAGATACAGTAAATCTTATTGTTTCTCTCCAAACCAACTCAGACTCAGCTGATCCCTGTGAGTGCGGCTCTATCGGTTTATCTCCAATAGTAAAGAACAATATTCCAAAAATATAGAAGTAGAAGAGGTAAAAGAGGTAAATACAGTACATGTATCTACCTTATTCCTCTAGTAGAGCACAGTTCACTGATTGGTTAAATCCACCTGTCACTCACTCAGAACATAATCAATATGAGAAAAAAAAAATCAGAGCACAATCTGACTTTTCTTTTCCTATTTCCCTGCTCTACTTTCAAAAGACGTGTGGAGTTTTGTTTCAGTCAATGGTAAAATGCTTTGCCTGATTGGTTGATGCTTCCTCATTCACCAAATAGTTTTGCCAAATGATCCTTTCAAATCCAAATGTGCCAATTATATTCCAAGAAGCCTCCTTTGTTCCAAATGTGCAAAATTTAGATCTATTCAGACTTCTTGTAGCAAATCATTTCAAATGAATGAGGGAAAGGTAAAAATATCCTATTCAAAATCTACAAACAAAGACAGCTGTAGTGGCACTGTGTCAGGGTGTGTTCACACTTCACAATCATCACATTAACAGGACTAAATCTGGACTAGACCAGTACTGACTAGAACAGGGCCAAACCAGACTACATTTTGGGTTAAAACAAATAAAAATGGCAACTGTGAACATACCTTCAATTTACAGGATGAGCTAACAATATTTTACCTGCTTTAATCTAGCTTCATCTACAATGCTAGTGGTTCTTAATAAAAACAGCCATCACCACATGTCCAGCTGGGATATTTGCATGTTTACAGGGAAGACCACTCCCACTTTTTACCCCAAAACCAATCGCATGAGGACGGCTATTAACACAAACAGCCTGTGATGCTAATTGTATTCATTTGGCCGGTGTTGTGAGCCAGAGTTTGGAAAACCTGATGGGACAAAAAGCCAGACTCCATTACCACGAGCTCCTGAAAACAGCTTTCTAGGGAGGAACTGAACTCATTATCACGTTTTTGTGTGTGCCTGAGGCAGTTCAAGACTTAAGGGGATTATTATATTTAATCGCAAAAATGTGAAACTAAATTGAGGAAATCTAATGACGATTAGAACGGCTGAAAGCTATTTATAAAGTTGTCCTAATAAAATTATTCTTTAGCATCAGTAGATCAATCCATTTGTAATTAAATCCATTTAACTACCAACAGGTCAAAGGTTAGCTTAATCCTTGCCTCATTAAATTCAGCTAACATGATGCCAAAGATCAGAAACAGACTAAACAAAGAGTAAGAAATATACATTGAAATGTGACCTAATCCTGATAAATTCTGAAGAATCTGCCAGAAATACTGCACTTTAACTTTCATAGTATATAAAATCCTAGATGAGGTTTTTTCTCCATGTGATCCTTTTTACTAGTACTGCAGGGTTGATAAGGCAGAAAATCACAGTCAAAATTCTTAAAAGGAGCTGTTACAACATTCTACAGACCACGATATTTAATCATGCTATTTAATACAAATGGAGAAAAGCTATAATGAATATCTGTTTGCAGTTTTTGTTGTAGCCTATTAGTGAACGGATCTAATAGAAATCTCTTGGTTCAAAATGTGTTAAATTATCTTATATTTCAAGCCAAAGTACAATGTCATTTTGAGCAAACATAAATAGATCACAAGATTAACCACAAAAAGACAGAAAAATCAGTTATTTAAGAGATTGTACTACATGTGTCTGTCTCTTTTTGAAGTGAACTTTTTTCATATTAAAGATTAAAAAATGTGCTTATATTCTACATTTTATTTCACATCTCAAAATCTCAAATGCAAAAACACACTTAAATTAGTTTCCCAAATCTGTGCAGCTCTATTTTTATGAGATAAAACTGGACCCTTCTGTATTTTTCTGGTGTCAATTTGTGCCACAATTTACTGGGAAATGTGGCAGACAGCGAGAGCCCCCAACCAACCGTAATCCCCACCACCTGAGTGTATCTAATGACCCATAGTTAAACGCAGTGGCAGTAAAAGATGACATTGACAGTGTGTGTGTGTGCGTGAAAGTGTGAGTAATGGCTGGGTGCTGCCTGACAGACTGGGACAGGCTGAAGTCATGTCTCTTGACGTCTCCCCGGGATACGGTCGCTGTAGAGACGGGCTGCTGAGGAGCTCACAGTGATAATAAGAAGTCTCTGTCAAAATGTAGCTATAGTACAAGATAGATTTAAAAACAGACCATCACATTTCTGGGATGGATGAAAACAAGTTCTGAAAATGGGTCAACTAAAAAAGGGGGCATGGGTTTGCAAAGTGTTCAATATCTATGATCTGACCATAAACTGGATCTAAGATACTCTCAAAAGATAATAGCACGGGAGCTGCTGTTGTTGAATCAAATATTGTCATCAATCAGTAGGAAGAGAAAAACTGGGATTATGTTTTGACTAAATGACAAAAAACCTACAGCATTGTGTATATCATCTAGCTGAGGTAGAAAGTGTGATTTTTGACTGCGTGAATGAATCTCATTCATATTGTCAAGGGTCCTTTTAATATTGCTTACCCAAACTTTTCTGATCGCGACCCCCAAAATAACCATATTCCCAACTCGCGAAACTTAGGTTAAAATGTGTTTATTTTAGTAGTTTATGGCTTTATATGACCAAATTCAGTCAGACAGTTAAAAAAACAGAGGAATTATTAAGTGATATGTAAAATTACATCTTCAACACTGGAATTTCCCCATTGTGGGACAAATAAAGAAATATCTTATCTTATCAAATCATCTTGCGACCCCCAAATATTGCTTCGCGACCCCCCGAGAGATCCCGACCCCCACTTTGAGAACCACTGCTCTAAAGGATGGAACAACAACTCCGACTCTTGTGTTAAGTTTTGTTTATGGGCCATTACAGCATTGCAAATGAGATTTTTGTCTTGATGTTTAAAAACCTTAATTGAAAATCTAACAGTGTAATTGCAGGCGGTGAGGTAACAACCTCTACGGCAAAGTGAGGACTATACACACTGTACTTTTGGAGAAAATATCTGTAGACTAATTATACGTATATTTAAAAAAACAATTATTAGTTATGTGCTACTGCTTGATACAAAGAAATGCTCTACTCTAGACAAAGCACACGCCAGTCCAAATAAACGGCTGATGTCAACACACAACACTTTTCTCTCTGATTTTACGACAAGACAAATGGTGTAAATTCATGTCTGACACCACCAAATGTGATTCCTGCTGCTAATTTGTGACACTACCCCCTTGGATTTAGCCACACGGAAATTACGCTTCAACGGTGGAAAATGTATTGGATTTGACATCTTAACCAAAAAACATTTAATTCTTTAAAACAGAGCTTCAACTATGTTTTCAAAACACTTACATTTCATTCTCAATTTTGATACTAAAGAAGAGGCTTAATACTCAATACTCTGACTCCACAGTAAGAATTGAAAAACGCACATTTTATTAGACAATAGACCAACAAATACCAAGCTAAAGATGATTCCAAAACGGTTCAGAAACTTTTGAACAAGAATCATGTTTCAATACTTTTTTTTGCTGATTAGAATCTGATTTTAAATAGTTTTGATTTTACTTCATTATGACTGTAATAACTTAAAAAGAAGCAATGAACCAGCTTGAAGCAAATAGTTTAAAAGAAAATTTGTGTTGTCACAGTAAAAATGTAAAACTTGATCTTGATAGCTAATAACAAAAAGGCTAGATACCTGGTATAATGATTGCGATGAGACTTTCTGTAAGTACCACATAGCCTCTGTCTGAGGTTTAAGTTATGTGATACCAGCTTTCAAAAACTGTTCAAGTTTTAGCCTTGTTTCATTTTTTCCTTAAAATCACCACATATTCAAATGAATCTTTCTCTGATACTAGTCAACCTCAAGTGAAATGATTTTATGCAAAGAACCAGTACTGAGCTGAATGAAATTTGCTGATCAATAGTAAACCAAAGGAGGCTGCTGGTGCCATGTTGGTACACAAGAGACACCTGCCTGTTCATTTCAATAGCTACATTACATTCAGCACAACTAGCTAAGCGTGCTCGGGGTATTTCCCGGGGTTAATTCTCCACAGATGACGCTGGGAAGAGTCTATGCAGCTGGAGCATCTCTGGCAGACATCAAATAATCCTCTCAGCGCCGCGGGCCTGACTGCACCGGCCGGTCTTCACGACAATAAAGCTGCTGCAGCCTCTGAACATCTTCATACAACAGATAGACACTGTGCGCTTTTTTCTCTCTTAGCTTCGCGTTTGTATTTTTTTCAATATCAGAAGCTAAGGCCGCTCTGTCTTTGTCGCTGCAACAACACAATCCATAAAACCGCGACAAAACGTATCCAAGCGCCTCCATATTGCTGTATTATCGCAAAAGCACCTGCGCGTAACCAAGCATCGCCGCCGGTGCCTGAATCCGAGCCGTCTTGCACTTGCACTGCACCATTATTTTCCTCAAGCGAAAGAAAAAAACATGAGAAGGGAAACCTAATACGTGTCCATGTTAAAACGTGGAAAAAACATGGTCCAACTCACCGTGCTGGGCTGCTGCTGTTGCCGCTGCTCCGGGTCCGCTCTGTGCAGGAGGAGATGCTGGTAAATGTGGAGGTGTGGGTTTGGAGACGGTGCCTCTCTCTCTCTCTCTCTCTCTCTCCTCTCTCTCTCTCTCTCTCTCTCTCTCTCTCTCTCCGCCGCTGCAGCAGAAGTCCTCCACACGCACACGCACACGCAGGTCACGCACGCACACGGCGCAGCAGCAGCTCCCCTCCGCCCCCCAGCGATGCAGACACGAGCAGCACACTCTGCATTTGCCAGGAGGACTATGAAAATATAAAAAGGTAGGCCTATTGATAAAAACAAGGACATTTGCTGAGCACTTTTTTTAATGTTTAGTCGAAAAACTAAATGTTATTTCACGTTGTGATAGGCTATCAAGTAGGCTTGTTTATTTTCAAAAATGCTAACATCTTGTTGGCATGTTCATTTCCTGTTCAGTTCATTTCATGGGGCTTCACTACCTCACTTTGAAAACTAAACAATATAAGATCTGGCTGTGGCAAGCAATTTGTTGGTGGTTTTCTCTGTCAACTTGTTAAAGGCTTGTGTGTTAAAAAAAAGATGTGTTTGTGCGCTAATCCATATGCAATAATATAATTACAGAGGTCCTCCTCCCGAGATCTTTCTTTTAGCTTGGTCTGCTGCGCTCATTTTCATGGGGGAGTCTAAATCTAATGCTGCGTTCTATGCAACTGGGATATTTCCTATAGGCTACTGTATGAAAAATACCAGTTTCCAGTTCAAAGCGTTCAAACGTAATCAACTCGTATGTAAACATTATGGGTAATGCTAAACTTTAAGCTAAACAAAAGTAAAGTTAAATAACCAATGTTTACATTGTTTTTGGCAGTTCAACTTCTCAGACTCACTTTTTGTGGTGATTGTTTATGTTGTACGTGAAGTGGACTTCCTTGACCAGGTCTCAGTTTGCAAGTGGTAGGCCTATTTACCAGCTCGAATGACGTTCCAGCGCATTTTGGGAAGTGGGAAATATCCAGTTGCCTAGAATGCAAAATAAAGCCATACTGTGTACATTTCTAAAAACAAAACAATATGATCTCCACGGAGACAAGATAACTGCGGCCAATAAACATTTTTTTTTTTTTTTTTTTTTACACATTTTTTGTTTATAGTACAGGAAGGAAGACACTCTGATGAACAAAAATTAAATAAATATTTACTGTAATGTTGTTTAAACAATAAAACTGTCTAATTTCTACATCACAGCGTAACTGAGCATGTAGGGCTTCAAACAACTACTTTTATGATTGCAACATACAAGTCCTGGCATACTATTGTATACAAAAGCAATAATAACACAATAGCTCACACTTGTAAATAGTAAATTGCGTAAATAGTAATTAAAAAGGCTGAGGTTTAATTATCAGATATGAATGTGAAATATTAGTTACAAATATCACAATATAACAAAATTCCTATTTTGTTATTTTGTTAAATGCTTACACTATTTATTTTTAATAAACAATCACATTTTTTATTTGAAAAAGTAGACGTATGTGAAAAGAGTTATGTTCCAAATTAAGACATTCAGAATAAAAATAAATAATTAAATTCATCAAAATTAATTATAGATAAAATAGTTTTATTTATTTTATGTATTTATTGTATGTATTATTATTATTATTATTATTATTATTATTATTATTATTATTATTTATTTTTAGTTATTTATTTTTTGTGCTTTGTAAGGTAAAGTCATTTTCATTGCTCAGAAATGATCCAAAAGTAACGTGGACAAGTCTCAAAGATCAAGATGTTTTGACTTCCATTCAAAGGTAGTTTAGCCCTGCCTGTGGCAACGAGTTTTATCGAGATATTGCTATGTGTTTGTTAAACACCGAAACTTGGGGTCAGTCAATCAGAACTAAGGTTCTGATTGCCTGACCACTGTTGAGTATGATGAATCCATTGTGATTTTCAAATGCTAAACAATGACCTTAGCCATCTTAATAAAAATGGAGACATATACCAACAGCGCCCCTGCAGTTCTTCTACGCCATCATGTTTACTTTTTAGATTGTTTTTGCCAAATTTCGAAAATTTCAAAAATTTCTAGGTTCACTTTACAGCAGCTTTTAGAATGTGCAAGACTAAATGCTACAATTTTTATGAGGGGCAAATCTAGCTTTTAGATGCAAGACAAAACATCTTTATCTAACCGCTCACTTCTTGGCTGTTTTTCAGACATTGTTTGATGTAATCTTTCTCCTCCAGTTTATGAAGAAGAGTGTTTCTTTATCCAATTCCGAAAGCGTCTCCAGCAGTTTTGCGCGCGATCAGTTTGACTGGAGTGCGTTTCATCTTTTTGTTCAACGTCTTGCTGGAAGTTTGGATTTTTTCCATCTTGACATTCACTTTTCTTAAATTCTAAAAACTTGCCAAGTGGTATAGTATTTTCATTTTTTATGTCTTGAGGATTCTCATTTGTAGCCTTCTGTGAGTCTGAAAGCAATGCAATATAAAACTTGTTTTGTTTCTTTTATAGATTATTGGCAAGTTGGATCTTACTGTTCAGCTCTTTTCTGGTCTGTTTGAGTGCTGTTGTCAGAGATGTGTTTTCTGTTGTTTTAAGTTTGAGTTCTCGCAGAAGTTCACTTTTACAGTTCTCTTCTGCCGACAGCTCATTTGATAAAAAATCTATTTGGATTTTGGCATTTCTAAATAGTTTCTCTATAGTTTGGAGTTTATTTTTTGTTTCTTGGAGCTCCTCTCTAGTGGCCTTGAGTGATTCTGTTAGCATTGTATTGTGCAGTCCTTTTAAGAAGGCTTTCTCCATACTGCTTCTGACCTGGTCCTCAAGATCATTTCTCAGAGTTGTGTGAGCTGCTTTTTTTTTAACTTCTTGAGCTTTTTTCTTTGCAGTTTTCTCTAGATAACTTCATCAGTTTGCCATTTCAGTGTCTTATTTTTTCTCCTTGTTTACATTTATGTACTTTTCGTAGAGTAATAGAGCGTGGACAGTTCCGATGTCTGTTTGCTTTTAAGTTTCTGCAGCTCTTCTCTCAGTATTTTTATCATTATTTAGCTTTTCTAGTTTAGCCGTGTGCTGTGCTGTACCTTTTCCTTTCTGAGCTCATATGCCAACGTTGCATTTGCCGATTTTTGTGGTCCATCTGATTATCAAGGAAGTGAATAGTTTTGTTGCCTTGTCGATGCGATTATTTGCCTCATCGCGTAGGTGTGTCTTTGCAGCTTTATGTTTCCTCTTTAGTTTCTCAATCTTTTCATCAGTATTGTTTGAGCTACGAAAAAATTTGAAACAGGTAGCCTTTTTGCTGCTTAAAAGTGCAGAGTAAGTTGATAGTGTATATATTGTACTCATAAAAGACTATCAGAATTGGAAAGCAACAACAGCCATGTTTCTTGTCATGTTGGCAGAACTTCTACAGGAATACATGAGCAAAAACAATATAAAACGCAACTAAACAGCCATGGAACAAACCATAAACTGCTGGGTCACTACTAGTAAGTTTATCACTCTGAGTGTCAATATGCTTTAATAAACGCTATTTTTAGTATTTGGCAAATTAAAATCTCCTTTGGTTTAACATTAGACCAACTGAACATTCTACAGTTGTGTGATCACCTTCCTGAGCCTTGTTACAAACCACAAACAGCCACACTGGGTGAGAACAAGCACAGATGTTTAGCATATATAAATATAATCATTGTCACTATGTTTTGCAGTTTAATAGCCTAAGTGTGCAAGGAAACAAGAGAAAGGTTCTGTATACGGGCCACCACAACACGGCAAATAAATTTAATACAGGTGGAGGGTGGCTAAAATGAATATTGTTTAAATGGGAAAAAATGTATTGTTGAAAAATAAAAATAAATAAATAATAAATACAATTCAAAATTCACTGTGGATTATTAAAGATGGCTGTAAGTAAATATGTAAATTGAACATGATTCTAAATTTGTAAATTGAACAATGTTGAACTAAAAAAGCACATCTAATAAAACACCTCAGATAAAACAGGCCTATTAGCTTCAGAAATAGTCTGCTAGCCTTAAATGTGTATCAAACTGGGAGGTATATTGATTTATTGATAGACTGTTCTAACCTTAATTTGATTACAGCTGCCGTAAATCCTGCGATGTCACCAGACCTCGCCCCCGCAGAGTGAGACCTCTCTTTTGTGATTGTAGTCAGTGACAGCAAGCATACTGTATTATTTTTGCTGATTATTTCATTACATAAAAAAACATTATTTGTTTGAGATAAAGAATGTTTTTTTTTGTTTTTTTTTTTTTTTTTTGTTTTTTTTTTTACTTCTAAAAACATGTTCATAAAGCTAGGATCTGGTACAAGCATCTCTGACATTGCGCTGAAAGATGCTAAAGTTTCTAGTTAGTTGTACTGTAAATGAGTAAATTTTGTATTTTCCACTTCAACTGTAAATGTAGCACTTAAAAATAGACCACTGTGTCCTTTCAAAATGAAAAGCATTTTATTTTTTCTTCAAGCGTCACATGCAGTCCTCTGATTGGCTGTGTTTGAGTGGTCATTTCAGTCTTACTTTGCTGTCTACAAAAAGACTTTATTAAGGACAAAAAAATGTATGTACGTGGATATATCATATACTTAAACATTTGCGAGAGCTAGGAACTAGTTAGGTCTATTTCAGATTTTTTGCAGTGTAAAATTCAGCTACCTCAACTTTAATGTAATTGTACATTGTCCTAATAAATCTTAGTATCTACTGACTTTTATGTTTCACGTCTTTTAGACCAAACTTCTTGTTATTATGAAGACTGTCTTACCTTCAAATAAAATAAAATACAACAAAAAATAAAAGGTCTACAAAAGAAAACTTCAAAAATAATCTTACCTAAATCATTATTACCTTACCTAAGTCAATCATTTACTCAAGTTGGAGTTACAAAGCATTTTAGGAAATTCATTCATTTTCTATCGCTTGTTTCCAATAGGGGTCACGGGGGACTGGAGCCTATCCCGATAACTTTGGGCCTTTGGCGGGGGAACACCCTGGACAGTGGCCAATTTGTCACAGTTAGTTAGACACTCATTCACCCTCTCATTCACTCACAGGGAAATTTACAATGATGCCCAATTAATGCATGCATGTTTTTGGAGGTGGGAGGAAACCGGAGTACCCGGAGAAAACCCACAGTAACAAGGGGAGGACATGCAAACTCCACCCAGAGCTCTAACCGCTCTGCTACTGTGTACTCCATTTTGGGAAATGATTGCTCACAATTATGGTTCAAAACAAATATTCACACGAGTAACTCTATAAGGAACTGTCTCGACATAACACCTGGCTTAACTACAAATGAGAACAACGGAGGCGCACAAAGAAGGACTGAAGCACACAATGTCAAGATATAGTTTTTAGCTCAAGAGTACTGCGTCTACAAATCAAAAATAAAACAAAAACAAAAGTGCAATTTACCTTAACTGATTATTTAACTCATCTAACAATGATCCTAAATAATGGTGCGAATAGGACAACCTTCTACATATACCGTCAGGTCCATACTTCTCATTCTTTTGGCAGGTGCATGTGAACTCTGCGTTTTATCTGACTCTATCTCTCATATCTTATCTAAGACAGGCCGAACTTGTCTTTCACACTTCAGAAGCTTTGTCATTTTTACTCAAACACATGAATATCAGCGCACACCAAACATATTAGTTTAACGTGATGGCAGATGATACGCACAAGCACTTCACACCTGCTATCAACATTTAAAGTTACTCATGTTTTTTGTAGACAATTATTATTGTAAATTAAAACTAAAACACTTAAGATGTGAGGTTTTGTTGAAATTAACTAATTTAGCTCCAGTCTATCTGCTTTTTTTTTCTGTAGATTTTTAAAAAATATAATTTGTCTTCTTGGTTGTAAATATTGACATCACACTTAGAAATACCTAGACTTAGTTTCTATACTAGGCAAAACTCCTCCAATGTCAGAGAAATAAAAAAATAAAAACTTTAATATACTTTTTGAATTCTTATTTAAAGGGTCTGAAAAAAATTTGTTTCTTTTGTGTAAACTGTGGAAATCTTTTGGATAAATGAGTTTATTCTGTTGTGATATCATCAGATTACTTTTTACAATCTCAAAAATGTACAGCTTTTCATTACAATGAACTTTTTATTGATCTGAAAGTATATTTTATGTTTACAACAGGTAAGTACTAATTCGCCAAATGAACTAAAAATAAGGAATTTTCAAATTCCTGTTTACATACTTAAAATATCAAGAACCTCTATAGTGAATTCATTGCACGATAAATATGTTTTCTGAATAAATGTCAGCTACTTGTCTCCATTATGCTTCTGCTTTACTTCCACAGTCTAATTTGTCTATGGATGTACCAGATGTAGAACCAGGCATAACATGTTTTGCCATTTTATTGTTTTGCAATATTTCAATTAGATTATGGTAATTGGTCTATATTTATATAGTGCTTTTCCACCTTTCAAGGCACTCAAAGTGTTTTACAATCAGAAATCCACTTACCCAGTGTACGCAGACACTGAGGCAATGTGAGTTAAGTGTCTTGCCCAAAGACACAACAACTTTCCACTTTTGTCGTCCCACTGTGGCACCTGGTGTTCCATCGGTCTCTCATCCAAGAACTAACCAGGCTCTAACTTGCTTAGCTTCTGAGATCTGACGGGATAAGGCTTTGACATGCAGGTATAGCCACATCCTATTCAGCCTATAAGTCATGTGCACTGGACTAGGAGAAGTAAAAAGTGTAAAACGGGGGATTTAAATGTATGGAAACTGAACAGCCACCAGGTTCTGGGCCATTCACACTTCTCTCATGTTATAGGGCTTTCAGTGAATATGTCTCGACCTTTGAGGGGAACTTTATTACATTATTGCTGGAATTAATAGATTATAATTTTAGATTCACAGTCTGATAAAAATGAAATTATACATGAATTCATTTTGCCAAAAAAAACAAAACAAAACCGAGTATAGGCCCAACCCTGCTTAGTTTCTGAGATCGAACAGAATCAGATAGGTCATGTGTCTGTGTGCACAACTCAATTAAAATACAACTTAAAGCAAACAAAATCATGGCTAAAACTCGCAAAAGGGAATTTCACATACGAAGTCCCCTTTAACAATGTCACAAATCAGCTATGTGCCCATCTCCATAGACAGCTCCTGTAAACAGTTGCAGTGTCTCTTCATTGAGGAGACGTGATGACAGACAAATGTTTTTTTCCACCAGGACATCACACATACCACTACACAGTGAGAAATACTCCCATGCTCTTTCAACACATTTCAATACTTTTGCCTGTAAAACCGTAAAAGTTCTCCCTCCTAAATGTCCAGTTCATGTGTGAAAACTCGTATGACCCCAGTCTTTAGTAAAATCAGCTTTCCAGGCAACCATGCTATAATGTTAACTGTTCTATCATCAATACTCAAAAATGCAACTAGATTAATTTATGCACGTTAAAGTAATCTTGTATTGTTCTGCAGTTGATGCATCTATGATCTGCATATAATAAGCATGTCATGAATTGTCTTGTAAAAATATAATTTAAAAGAACAGAGGATGCCCAGTCCAGATAACGTCACATATTTGTATAAAAACAAACAGGGTCAAACATTTCCGTTCTAAGATATATAGGTTGATTCCATAACCCATATATGCGGGTGACAGACATTTTGGGGAGACGTGGGCGTAGTTTCATCAAATATTGTGCCTAAGGAAAGGGACTGTTGCTTAGAAACACCAAGAAAGCAGACAGTCCAATCTTGCTTTGCCCTGAGGAGAGGAGACAGTCAGCTTCTACCACAACAAGCCATTTCACACTAAAACGCAAGCTCCCAACTGTTATATACCTCATTTTAGTATAAACACATTCAGGCAGGTTTCACTTGACCTTGCCCTTTGACCTTTGTCTGTGAGGGAAATTGCCAACAAGATGAATATGGCCAGGAAGTGTGAGTGTCGTGACCACAGTATTTGTTTTCCAGTCTGACGGTTTGGTAAAGAAAACCCTTTCTCCAATAGTTGTTGGCAGATGAGGTATTTCCACAGCCTTTAATGTCTGTAACGGATTGAATTATACAACCAAAAATCACTGTGGCGGAAAAAACCTTGGAAATAGACTTTGGCTATGAGGACATTAAATGTTTAAAAGAAAGATATTGGATTTATTAAGCAAGCAATCAGAAATCATATTTATACATTTCTCATGAGGCTGACAAGTGAGGGATCATCCGATATCAAAGTAATTTCAATAATACATTTATAATGTCACATATGTGGGTGACTTGTCAACGCAAAACAACTTAAAACAATTGAAATGACCCTTTCAATTTTCCTATTTAGGCTTTTTCTTCTTCTTTCTAAATCAATAAACTGCATTTTTGAATGACTGGATCAAAGCCTCTCTTGTCAAGCAGCTATCACACAACTCTTCATCATTTTAGCCTTTAAGATCCACTTTTTTGATTCATGATGATTTTGTTGTTTGGAGGAATGTTTACAGGAATGAAGGGAATGTGATCTGAAAGAATCTTCAATGGATCACAACAGCAGCAGCAGATCAATGTGATTCAGAGGAGAATCATTCATCACTTAAAGACACTCTGGATTCCTCTGTGACGTCTACACAATGCAGCTTTTTGTCACCACATGTGTCCGCATGGCAACCGTCTGGAGACAATGGAAAACCAAACCAAAGCAATTGACATTTATACTTCAATTCAGTCTCATTTTCACTGATTAGGGTCATGGTGAAGATTCCATTGAGTGGATTTCTCTCTCTCTAAGGGTTTCTCCAGATATCAGTAACAGATACAGTTTTAAACATTTAGCACATATTTGGCACTGTCTCTTGCTTTAATTTTCTCTTGTCTCATTTGCAAAAGTTTTTTT
Source organism: Mugilogobius chulae (assembly GCA_038363315.1). Classification (NCBI taxonomy): domain Eukaryota; kingdom Metazoa; phylum Chordata; class Actinopteri; order Gobiiformes; family Gobiidae; genus Mugilogobius; species Mugilogobius chulae. Next base: position 34,818,508 of record CM076409.1, on the reverse strand, counting down.
TTAATTTGTTGTGATAATTCTTGTGATGAATGTTTATCATAGTTTTACAGCTGTAAAGTTGCAATGTATGAAGTAATTGACAGATAAAAGTTGAAAATTACTATAATTTGTCAAATTATAACGTGTGCGTCATTTATGTGGATTTACAAAAAGATTGCTAGGTAACAGTTGTGAAATTACCTCTACATACTGTATGTCATATTTCCTGGACAAAAGAAAATGATCAACCTCATCAAAAGAGGCAAATCAGGTAAAAACTAACGCAGTGTTTAGTACAATTTTAAATATGTTAAAGTAACTGTTTTACTAAAAATGGTAAATTTAACTATTGTCTTAATATCAGCATCCGCAAATATTAGTTAATCCAAATACTGTTATGGGTGTCCCTTTTTAGAAATAAAGTGTTGAGGAATTCAAAAGAAATGCAGATGTTTAAAGCTCTACTGCTAAACTTCAAAGTAAATTGATTCTTCATAGACAAGCAGGCAAAGATCCACTGGAGAAGCTTATAAGAGACCTATACAGATGACATCTACGACTGCGTCTGAATGAGAAACCAAACACTTACTAAATTGCGTACATTCCATTTTTAAATTAGGCTTCTGGTGAGCAGAAGTCCACACAAAAACGATGAGGTTTGAGGTAAAAGTGGCTTTATTTAGAGTGGTCATAACCATCACAGAGGTTTAAAAGGACTCAGGCAGAGAAAGGCAAGCTAGGCCATAATGTGCTGCTAATCACACGCCACGAATGAAACATGCAACCTTTAACAAGAGCACTCAAAAGTTCATAATAATAATGATCATAAACGCAAATTGTATTAGATATTTTTTTCTGACACATCAAGATCATATTAAAAGTGCTTTAAGTCCTGTACAGCGTTAGAAACAGGCAGTCATGTTCTCACTGTGCAATCAAGTATAATAACCTATTCAAGTCAGAACTTTATTTAAAATTACCAACCACCACTGGAAATACTGTAATGGTCCAATCCAAACCTGTTAATTACATGAGTACACCTAAAACGTATGTACAAGTAAAAACTTTGAGGCACATTCTGACACACACCTGAATATCATGCATTTAAAAATACTCGGACTGAAATGTCTCTTAAAGGACATTTTGTCATGATTTATTTTAAATTTACATTTTAAATAAATTGCTATGGTAATACTGAATGTCTTAAAGAGTTCAGCCATATTTTTTCTGGTCTGACCAACTTCTATGATTTGTAAAAAAAAAAAAAAAAAGCTTTCAAGCTCACCCTGACACACCTGGATTTCATTTGAATTTTTAGTCATTTCAAATATATCCTATGACTGCAAAACCCTATAAATAGTACTCTAATGTTGATTTAAAAACCTAATAAACAAGCTAGGATATAAAAAGGGGGTAAATTCTGTTACATTACATAATACACATTTCTGTGGTTGAATTGTTAGATTTTAAACTACAAACCTAAATGAAGTTGAACAGTCCAACCTCCTCTGAAGTTTGCTCTGATGGTGGAAGCACAATTCTTTTTGTTTTTCCAATGAATGAAATGGGAGCTGGTGAGGACTAGAGTTGTTTAGCCAATTAATCGGTTGATGGTGTCTTAGTTGAGTCAGGTCAGGTTATATATGCTTTATATAGAAGGGACTGATTTAGCAGAGGATTTGAGAGAAAAACAGTTAACTAATCTGCTTTTTACATGGAAAAACACAGTTTTTTTTTTTTAATTTACATTTTTCAGTCCTTTCAGTCAGATTCACAGATTTTTTTCATTTGGGAGCTTTGGTCACAACTCATTTTTAGTTACTAATCAATCAGCAGGACATGTCTTTAGTCTGCCAAGCACGAATTTATTTGGTCGACTTCATTATGAGTTAGGACTTATAAGTTGTGTGGATGAGTTTGTATGAGCTTTTGTGCTTAATATATTTTAAGAGGATTAGTTATTGTCTCATTAGTAAGTCTGTCTCTTTCAGAACTTTGTGGCAAAAATAACAGTGTAACTGTAACTAATTTTACATTTTGTGTGTGACCATGCACTTCACTGTGACACTTGATGAAAACTTAAAAAACTAAAGATGTGCTAGAGGCAAAAAAAAAAAAAAAAAAAGAAAAAGAAATATATACATAGGTGAATACTAACGTGAACACTAGTAAACAGATCATTTTAAAGTGAAGCTAAACACAAAATGTAGTTTTTTTTGGTTACTAAACTGGCAATTTTAGTGCAAACTGAGCAAACTGTTAAATTTCAAGTTACAAAAAAGACAAACTTGCTGGGAAAGTCACTTCAAAGACCAATGTCCTTTCTAGTATAGTTTTGACATTAGCGAGGATTGTCTACATTGACTTTACTATCTTTAGGAGTTTTAGTATACTTTAAAAATCTACTTCAATTACTACAGTTTTAATATTTGTCTTTTCCAAATGTCTAATGGCGCATGAATAAAAATATTGCTTCCGAAAACCAGAGTGAGCTTCAATGTGAGCAGAATTGTTCAGCTTCAAAATCCTGACACATAGTTGAATTTCATCATCTCATATGAAACTATTATCCTATATTTCTTAAGAGGTTAAACAAGGTCATATCTACAAACCTTATTTTTGAGGTGGAAGGTCTTTACAGCTTGGACACAAAAGGCAACCCCTCGTACATGTCCGCTTTAAGTTTAGCCCACTCTGCCACTCTCTGGATGGGGCCTTTCTCCTGAGCCAAAACCATAGCAGCCTTCTTGAGTTTTGCCTCATTGCGCTCCAGATAAGTCTCTGCTTCACTTTTGAGGAAGTTTAGTTTTTCAATACGGCTTTCGTTCAGCGGGATGTCCTCGCTCATGTAAGGGTTGAAACGAAAATAGGTGTCTGGGGGCAGGAGAGCGTCCAGCATGGTGTGTACCTCTAGAAACACAAGCAGACAAAAATATTGTTTAGTTAACACACGTTTTGGCTACAATGTGAAATAGGGTCTTATTTATCAAGCATTTGCTCATGTGCAAAATGGTTTAGGGGGAGAAAAAAAACACTTGACATTTTTGTCTCAAATGCACATTTTGAGGTGATCTGTTTTGTGTAAAAAAAATGATGCCTGACCTAGTAGCTGGAGTGAAATAAAATTGAGCGAAGGCACTAGGTAGCACTAGTCTGGTTATCTTCCAAAAGTAAATGCAAAAAGCACACAAATAACACATGCATTTTTTTTTTTTTATAAATTGATAAGTTTTCTTTATTTTTGGTCATTTCAATGTTCAATCCAGAAAGGAAATCAACAGCCACAGACTGACTGGTAGAGATTTCAGATGCTTTGTCTTATATATATTTTCCACACCATTTTGCATAAGTGCATGTACAACAAGGAATCAACACAACCTCATAAAAGACATGTTTAAGCCACATTTATTTTCCAACGCTTAACATTTTTTGCAAAGTATAAATCTTACCTTCTGTATCAGTAGCGCTGCTGATGACGTGGGTTAACTTGGTCTTGAGGCTGGTGTAGGTGGCGCTGTTCTTCACACCCTCTTCGTAGCGTCCCGTTCCCAGAGACAAGACGCACTGAAGAGGGGTGTTGGGCCACAGATTTTTACACTCATGGATGGCCAGCGCTGTGGGGTTGTTTATCAAAAGGCCACCATCCTAGAGCAAGAAATTTAACATAAAAAATATGTTAACAAGATTACCTGATTATTGGCTTTTAAAGGGGCTCTGTGTAAGATTGAGAGGAATTTTAATTATCACTTATAGTCCACAAACATTTAAATCATATTGATTCTTTACAACATGAATACTTAAGAGAGCACTGTTAACCAATTCACATCAATTGTGATACATTTATATGTATTTGAAATGTTTTATTACGGGCCGGAATGTGTATGATTGACGCTAGATGGCATCATGCTTAATAGGCAAAATGCATGTGAAAGGCTCCCTCTAGTGTTCAAAAGTGGAAATCACTTTGTTTGTTTGTTTTTCTTACATAGTGCCCCTTTAACTGTCAAATTACAGATGTTACGTCCCAGTTTATGGTGAATATCTCTGTGCATCAAGCAAGTGAAATAAAAACTGGCATGAATGTTCAATATCTTCTCTGTCAAAAAACCAAGATTCAAAGGCAGTGGTATCAAAAAAAAGTGTTGATCATTCTCTCATAGAGCTACATTTCACTAAATGCAATATATAAGTTTGTTATGAATGTGGCACAGATGTGGATATGGAATCACATACCATTACAAAATGTTAATTTTGTTAAATTTTGAAACCCATGCTTAGCCCCATGCTCAATTTGATTATGTCTATCAAAATCCAAAACTTCTGTGGTGTGAATTATGTGGGAAAGGTACAACAGGAAAAGATCTTTGTTATCCATTCTGGCTGACCAAGTAAGTGTCCCCATCTCGTTATAGGACTCTGCTTGTAATAAATTTGCTGAGGCAGCAGTGAGGATTTGCCCACAGGGGACAAATGAGGTGACTTGGAGTTCTGTCCCAGGGCAGCATGGATTAGACCAGCGGAAGAAGAAGAGACCCTGGACTGAAGATGTGCTGCTGGCACAAAGCCCAGCTCATTCAGACTTAAACAAGTGGGAAAGCTCCAACCACCAGCCCCAGAGAGCCATAAGATGTAGGGAAATGTTTTAAATATTGTTTTAATGTGTGGAGCCTATGTTTCTCATTGTAAAGAAGTTATTATACATACAATTTTACTTTTGTGGCATTTCGTATTTAAAATATTTACCGTAGTAAAATTCTGGTGCGAATAAATGTTGCAATGCAGAAAGAGGCAGAGGTGGGAGTAAGTCACTTAGATGCAAGTCACAAGTAAGTCTCAAGTCATCACGTCCAAGTCACAAGTAAGTCCAAGTCAGTGGGTCTTCAGGGTCAAGTAAGTCAAGTCAATCTTAGCTTTTTGTCAAGTAAGTCAAGTCAAGTCATCACCTTGGCATCAAGTCATGGCAAGTCATTACATTTTTTAAAGCCAAATTTTAATGGCTACTCAACTAAACGGCTTTGGTGCATTTTAAAATAAAACATTTTGCATTTAACTACAAGGTCAACTACACCATTTTGTAAAAATAGAAAGTTAAAAGCATACTTTGGGACATTCTGGATGAGGATGAATAATTTTGCAGTGTCAAAAAAATACAGCTAAAGCAGTGCTTCTTTTTTTTTTGCCATGCTGCCCTTAGGATGGAAAAAAATATCCTTTGCCCTGTAAAAAAGTGCATAATTAAAAGGTTGTCAGTCACTCTCGTCAACTTTTCGGATTTCTTAAACGAGTTCAGAGCATAAAAATGGCTCTGTCCACAACACAAAAAAAGAAAATGTAAGTCCTGTTGCTTTCATTTAACCATTGTTCTTTAAGTGTTGTGAAAATGTGCAATTTATTATGCTGTGTCTCTTATTTCTTCTTATTATATTTATTTATTTATGTATTTATTTATTTAGGGACAACACTTGTTATTGCAAATTTCATGGATATATCTTAAGTCAAAGTGGCTCCTTTACTGAAGTAAAGGACAGAGTTACGACTGTTAAGGGCATTTGCTTGTGAAAGAAGGCCATTAAAGGTGTGAAAGAGAACTACAAGTTTTTCTTGTTTGTTAGCTTATTGGGGCAAGTCAAATGCATGAGTCTTTGGGGGATGATGAGTCTGATTTTATGAGTGAACAAAAATACGCTTTGCTACAGTTTAAAATTATTTTTCTAGGCAGAAACTTTAGGCGGGCCACAAATTTTTTTCGCGGGCCGGATTTGGCCCGCGGGCCGCCATTTGACGTTCACTGAGAAAGGCTTTTAAAAGAACACAGACTTCACAAACTTGGATCAGCTTGTCTGAACTCATGTTTAGTATCACTTTTACATCTCCTGTGTCTTGAGACAGTGAATTAAATGCTCCGTAACGTCCCGTCAAATTCCGCGCGCGCCCCCTTGAAATGAATGGCAATTTTCAGTAAAGGCGAAAACAATCATAACTCCGTAAATCTGAGGTCAATCTTCGTGAAATAAAAAGTGGCTGAAAGCTTGTGAGTAGTAGAGTGTCGCTGTGGACTTCAAAACACTCACAGGGCTCAGGATTTCTTTGTTTTAGCTTAATTAGGCGGGATCAGCCAGGTTACAGCACAGCAGCTTTACGCACATGCGGCTGTCTCTCCCTCATGTCGGCGAGAGGGAAAGAGAGAGAGAGCGTGTGAAAGCGCAAATGTTTCTGAATGAGCCAAAGAGCCGCACAAGTCATACACAAGTCATGTCAAGTAAAGAGTCACAAGTCAAGTCAAGTCTCAAGTCACTAATGTCCAAGTCACAAGTCAAGTCAAGTCTTTGGGGATCATAGGGCAAGTAAGTCACAAGTCATGAAAAGTGCGACTCGAGTCTGACTCGAGTCAAGTCATGTGACTCGAGTCTCCCACCTCTGGAAAGAGGATGTCTAAACCAAAGTAGATGAATGAATTATTTCATCTAAAGTAAATTCAACAAAACAACAACAGCATGTTAATTACCCAGCTGAACTTTCTGAACAACCTTTTACATTGAGCTCTCATTCTATGACAAGCAACGCATAGCCAAAGGCAACATTGTATTTCTAGTGTTTATGTTACATGTATTAACGGCACAATTCTTGTGAGAAATACCGCTGCTAGTGCTGAAAACTTGAGTGAGAGTGTGACCGCTGTTAAGTGTCCATAAAAGCCCATCTCCAAGGTGAATGTAAGCATTCAAAACCATTAAGATACAAAATAGTGTAGTGGGGCAAGGTTATGGCCAAATATAACTAACAGGACCCACAAAGGATTTTCTTAGGTAGTACTTGGTGTGAAGTGTTCATTATGTTGTGCCTCCATTTCATGTCACTTTTATTTTTTTTAGAATAAACAAAACTTCCACAGCCAGTGTTTAAGCTGGTCTAAGCATTAGCTATATAATTGCAGTGAGCATGCAAATATTCATGTTTCTCATTGCCCCCATTAACAACAAAAACACTTTAAGAGTGTAACAGAGCAGTAAGAGTTAACCCAGTCCTATAAAGTTAAGCTGTTATATTCACTCAAAGGTGCACAATGTAACACAGGGCATTAAAGATTACATTCAATTAATTCTTACTGTGATTGTGATATTCTTTTTACAGACCGGACTTAAAACCTGATCTGGTGGCATCTATTTTAGTAGTCCAGCACTTTTAAAGTTTTGTTGATTTTGTCCAGTAGTCAAAAATCTCTAATGCAAACATGTTTCAATACATTTATAACCAAATAAGAGGTGAAATATGGCAAATCATTATTAATAAATAACTTAATCGTAATTTAGTTTATTTTTAGAAGTGGGCTTGTCTCATTTTAGGTCAGGTTTATGGTATGAAAAGTGTTCTACAAATTGCAAAGTTCAGAAATACACTTTGAAGCTTCTGAATAATTATTGCAGCTCTAGAAAAAAATGTATAACATTACTATGGAAACAAACAGATGACGTAGTTACAAAATGCACCTTTAATTGTTGCTGTTCATTGCAGGACTGGAGTAGGCTATTTGTTTTTCCAAGACGTAAACACAAAATGCTTAATGGTAGGTGGGCAGACACTTGGTCCACAGCACCACAGTTGATCCATACAGTAGTAGTAATAATAATAACAAAACACATAATAAACACATTTATTTGCACAGTATGCTAGCACTGAGCGATAAGATGCAATTAATGTTGGGCAACTAATTGTTGGAGGGGACAAAGCTAATTTCTCGTAAGTAGGTTATCAGAATCAAAACTTATTAGATTAAAGCTGCAAGCTAAATTCCAGCCCATAAGGACCAGCTAAAGATATCTAGCCTAATAATCTTTCTCCATGTAATAACATACATGAAAAGGAAATCTGTGTGGCCAGTCTCCAAAGAGCCAGCTGAACAATGTCATGTGTGGTAATGGAAAGTACAAAGTGGTCTGAATACTAACTCTGAAGGAGAGACTTTCATTCAAGCACCACCTGTTAAAAGAAACATGTTTTTATTTCCTCAGTCTCAGTAACACGAGCACTTAACACTAATGCATCAAGCCATTAGTCTGAGAATGGACATTTTCACTGTCATCCCTGTGACCAATTTACCTGTGCTTTTATAGAACTGACATTTGAATGATTTAGTTAATTGTACACTACAGGGTCAAAGATGTTGGCTCATATGCTATGTTTGATTTCAATTGTAATTTTACGTTTGTATGAAGAGGTGTTAGGGGTTAATGAACACTGAATACTATTGTCTAATTGGTTAATGACAGATCTACACAAGCACAACCAAGAACAGACTATGTGATACTGAAGAAAAGTATAATTTATGATCATAAAGGGGAAATTTATTTTTTGTAATTTTAATTTTGTAATTTATGACAGTGTTATCTTGTCATTATACCTTTACTTAAAATTGTATTTTGATAGATTCCAGCATGTTTAAGTTTGCATGCTTAGAATATTACTTATATTATAATACTGTACTAAATTAAATTACACAATTTAAATTGAAAAATCAACTCTATTGACCTAATTCTGCCCCACCCACTTTTCTTGGCATTGCACTTCCTGTTAAGCACTGTAAAGGTAGCTAGCTAAAATATTAGGTTGTCTGTTTTGTGATGAAATCTTAAACAGATAACAACAGTTAAAATAAACCCAGCAACTGAATTCTACAGGCTTAACACAACTAACCAGGAAGAGTACTGCCAAGAAAAGTGGGTGGGACAGAATGATGTGAAGATATTGACTCTAAAATGTTGGCAGAGCATGTTAAGCATCAGTTCCTCTGATATCTATGGTATAAGTCATGGAGACATAACCAAAAACACAATAATGGTCAATCTCTCAACAAATGACATGTACCGGTATATACAACCAAAATACAAAGTCCAACATTCCAAGTTCCCTTTGACATTCAGATATTTTAGGCTGGCTCCTCGCACTTCTCAAAAAAGGCAGACACAAATATTTGCTGAACTATATTAAGCACATCTCTCCCAGTTTTCTCATGTGTCTGTCATACCTGATGGAGATCTTTCCCGAGGACAAATTCCTGGAAGTATCCCGGGGCGGCGGAGGAGGCCCTGATAGCCTGCCACATTTTGTGTTTGCAGTCTCCAAGGTAGTGGGATCTCACTCCTGGCATGAGCCTGTAGTTCCTGAACACATAGGCTTTCAGTGGCAAACCCCTGTTCACAATGGTGCTGACTGCTGCCACCTAGTAGAGACAAAAGGTAGTGCAGTATATGAGAACATTCATTTTCTACCGCTCAATCCCGTTAGGGGTCGCGGGTGACTGGAGCCTATCCCAGTGACTTTGGGCCTGAACACCCTGGACAGTGGACAACTTGCTGCAGGGTTAGACAGACAAACATTCACTCTCTTATTCACAGACAATCATTCACTCTCTCATTCACTCACTAAGGGACATTTACAGTGATGCCCAATTAACCTAACCATGCATGTTTTTGGAGGTGGGAAAAAACCGGAGTTCCCGGAGAAAACCCACGGTGACACAGGGAGAACATGCAAACTCCACCCAGAGAGATTGTGAGATGTTAATATGGTCCGACCCGGGAGTCAAACCCAAGATTCTTTATTGGGAAGCCAGAGCTCTAACCACTCTGCTACCCTGCACCCCAAGCAAAATACAAGCACGACTAGTTTTAAAACAATTCTAACAGTCAAATAATGTTCATGTCAAATTCTAAATGGGAAAACATTAATTTGGCAAACTGAAAAAAAGGGCAATTATTTTTCGCAAACTCTCTAACTGAATAATCTTAACATGCATTTCTAATATTTCTAGGTGAAGCTTCTCAGTAGTTTTACAAATGTGTGTGGGCAGTAGAATCAACACTCTTAAATGTAATGAAAGTGTGCACTTTCATTACTTACTTTTGGACAGTGTGGATCCCTAGCACTCTCAATCATACTTCCTTCACCCATTCTTTCCCTGTGAATAAACAGAACAGATCAATGACTAAACTAATACAGAGCCTAACATAGTACAATTAGAAGCGTTTAGGACTTACTTGAGCATGGTTTCCCACATTTCACTGTCATAAAAAGCATGGCTCCAGCCCATTTTGACTGTTCCCACAATGACATTCTGCTTAAAAACATCGGAGCCCAGCTTCCTGTACATCAGCTCACACTCCTCCAGTGGGATCTGATAGATGCCCAGCATGAACGCCAAGATGGCACCTACAAGGGAGAAGAAAGTTGAGATTTCAAATACAGAGATCATTTGACTAAACTGACGTAAAAATGTAAAACTTACCAGTGCTGACTCCACAGATGTAGTCAAACAGCTCATGAACTCTTTTACCGGTGAGATTCTGTAGTTTATTGAGAGTCTGTAGAGCCAGGAGACCTCTGAGGACACAAACAGTGAGCTATGTCAGAAATAAAAGTCTGCTACAAGGAACTTTTTTAAATTAACACATAATGTAGCTAGCACAGGCATGGGCAAACTACAGCCTGGGGGCCAGATTTAATCCCTTCTTTCATTCTTGATTAAAGCCCTTGACCAGTTTTAATCAAGAATGAAACATTTTTGGAAATAGGTGGTTAGCTTTTTTTCTTGATTGATTTAGCTGTTAGCAATTAAAATTTCTGTATATATATATTTTTTTACATTTGTTACAGTACTAGGTTTGCTGTAATGACACTTTGTTATATCAATGACCACAGTCGGGCCCTCTGTCCCTTGTGAAAATAAGATTGCCCACCTTTGAGCTAGCACCCTCTTCAAGACTTCCATGTTAACGGCATTCGTTCACTTCTACTATTTGCTTCTTTAATGAATGAGTGTGCACTTGTTATGTCTGGGAAATGAATTGTGTCTGCTTTGATTACTTAGTGTGTACCTGGTTCCTCCTCCATCTATGGTCAGCACTCGGATGCCTCGGCCTTTCACAGGGTCAGTGTATCCGACCACAGCCAGTGCCTCTCTAACTGCAGACTGTAGAGGGAGGTCCTTCGCCTGGCGGAGTCGCAGCAGAGTAGGCAGCACACTAGACTAAGAGAAAATAATGGTAGAATACCATGTGTGAAATTAAAAGACACATTATTTGACAATGTGCAAGGCCCTCAATAAAATGTATCTTTAAATACAGATTGTTACAGATGAATTTGCAAAGTGTGTCCATTTTATACTCTGCCAATGTCAATACTATTGAAATTGTACAAAGAAGTAGTAGGAACTCCCTCTCTACTGACACACAGAGCACACCTGCAGAACAGTGCTAATGCTCCCATTCAGTTCAGTTCAGTTCACTGTAGTATGGACCCAAATCAGACCAATCACATTTTGCACTTTGTTGTGGATTTTATTCCTTCAATGGCTCTTACCAACTGACATTTGTATATCCTCTATGTTGAATAGAGCTTGATGTACGTAAAAATGGACACACTTAAACACTGCCTTAAAGCTGTCACTAATATTTAGATGGATACAAAAAATATGACCAACCTTAATAGCAACTCCTCGTGTCTCCGGGAACTCAAGGAGGTGAAAGCTGAGTTCCTCGACTCGTGTGGTGAGAATTTTAACGTCAGTGACTCTCTGTAGGCCTTTCACCAATGCTCTGGTTCTGTTGTCGACGCTGACTCTTGCTATTATCTAGAACAAAACAAAAAAAAAAAAAAAAAAAAAGAAAACTAAACAAAAAATGGCTCTGTTTTTCTTATTAACAATGTAAATCTATCAGTCAATCTAAAAAAAGAGTAAAACACAGCACAAAATTATTTCAGCATAAAAAAAAATAATGAAATTATTGACAAATGAAATAGTATAGTATTTTGTGGCCTTTGTTTTACAAAAGGCTTTGGCTTGTGTTTAGTCCATAAAACACTAATATTATCATAATACATTTACAACTATTTATATTTTAACAGCTGTCTATATAGTATTTATTGTGTTTAGCTGTTTGTTTTATATGTGTTTATCAAAATTGTATAAATGGCATGTATTTGAATTACCACACAACACAATATTTAGGGCAAAGTAACAACTTTTTGTAATCTGTAACTAATGTTTAGTCTGAGTGCAAATAAAGTGCATCAGATTAAATAATATTGATGCTTGTTCAAGTAATCAATCCAGTAGTTGTTTGAGATCTGATTATTCTTTTGTCTTATGGGTTTGGTCAGATACTTTACTGTGTATTAAAGTTGTGTTTTTGAAATATTTGTAACACACAGCCGGAATGGAAAATAATGGATGGAGTACCTTCTCTCTTTGGCTTATGAGGAGTTGTTTGGCCTTTTCTTTTTTCTCCTCTTCGCTTTCGATTTTCTCTCCTTGTTTCTGTTGTGTTGACACGACCGCTCCAGATCCTTCTTTGTCCACCACCTCAAGTTTATTTTCACTTCTGAACTTTGGGACCAGGGGTGCTATGTAGTTGCCAACAAATGCCTGAACGCTGGGTCTAGGGTAGGACAGGTAGTGAGTGAAGCCTTTCTTGGATGGTGCAGCTTGGACTGGGGCAGAGGGGGCAATATCTTTAGATAAACTGCTTTTTTCTGGAGGCTGCAGGGTTACTGAAGTTTCGATGCTTTTTGTTTCTGCCACAGGTGACATAACAGGTATTGGCTCCTTTGTCGACTGAAATGCAACATGAACAACAGGTTTTTCAGATTTCTTTTCTTGTTTCTGTCTATCAATATCTTCTGCCTCCGTGTTGCTCCCAAAATAACTGTTGATATGGGTTGCTAGTGTCTTATATGTCTCATCCATATTACTTGAAAAACTAGTTGGGTGGAAAATCTGTAAAGTTTGTTTGGCCATGTTTGTAGAAGAACTTGGCACAGATGCACTTGCATCTGATGCTAAAGTTGTAGCAGATTTCTTGCTGGCAACAAAAGGTTTTTCTGAAATGCTCGACCTTTGCTCTTCTTTCTCACACTCGTCTTTTTTCATTTTGGCCTCAGGTTTGGATGGAACGCCTTCTTCAGCACCATTTGATGTCACCGTTTCTGCTCTGACTAAAACTTTTTCAACATGAGGGCTGTCCACGGCGAAATTTCCAGGTTTAAGTCGAGAAAACCTGGAAATGAAGTCTGCGCTCCCCACAGCCTTTGTCACACTGTCGATAGTAGTCCTGATGCGCGACATGTGTTGAGCTTGGGGCCAGAGGTAAAAGAAAAATGTATTTCTTCTTTAGGAAGACTTGGGATGTTGTTGTGGAAAATATTCCACCATTCTGTTGGACCAGGCTTTGTTAGCTAAACCGCCATTTATTATTTTCTGAAAGAAAAAAAAATAAACATTAGACACTGCTTCTTTTTTTGAAACAAATAATGAACTAAACCACATTTTTTAAACATCTATGTTACTATTCCCCACCTGTATCTCTGTATCTGAACCAAGGAAATGCAATCACTGTTCTTTGTTGATAAAATTAAATAAATAAATATAAGGCCCAAAGTCACTGGGATAGTGAATGGGATAGAAATGTTTGGGTTTTTTTTCTGTGCCCAACAGTCCTCTAATAATCTAACCTATAATCTTAATAAAGAACAAGCTTGTGGGAAAAAAAAAGTGAAAAAATGTTAAAAAATACCAGGAACTAGAACTAGTTCTAAACTGATGACATCACACTTGGGAGACAAAAACATTTTCGATTTACTCACAAGAAACTGATTTTTATGGCCCTGTCAAAACACACATTTAACAAAAAAGTGAGTTCTAGTATATTTTTATGGCTCAAGTTAAAAAAAAGAGTTTGAAGAGTTTAGGCCCAATTTATTAAATGGTCACTAGGCAACTACCTAGTGTGATGTCACCATAATGAAATACATTTTTGTTGTTTTACATTTACAGACAAATCTATTCATGTTTTGGTCCTATTCTAGGCTAGGCGTCCTTTAGAACTGCCTTTTCCATGTGTTACCATTGTTACTATTGTTGATGATAGAACTTTATTAGTAGTTCGAATTTTTGATCTGGTACTGGGAGAGCTAGTATATTAGGTGGAAGTTGGTATGAAAGATTTGAGAGCCACTGCACCATGATATTCGATTGTGCATTTTAAGTTAGGTAAGACAAAAACAGGGATTTTCAAACATGCATGAGTCAGCCCAAATACAAGTTTGAGCAAACTAATGGCAAGACACTGTTTTAACACAATTAAAGCTAAAGAAAGTGGATTTGAATGATAGGCCTACTTTAAAATAAAGGTTATGTTGAACTAAAGTAAAATCCCTTTAAATTAATGAGCTAAAGGGCAGTGTGCACGGAATTTCAGTTGGCTTGTGATTGTTCAAAAATGCTAACTTCTGTACATACAACCATTTCCTGTTAGCGTTAGCATTTAGACACAATTATGTCTCTTTTTAAACACAAAAGTGTTCTCTGATGAAATATTCCTCTAATATGTAAAGTCTTTAACATGTTTTCTGTAACATTCACCACAACTGTCTGATCTAAAGAGGATTTATTAGTTTAAACTGATAGAGTGAAAACCTCATTGAAGAGTATTGAACAGGAAGTCGTTGTATGTACAGGATGTAGTATTTTAAACCAAAACAAGACAACTGCACTTAGCCAAATGCACCAACAGATGGCCTCTATGTTGTCATAGTAACAAGGCACACCTCAACAGAAAACACAAAGGTTAACGTCAACTTATTTGCTTTGAATCTGACAGAAAGAGACAATGCGTCGCACTTTAAGCAATGAAGATTTGACACCAGAGTCAGCTCAGCTTGTGAAAACTTTGATGGATCCCTACAACCCCACGAGGAACCAGGAAGCCGTTGAAAGCCCCGCGTTCACCAACATTGCCTGGGTTACAAGCCAGGATTTCACTGTGGAAACTGGACATAGGCAAATTCAGGAGTACATCCGAACCTGGAGCCTGCCTCCGTCCTGGCTTTACAGCTTGGATTATCTGGGCGTGACAAAAGAGCAGTTTTTTACATTTTACCACTACAGAGCTCGCTTTAGCACACCAACAGCCCGCAGTCCAGTGGTGGGAACAGCCAGCGTCTACTTCGCCGTGAACAAAGTCCAACCAGAGACTCTGCCAGTGGACGTACATTTTGTCATTGAGTCTAACAGGCTGGTTAACAGGGCGGGCAGAGTGGTTTTCAGGGAGAAGTGGCTGGCAGATGTAATTGAGAGTAAAATCTTGTTACGTAAAAATGTGCAGGACCTTTGGGCGCAGACAGACTGGCAAACAGCAGCAAGCACAATGGACAGTGACAGTGCTCTTTCACAAACAAATTAACTGTTAACATTGATCAAGAAAACTGGCATGTTAGCATAGGCAACATGAAATAAAGGCACTTTTGTTGAGAGGACAAATAAACAATGCAATGAAACTAAACGAAACCTGTTTTTTCTTTTGACTTAGCTGATAACAGCTAGCTTGTATACCAGAAAACAGATTGTAAAATGTAGCCTATTGTCGCACATGAAACAATAAAACTATTAAACGAAGAAATGCTATGCTAACAGGCTTTATCATACTAAGTATTACCTTTATAATCCAAGAATTCATTCAGTAGAGAGTGTGGACGGTGCTGGAAATAAACAGGAACAGCACCGGAAGTTACGTTTGTCACAGTCCCACGCTATCACCACGAGGAGGCGCTACAGGGTTCAGTTCATTTAGCTGAAGACTTAAATCCAAAAGATTGTGATGAAACCAACGTAAACAGCACGTTGTATAAGCAAAAATGTAATTTAGATAAGGGGCAGTATACAAGCCAACTAAAATATACAATTGCCCTAATTCATGTAAGTTTATTTATTTATTTTGGTAGTTCAGCACCATGGAGAGCAACAGTGTGGCTCCCTTGCAGTATGCAGAACAAAGTAATTAGGTCAACTTGTTTAGTGTTACTTACTGAAAGATTTTGTAAAGCACCCAGAACACGCAAGGCACGATGTAGACTAATATTTGACTGAGGTCATTTTGTGTCAGATGTCTCAGCTTTCCTTACAATCAGTTTTGATTGCAATTTGTATCAAACAAAAGAAAACCTATGCTAGCTCCAAACGTTTAGAGTAGAACCAGCTTCTTTTTTAAATCAGTTTCTGTTCAAAGCAAGTGCTAGACTGTAGTTATTATTACTATTAGCCCAGTGGACGTAGCATGTGAACAATAGACAAATTATTATTAAGCTTGGGGAACTGTCTGAACGCGAAGAGGTGAAGACATGCTTGATTTCATTATAGTAATGTGATTTGTTTTATACAGAGCACAGCACAGCAAGCATATCACAATCCATCATCCCTGCTGGAAAAAAGAGTCCAGCATGAGTTTCTTGCTGGTCTTTTTTTTTCTTTCTTCCCAGCAGTGTGTACAGGCATACCTATATACGTATTTATACTACTTGTTTTTGCATCTTTGTGAGGACCGTTTTGAGTTTTTAACCAACAGAGTGAGGACATTTTTGTGAAGTGAGGACATTTTAGCCGGTCCTCACTTTGCGAAGGGCCTGTTTTGGCCTGTTTGAGGGTCAAGATGAGGTTTTAGAGTTAGGGTTAGAATTGGGTTAAGGTTAGGATTAGGGCTAGGGTTAGGGCTAGGGGGTTAGTTTGGATGGTTAAGGTTAGGGTAAGGGGCTGGGTAATACATTATGCCTATGAAGGTCCTCACTAAGATAGAAAAACAAGTATGTATGTATGTATGTATGTATGTATGCATGTACTGTATGTATGTATGTATGTATGTATGTATGTATATATGTATGTATGTATGTATGTATGTATGTATGTATGTATGTACTGTATGTAAAACCTTTCATAATATTCTTAAATGCCACAGTAACGCATCACAGCGCCATCTCACCACAACGGAAAGTAATGATAGGTCCATTCTCTCATATAAAGTGAACAAGCGCAGCGATCTCCCGCCCTCCACCACGCGTCAAAAAAGACGTGAGCGCAGGTTGCGCGCATTTCCTTTTCAATTCCTTGGGGACATGTATAAGTCTTGAAAAAGAAACAGCATTTGAATCAAATGGAAACGAGTGACAACACCTCTCAGAAGGCGACAAGAGCCGAGGAGGATTTAGATGAGTACGAACGTTTTGCGCTCGTCCGAGCAGGAGTTTTAAGTTTGGTGTTTCTTCTAGCGGCTTGTGGTAATTTCTTCTTTTTGCATACACTTTGGAGGAAGAGGAAAAAGGGCACGAAAACTCAGCTATTTCTCTTGCATTTGTGTTTTGCGGACTTGGTGGTTGCCTTTTTCCAAGTGCTCCCACAGTTATCCATGGAAATTACGCACAGATTCAAAGGCACTGACTTTGTGTGCCGTTCCGTGAAATATTTGCAGGTGGTTGGGATGTTTGCTTCTGCATACATGATAGTGGCCATGACCATAGATCGTTACCATGCTGTTTGCAAACCCATGGTGTCTTTCTTTAAGGGCTCGTTTAAGAGATATCTCTCTATAGGCGCTGCGTGGTTGATCTCGCTGGTGTTCAGCGCGCCTCAGCTCTTCATCTTCTCGCTCCAGGAGGTCGAAAAAAATCAGTTTGACTGCTGGGCCACTTTTATAGAGCCATGGGGGCGGCGGGTATACATCAGTTGGATCACACTGTCAGTGTTTGCTTTGCCTGCTATCATCTTACTCTTCTGTCAGATGAGAATCTGTACAACAATTTACTTCAACATGAAGAAAAAAGCGCTCCAAGCACGACCCCTGCAAGCAGGTCCAAAGGGAGTGTCCAATGCCATGCTGAAAACAGTCAAAATGACTTTTGTAATCATATTGGCATACACCGTGTGCTGGAGTCCATTTTTTATTGTCCAACTATGGTCAGCGTGGAGCCCAAACACTGCCCCGACTAAAGGTTAGAGCATACATTAATATTAAACATTAATATCCATGCCTAATCTACATATCTTTGCAGGTCCAGTTTTTGTCATTATCATGCTGCTAGCCAGTCTCAACAGCTGCACAAACCCTTGGATATACATTTATTACAGCTGAACTGAAACAAACAAACAAAAAGAAAAACATGGGTGGTCTTATGCACGGTGCAGTGGTTAGCACTCTGGCCTAATCACAAGAAAGTTCTGGACTCAATTCCCAGGAGACCCTGGGTCTTTCTGTGTGGAGTTTGCATGTTCTCCAAATGTCTGCTCTGGTTCCCATACCACTAAAAACATGTCCATTAATGCATTCCCTCTCCCCATCCCATTCTGGTTAAGTATTGAGTGAATTGGTGTTTAATTTATGATAGTTGTAATAATATTTTTTACTAATCTCAGAACAAATCCTTTAACAGTATAGATCATGATGCAAAACCTGATAATTATCAAGAAAATGCATTCAAAACCATAATGTATTCAAGACTCTAAATGATACTTAGGCAAAAACCATGTAAGGCCGACTGACACTAAAATTAAAATCCTTGTAAAGTCACATAAAAACATATTGCCATTCACTCCTCAATCTCTTGTATAACCTTTATTTTCCTCCACAGTTCATTTAAACATACTTAAATTAAATCCTGAAGCGGAGAGGCAATCAGTCACAGTACACGTAAGTGTCATTATTTATATGGTTGAACAGAACAGCAAGGATCTAATAAAGAGACACATTAATCATAAAGCACAAGTACCTCTTGTCTTAGTTGGTTTTGTGATTCAAATAGTCTCTGCAGACATTAAGAAACAATAGTGCTGTCGGCTAATGAGTGGTTCCTGAAGGTAGCTGGATATTATTATTATTCTAGGATATAAAATAAACAACAAAGTTAGACAAAAATGTACAATACAGTAAATGTATTCCTCAAAAAACACCAAACATCAAACGTACAATTATCCTCATAATGTTTTCAGATTATAGACCTACACGTCATATATTAATAGTGACTCTGTTTGACTCTTTTCACTCACAACTATTTCCTTTATACTAAATGACTGGCACTTCTCTGATGCTGTTCTTTTTGAAACCAATTCATCAGTGTGATTATAGGTCATGAATGGAACATAAAGTTCTAGGGTTTCACATTGTATAATTTGTGGCAGTTATAAACCAGGTGGAGGGCATGAGGTGGATTATCCTTTTATAATAACATTGTACTTTGCTTTGAAATAATTAAAAAAGTGACGATTTCTAGGATGACTAGACCCATTACTCGTTTGTATTACAAAAATAAACTGCATTTAAACATTCTTTTATTTTACCTGCCCTCCATCTGATTGAAATAACATTGGTCTGTTGAATGTTGTGATGTCACATGAAACTAACCTATTCAATAAAGCATGATTACAAATATGTGGTGAACAAAAGGTACTTCTGTACTGGCTATAGTAAGCACAAGTGAATGAAACTTGATTATGATATACATTACCAAAATTATGAATAGAACGTATAGGCTACTACTTCTGTTTATATTCTGTTTATAAACAATTGTATACTTTTTTCCTTCTGATATAGAGGAATTTTTTTGTTTATCAACACGGCCGCTCCTTCACACAAACAGTGGAAGCCGAACAAGCACAGCTGTCAGCTAACTATCGTTTATCACGGTGCGAAAACAAAAGTTATGCCGCTAAATCAACATTTGTGAATTAAATTCAACCCTATGACCCTTAAAAGTTACATTCAGGTGAGTGAAAAAATGGTAATACAAACACTGTCAGGTTCAGGAGACAGACATCTGTCAGACCGGTTCATACCTGATAGAAAAGGCTTTCTCTTGTCCCATTTTGTTTTATTCAAAGAACTTTCCCCAGCTAAGCAGATGGAGAAAAGGTCTTTCTGCATATCGCATGCACAGTGTGGCGAAAAGTGACGTCGACCGAAAACTAAATGTCATTTACAGATTTTTTTTTTTTTTTCTGTGCAAACTGTTTTTTATCTTTATATGCCTGCTTATTTTCCTCCTAGCTTCTTTAGTTGTTGTTGTGACAGTCTGAATAGTTTTCATGCTTTTATATATACATAATAATAATGCATTTTATTTAAAGGCGCCTTTCCTGACACTCAAGGTCACCGTACAGTACAGTACATTACAAATTAAAAGCACAAAACAGTTAAACACACCAGCAAAACAATAATAAAAGATCCACAAATTAATGGCAATAGGCTAATTTATTGCCCTTTTGCGCGCACCTGAATATAGGCCGCAACCTCATATGGCATACTGTATATAGGCCGCACTTGTTAATAGTAAGTCTATGGGAATCTATAATTTTGCTGCATTGCCTTGTAAGCCGCATAGTTCAAAGCTCATGACAAAAGTAGCGGTTTATAATACAGAAATTAGGTTAGGTTTTGAGACTTGATTTGAATGCAGGGAGTGAGTCCAGGTTGCGAATGTCTGGTGGAAGTGAGTTCCAGAGCTGCGGAGCAGAGTGACTAAAAGCTCTGCTTCCCATAGTGACGAGCCGGACTGAAAGAACAGAGAGGTGAAGAGAGGAAGAGGAGCGAAGAGAGCGGCTGTGGGTCTTGACTTGCAGGAGGTCAGACAGATATGTGGGGGCCAGATTATGAGTATTGAGTTAATTCTATGTATTTATGATCCCACAAAAAATCATTATTTATCTTGTTTAGACCATATAGTTTGCCTTCAGTTATCAACACTGGTTTGTTAAAAATTAATTCTAAAAAAAAAAGTCAAAGTCCAGATGAAATAACATCAAAGAAGGACTGGGTTACACTGATAACTTATTTAAAGGTGCACTGTGAAAAATTCTGAACATAAATAAACTTGAATAAAAGCATGTCTTCATTTAGATTTCATTAAAACAATAATGTGTTATTTTTTTTTTTCTATGAGCGAGCTTGCATGATCACAAAATGAACCCTTATTTGGCCTAAAGGAGTGCCTCCTCTTGTATGTTTCAATTGAAAAACGTTCCTTTGGCTGTAGTATTTTCACCACATGGCATAAAACATATTTATTCTCACTCAAAATGTTCCAAATAGTGCTTATAATTTTCTATTTTTACAGAATTACGTAGTTGACTTTTTGCCTCCAGAAGGTTAAAGTACACCACCTTTAAACTGTTTTCCTTTCTACTCTAATTTAAGTCATGTTTTAAAGTTATGTTTGTGGTTGTCAGTGGTATATGCAGCATTGGAGACTGTGTAAATGTGCTTTACAAAAAAAAAAGAAAGAAAGAAAGAAAGAAAACGAACGAAAGAAAGAAGAAAAAAAAGTTGGATTCTGTTTGTAATAAATAATAAAAAAAATTCTTAAAGTGTATTTTGAAGTATATCCTCAATCAAACAGACCATGCGGGCACAACTACATCCACTGACCCAAAAATAACAACCAAAAACATGATCATGGGCTTTAGAGAGCAACAAGTAAACATAAAAGCAGAGAATCCACACACATCACAAGACAAAAACACTACAAATGATAGACACCCACTCTATTCTATCCCCGCTTTGTCTAAAAACAGCATTATCCTGTTGCAAAAGACTCTCTGAAGACTTGAGAGAAAACATATTTATCTCATACTGTAGAAAATTATAGAAACATTTCTTTCATAGAAACAAGTTGGAGGGCAAAAAGAATACATTTTGTTGAGATGCAAAGCCGCTTCACTGAGTACACTTAAGTTAAAAGTAAATGAAAGCAAGACGCTGCAGGCAAAGCTCTTTTTCTGTTTTTGATTAGTTTATAATACAATTGTCCAAGCTGCTTCCAAACAGATTATATTATTTAATTTAATCCACTTCCATGGAGTTCAAGAACATATAGCTTCAACAGCTGTTTTCTCAAAATGCATTTTCGGTATGGACAATTTACACACAACTGACACATTTTCCTGGAGTTTAAACAACCATTTAACACAAATAAAGTGTTAATATGCCACATTGTCACTTCTGTGTTATTTATGTTGATTTTGGCCCAGATATACAATGTTATTGCTAAGTAACCTTTGGAATTCCCCTCCACATATGTCATATTTACAGGACAAAAGACGATAATAATACTTCACCAAAACAACCAAATTGGGTAGAAACAAGCTAAATGTTTAGTGAAATCTTAATCATTATTGTGTTTACTGTGTTAAAAATGTCTATAACCTGTCAAACACTTTTTAGAAAAATAATCAACCCAAATTTGAAACTTTAAGCACTATTTCAGTTGAATCAAACTAAAAAACGAAATAATATATTAAAAATCCCCTTTAACCTTATAAATGTGTCAACAAAATTATTTAAGGAGTATAAACTTGGCTTCCAATTTTGCTGACCCTGTTATGTGCAGTTTGGTCTTTTTAAAATAAAATGGAATATTCTTTATGAAAACATGACGTGATGTGAGTAAACAACAGCAGATTTTTAATGATAGCATCTACAATGTCTCGCCTTAAACTAAATTTAAAAATACACACACATGCTGTTACTTCTGCTTGAGATAATTAGACGTTTTGTTTCCTTTGCCTTTTTAAGTAAAAAAAAAAAAAAAAAAAAAATTCTTGTTTGTCTCTCTATCCTTTGAATATATTTGATATGTTAAAAAAATATCTTATTGTAATTAAGAATTTTAAACTAGTTTTTTTTTTAACTATTATAACGTTATATACTGTATATTTTAAGTCTTAAAATCATCTTGTTTGATTGCATATTTTCCCTGCTGTTCCTAAAATGTGCGTTGCAACACTGAAATATCCCCATTGTGGGACAAATAAAGGATATCTTATTCTTTAATAATTTACTGATCTGTTCTACAAAATATATTACCCACAAAATAATAATAAATAAAATATGTTGGTGCAGATGTGACTGATTATTATTATTATTTTTTCTTCTGTGAGTGTTTTCTACATGTGGTGCTGTAAAGATGCTCAAGGATCAGGAACTGTTGTGATAAAATCTGCACTTTCAGAGATTTTCTCAACACAAGCTGTTTGAGCTCAGCAGTATTGGCTGTGTCCTCCTGTGGAACGTAAAAACAAACCTTGTGTGGCTCACTTAAAACAGACCTGAGCAGATAAAAATTTATTTATTTAGTTCTTTAAAAATGACAAGTTAATAGGCCTGAAGAATTTCTAGAGAATTCTTGATGTAATTTTTGTCTTCACCTACATGTACGTCTCATTCACGGACCACAGTAAATAGGGGAAGGAAAACATGTAAAAATAGGTTAAAACACTTTTGAAATTGTTAGGGAAAGTAACAAACTATCATTAGGTAAATCATTTAAATTTACACCAAACTGAAAACTAGAAGTAGTGTTTACAATTTACAAGCATGCTATTTCAATCACTTGAACTCGCAAATCTTCTTTGTCAGAGGGTTTGATAATCCGAGTGTGCAGTGAAGGCATCGTTTTCCATGTGCTCAGTGTTTCCACCAATCAGCGCGCACCGAGTCACTGCGTGGAGACGCGCACCAATCACGTTTGGAGTCGTGGTGCTCTGGGCTCAGGAATGCAAGACGTCAACAATTAAAGCTTTCGATAACCATCAGCTGGTGCACTTGGCGGCTGGCAGCGTAGTGTCCCCCGGCAAACTGTGACTTTGGCTCCAGGTAAGGACCGTTTCTGCTTTTCTGATAGTTGTTTGTGTTTTATAAGCTGCGTTAGGACTTATTTAAACAAAAGAAAGTAGATCGAGCGCGTGAAGTCCCCGCCTCTTCGGAGACTGAGCACTACAGTTTCTTTCGCTTTAAAACAGGAGTTATTTCTTAGCATAGCAGTACTCCGTCAGTGGCTAATCTACATTGATTGTGTTTCGTTAAAGTGACGTGTCTTTTTCTTTCCTCTTCACAGCCACAAAAGTGTCAAAC
Organism: Mugilogobius chulae; assembly: GCA_038363315.1. Classification (NCBI taxonomy): domain Eukaryota; kingdom Metazoa; phylum Chordata; class Actinopteri; order Gobiiformes; family Gobiidae; genus Mugilogobius; species Mugilogobius chulae. The sequence continues at coordinate 34,794,809 of CM076409.1, read as the reverse complement.
CGTCAGTATGGCCACAGCGCAGTCCATGTTGCTCCTGGCAGTGCATATTCTGCTGGTTTCAGAATTCATTTTGGCCAAAAGGGACTACTACGACATACTCGGGGTGCCCAGAGATGCCACCGAGCGTCAAATCAAGAAAGCCTTTCACAAACTGGCACTGAAATACCATCCTGACAGGAACAAGGGCTCAGACGCAGAAGCAAAGTTCAGAGAAATTGCAGAAGGTGAGTTTTCACGCTAAGCCCAGTTATGCTTTTGCTGCTGCGGTTTACATTTTTTCGAAACACTTGTTGTAACATGCAAATGAGAGGTGAGTGACAGGTTTGTCTCCACTATTTCACCAGCAGCAGTTAGAGTGATCTTGTGGGAAATCTGGGGTAGGCTTTTGGTTCCTTACATTCTGACTGGGTTCTGATAGTTTGTGTAATTTCTCTCTTTTTCTCTTTCTCTCTCTCTCTCTGCCTGTCGCTCTCTCTCTCTCTCTCTCTCTCTCTGTTAAATAAAATATGTTTAATATGAAGTGAAAATCATCTTACACTTATGACTTTTTGTTGTTTCAGCCTATGAGATATTGTCAGATGACAAAAGGAGAAGAGAGTATGACCAGTTTGGGTCATCCTCCGGACAGGACTTCAGAGGAGGAGCCAGTGGAGGTCACAGTGATTATAACTTTAAACAGCACTTCCAATCCTTCAACTTTAACTTTGATGATCTGTTCAAAGACTCTGAAACCTTTGGTCATCAACAATTTCACCACAACTTGCACTCCAACTCTCAAGCTCACCAGAGGCGGCACTTTAACAGTCACTTCAGGCACACCAGGAGGCTATGAAGAGGCAGAAGAGGTCTTTTGGATCGGGACTATTTGACGATGTGTTTGAAGACTTGGAGAAGATGTTCTCCTTTAATTCACACAGTGCTAGAACTGAGAGCCGCTTCCAGGGCTCAGGCAAACAGCACTGTCGGACTGTGACCCAGCGCAGGGGCAACATGGTGACCACGTTCACTGACTGCTCCTGAGTTTACACTTACCCAGTTAACAGTGCCCTCTGGAGGGCATTTGGGATAATGCTGGGCTTAATTGTGGTTAGGAATTTTAAATGCTAATTTATCACATTGTTGATTTGATAGGAAACTATTAAGAATGTGGTTTGTGTGATATGTTATTGCCTAAAGAACAAACTAGGATCAAAGCAATAATGTGTCACAGGTTACACAGCAATAACCCATGGAGTTTAAACATACCTCATTGTTAACTTTTCATGTTTACATACAATAGAGCATGTAGCTGGATGGTGTAATCTTTGCCTCAGCAGTGGCCCAAACTTTAATTATCATATTTGGTGAGTTGAGGTGTTTATGATTATTTTTCATTTAATCCCATATCTTGCCCTACAGAAATGTTTTGTGTGTGTTGGTTCTAAGCCAGAAAAAATGGAAAGGAAAAGAGAATGTAAATGCTACAAATGCCCATTTAAAGCACTTACATGGGAAATTTTGCTGTGAAAGGGACTTGACTTTACTGTTACCTCATCAGTTAAGGACTACCATTGTTATTATGTAGTTAGCTTTGTTATTACACAATGTAGTTGACCCAAACAATTGGTGAAATTATTGTTCACTTTCATTCAGTGCAATATTTAGCACCTTTGCTTTTCATGTTGCCTATTGCAACTCTGGCATTGGCTTATAATGTCATTGTACAAGCTGCACTTTGTGTTTGTGTGAGTGTGTGAATGTTGTGAATGTGGTTGGAAGAAAATAATAAAACTTAAGTTATCATTGTAATTGTTTTAGAGTTTTTACTTCAAGAATATACTGAAGCTAGGAGTGAATATCGGCGATGATTTGTAAAATTATTGCATTGGTATCTGTTTCATCATAATAATTTACCCGTTTCAGAACAATACATTATTCACTCTAGAAATCAGATTTCTGTATATGTAATAACATGGCCTTGTTACAGAATGTTTGAAAAATATATAAGGCGCTTTCCCACATAAAAGTACCAAGAACTAGTCCCAACATTCCTTCCTTCCTTGTTTAGTCAAAGGAACTACCCTGAAAGTGGGTCTAACTGGCTTTAGCATCAGAATCTGTAAAGTCTGAAACATTTAAATAAGTCATTATGTGGTGTTAGGAAAACAGACGTTGTCTTTTTTCGATACCACATAAAACTATTCTAAAAAGAACTAGAAAAGTTCCTCCAGTGGGAAAAGGCCTATAGGTAACGCTGTTAGTTCTGGTTAATTTAGTTATAATAGACAACAAGAGTCACTAAGTGCAGTTTATGAAGATCCTCTTTACTTGAATAAAGTTGTAGTTTATTCAAGTACAGAATAACTGGTAGATTCATGACAGTACCTAGATAAATAACATCATTAGTTCTGCTTAAATAACATCATTAGTTCTACTTAAGTGCGTCTGTCAAAAGTATAAATCATTGTAGTACTTAGATAATTAACATTGTGATCATCATCTGACCTTAGTTCCTAGAGAGAGAGAGAAAAAATATACCGTACATAAAATGTATATTTTTTTAAAGATTTATGACATATAGCTCCTATTAGTAAAATGAGGAAAGAGTAAAGGCATTTAGCAAATAATTAAGGGCCAATGCAAGATGGTAAGAACTCAAACTGCTACACCACCAACCAACATTGTCAATATAAATGTAAGTGTTGCATATGGAGAAAGTTTATCCTGTGGTTGTGATAGTTTTAGTAATACAGTATCAGTCTATTACCACAGCAAATACAGTATATTTGTTTGTTTCATTATGTTGTATAATTGTCAACATAAATGCATTGTTGTGGTGTTATTTCTGTAGAAAAGAACTGCGTGACCTGCCTTTTTGATTGGAAGGAATTCCAAGACTTATCCAACAAATGGCTCTGCCCCTTTTTGAGCCTCTTAGTCCGTCGCTATAAAAGGCTGACAACAGCTAGCAGCTCCTTTATTTCCTGTTAGACCAAAACTCACGAGAAGTGACATACAGCATTTCTAGAATGATCCCAGCAGTGAAACTCAGTAATGGAGCAGACATGCCTATTGTGGGCTTGGGGACATGGAGGGTAAGTCGTGCAGTTTGTTTATTGACTATACAATTGGAATGACAGTGCAGTTTGCTCAGATAGCTACAGAATGACTTTTACTTTTCACTAACACAGTCCACTCTTTGTTGAATTGTTTATGGCTTTGCTTTTCATTAGCTTCAGATCATAAAGGAGCAGTGAATGAGATGAGGTAAAATGTACAGTCAATTCTGGGTACTTAAACTATTGTAAAAAAAAAAAAAATATATATATATATATATTATTATTATTATCTGTCATCAGGTTTGGCATAAACTTTGCATAGTAAATAAAAATATTTTGTATATTTTACGAATACAAATTGCATCAGCCTTTTTGTGCTTGTTTTATTCTCTCCTTTCAACTTTTGCCTCTTTGGTTTACAACTCTCCAGTGACTTGCATTTTATTTAGACAAAGAATAAACAGCAGTTTCTAATGTAGCTCCTTCAAATACTCGGAATTAATGAAACATTTACCAGTATGTGACAATATCTGATAACGTTGTAGCTTACAATGCACACATTCATTCACTAATATCATTTTACAACTACTTTAATTTCTTTAAGGCATGTCTTATACCTTATCAGCCACTTCATACATTTCAGCTGTATGAAGGTCACAACCATATTTTGCAGGCAGAACCAGGGAAGGTGAAAGAGGCCGTCCAAACAGCAATCAGTGCTGGTTATAGACACATAGATGGAGCTTATGTGTACGAGAATGAGCAGGAGGTGGGAGCAGGCATCCACACCATGATCGAACAAGGAGTAGTCAAGCGAGAGGACCTGTTTGTCGTCACTAAGGTAACTTATCAGACAATTTAGATCAGCAGCGTTAGAGCATTGTAACTATGCAACATATTGTAATGTCATGAATGTATACAATTCTTCACAAATTAAATGAACACAAGATAACGTTCCTTTGTTTACAGTTGTGGAACACTTTCCATTTACCGTCGCTGGTGAGGAAGGGTTTTGAGAAGACAATCAGTGACTTACAACTGGACTATGTGGACCTCTACCTTATGCACTTCCCAACAGGCGCCAAGGTCTTGACTTATTGTAAATTGTGCAACTGTGGCAGTTAATTATTCAAAGAATAATTATTAAGGAACAATAATGTTGATAAAAATGAATGTCAGATGTTTTATGTCAACTCAATAAGTAAACATGCCTTCAAGCTCTTTTTTTTTTTTTTTTTTAAAGCAAAAGTGCACAAATTAGCACAAAAGTGCAAAATTGTATTTGAAAGTCTATAACAGAAGGCCTTTTCCCACTGTAAGGACTAGTATTTTTTTAGTTCCAGTCTCCATTTTAGGTGAGTTTACACAGAGCAGGAACTATGGACTGGGGCACACTTTAGTAACTTTTTAGCTCCTGCTCTGGGGCAAGTACTTTCTAGTCAGAACAAGAACTTTTTGGTGGAAACATGTTTTATATGTTCTCACATTTAGAAAAACTTTCCTTATTCTTGAGAAAAATTACTTAAAATTTGTAGCTCCAAAAATAAATGTTTACGTTTGTAAATAGTAACTATTTTAGTTTTAGTTGTTGTTTTTTGTTTGTTTTGTTTTTGCACATCATGTACTGTACATTTTTGTACATCATAGTTAAGTGTAAGGGTAAAAACAACTTTTGTTTTCCTAAGACAACCTAATGACTTATTTAAATGTTCCAGCGTACTGATGTTAAAGCTTTTTAGCCCCACTTCACAAACTGATGTGTGAACGCAGGGTAGTTCTTCTGACTAAACAGGGGCTAAGGGAATGTGGGGACTTAGTTCTTGGCACTTTCTTGGGGGAAAACGCCTTGTGATTCCCAAAATGGGATCTAGGGCCCCCTGGGGGAGTCTGAAATCAACTTATAATAGTCAAGTGGCCCAGTGGTAGGGCTGTACTCGATGTATCGGGATATGTGTGACAAACTTGTTGGCAATATGCCTATTGATACAGGGAGGCGTATTGGGATGTTAAACTAAAATCAAATACATTTTATATGTAACATTAGAAGCAGTGTGAAATTACAATGCTTCTGCATTTTTTAAATTCTACATAATCAAAGTTACATTGTTAACATTCATTTTAAGAAGTCCTGTACTCAAAAACATGTTGAAAATATTTTACAGGTAGTATACAATACTTTTCTAAAGTTTATTATACATTTTCTCATTTTGGTCAGCATAATATATTTTGATACATATCATAATCATTTTTTTTTTATTGGAATAAACATGTATCAGGATACATATCGTAGTGTGACTCGTTTCGGAATACGTATCCTATTGGGAGTCTCTTGGTAATACCCGGGCCCAGTGTGAAGGCTAAGGCGGATTGTTTGTGTTCTTGAGCAGGACATTGAACCCTCCTTGCCTCTGTGTCTATGAATTCTTTATCAAATGCGCTCTGACTGCCTTTAAAAGTGGAAAAGCGCTATATAAATACAGATTATTTATCTTTTACGATGATCCAAAAAACAATATAAAGCTCACCTAACGTTAATACAGTAACTTGAGAGGGTATTACATTTAATTATTATAGGTTATAATAATTACTTAACAAAGTAGGTATATTGCAAAGGAAAATCCTGTTCTGAATCAAGCTTCTGTTTATCAGAAGATGAAGTTTTAGTATTAGCACGAACACATGTGGTTTTGTATTGGCAGCCCGGAGATGAGCTCTTTCCAGTGGATGAGGCAGGGCATATTTATTCTGACGGCAGCGATTTTCTTAAAACCTGGGAGGTAATTTCTCAACATTAGTAACTATTTAGCAAAAAAATGACAACATAAGCAATAACGGCATTTAATCTTCTTGCAGAAAATGGAGGAGCTTGTGGATGAAGGACTGGTCAAAGCTATTGGCATCTCAAACTTCAACAAAGATCAAATTGAAAAGATTCTCAAAAAGCCGGGACTCAAATATAAGCCAACCAACCACCAGGTACATTATTGTCTTTGAGCACTTCTGAAACACAAACTTGAGGAACCAATAAGGCAAAAGAAAAAATGCAAGACTGAAAGAGGCATTTAAAAATTCATTGTGCTTTGCCATTTAAAGGTATATATTTTTGGTGGAAAGTCTGCATTCACTTCTTCTCTATGGAGATCATTTTGAGATACCCCCAAAAGTGGGGTAGCTGATTTTCACTTTGCAAACATGTTTTAGGTTTTTAAATCTGACTACTTACTCTCATATATCCTTCAACATGTATTCATTTTGGTTGCAATTATGATTTCTAAACTTCTTTTTACAAACTACAAAGTGAAACTGGAGAGGACCACCAAGCACAGCCAATCAGAGCGCTGCATTCAGCTCCTGATGAGAACTAAAACTCTTTGTTGTTCAAATCAAATAGTACTCAGTGGTCTAATAAGTGTTGCATTTATCATATACTTTTTAATGCAAAACACATAGTTTAGTAATTTACAAGTAAAAAAGTTAGTTACCCCAACTTTAAAGTGTTGCACAGTATGGCTTTAAACTTTGATGTATCTATGGAGATTGAGCATGTTAAGATCAGGCTCGTCTGCTCGGTGTAGCATAGCATGTTAATATGAGTGGTAAGTAAGTAAGTAAGTAAGTAAGAAAACTTCATTTATATAGCGCTTTTCACAGACACAAAGTCACAAAGTGCTTCACACTTCCTACTCCATTTTGATCATGTCACATTTTATGTTTAGTATCAATGATTGTTGAATTGACTAAAGATGAATTGACTAAAGATGTTTGACTAAAATGTTTCAAAATAAAGTCAATAAATTGAAATGTTATTTTTCAGAAATCAAAACATAGTTTTCATATTGAAAAACATTATATTTACAGTTTAATGTCATACTAGGGAACATTCTAGGTAAAGCAATAACATCACCATGGAGGCCAACAGGGGGCACTTTAAATACACTATTTACAACATTCACTGACTGACTTTTATAAGCATCTACAAACATGTAATGGATAAGAATCTCTATTTGTCATGTACTCACTGTGAATGTGTTTTGAATGTTTTCTAGACTGTTTTATGTTGTGCTTTCCAGATTGAGTGCCACCCTTACCTCAGTCAGGAGAAGCTGATTAACTACTGTCATTCTAAAGGCATCACAGTGACGGCCTACAGCCCGCTGGGGTCTCCTGCTCGGCCCTGGTGAGAAACAATACACAAGTCATTATAAACATACAGAATTACACACCGGTTTCTGTGTAAACATAAAGGCAGGTGCATTTTTCTGATTGCACACTAAGTAGTTTTGAAATTTAAAAATAAATTATACAACTTTTTTCCCCCAGGGCTCCAAAAGATGAAGTTACACTTCTGGATGAACCTATTGTTAAGGCTATTGCAAAGAAACACAACAAATCTCCAGCACAGGTAAGACACAGCACGGACAGACAACCGAATGTGTTCAAAACTGGGCAATTAACAAAAAAACAAAAAAAAAAAAAAAGGTCAAGTTTTGAAAGATGCAGATGTCAAGAGTGTACAGCAGGGCTATTCAACTTTATTTTTCAGAGGGCCAGATTTTATCGAGGACCACGGCTTGTGGGCCGGGCAGTTGCACAATACATCGCAGTTTTTGACGCAAGATTGTGCCCAAGACTAGAGTTGTTTCTATAGTGATAATAACTAATGCTGAGTCCGTTTCTATTGCTCTACAGCAGGGTTATTCAATTAGTATATTTTACAGCGGACAGAGGACTATGGTCTATGGGCCGAATAACAAAACTGCACCAAGAACTTATATTTAGTAAATTGAAAATGAGTCTAAATTGCTATGTCATTTAACAGGCTTACACAGCAGAGATAAATGAAAACTTGAACGTGAGCAAACCAGAACAACAGATAAAAGACTAGGCTAAACCTAACGTTAATCCAATTTTATGACTCTAGGTCTACATTTTTGCTACTTCAGGGTGAACCTCAAGACAACAATTTATGAACTAGAACAAAAGTGAACAATACAAATATCAGTGGAATTTTAGCTGATGAAGTTGATTTAAAAGTACTGCAGGCGACTGAAAACCAGATCTAACCATGAAATGTGGCCCAGTCACTGGCCCACTTTATTATGATGGGCCAGTCTTTATTTCAAAGCATTATGTTGCTGTATCCACCCCTGTTCACTGTAAATTGTTTCCCTGGCTTCTTTGCAATGTGGCCCAGTCCATGGTCCATTTTACCAAGTGGGCCACATCATACTATTTGAATAGCCCTGGTGTACAGTAATGTATGTAAAATGTGTGATAGTATTCCATCAAAGTCATCTGAAAAACTTGTTAAAACCAACTACTTTTGTAGATATCATGCTGTACTAATTTTGAAAGCCAGCAGGTTTTTAGGTCACATGCAATATTTTAGTACGGACTGAAAAAACAAACACACTTTTTTTTCACAACCAGTATCATCTAAAAAATATAGGACTATTTTCGATCAGTTTGCTCTAAAAATGTGTGTTACAGTAGTCTGAACTAATGAAAAACTCTTAATAGGAAGAAATTAGGAGTTTAAATATACATTTTTTTAATATTCCGATAGGTCTTGATTAGATTTCATGTGGAGAGAAATGTAGTTGTAATACCCAAGTCTGTCACACCAAGCCGAATAAAGGAGAATTTTCAGGTACGTAAATCCATGAGAGCATTGTCTAGAATAGGTTTAGAAGTTTGTTTATTCAGATTTCCACTGTTTTTCCCCTCAGATCTTTGACTTCAAGTTGAGTGACGAAGATATGAAGGGTTTACTGAGCCTCAACAAGAACCAGAGAATGTTTGAACTGGAATGGTACGTAACATTCTATTGTTGTTGGACAAGTCATGAACAGGAAATAGGAAAAGTTCAGTCTGTTTCGTAACACTTTATTTTAGAATACACTAGCTTAACAATATTTGTATCATTGCATAATTAAAATTGTACTAAATACTGCTGCTGCCTAATAAGTTACAAAGGGAAAAGAGACAAACATATTACAACGCTAACTCATTTTTCAAACCAAATTTTTAAACTAACTAAACTGAATGGTTATTATATCAATCAGCATGTGATTGAAGTGCAGTGATGTTTTATGACTTGTGTGTACAAAGGAGAGCAGAGACAGAGGTGAGACCGAAGAGCATAGTATTGATTAGAAAGTTTGATATTTTCTGTACTCATAGTGTTTAGAGTAGCAGTTACAGTTGCATAGATAATAGTATTCAATTGTAATAAAACATCACTTAAATAAGCACAATTAGCAGACAGTACAGAATCCTGACTACTTGTAATTACCGTAATTTCTGGATTATACGCCGCAACTTTTTTCTTGAGCTTCGAACTATGCGGCTTATAAGGCAATGCAGCAAAATTATAGATTCTCATAGACTTACTATAACAAGTGCGGCCTAAATACGTACTTTATCATTTTTCTTACTTAAATCTAGTGGTGCGGCTTATATTCAGGTGCGCTCAATAGGGCAGAAATTACAGTAGTTACTTTCCACAACTGAACTCATTGTTAATTTGTATTTATTCAACTACAGTATAATCAGTGTTTCCCACAGACGTACAGGAGTACGTACATGAGACTCTAGTGTCACAGGCACAGGCCATTGAAATCAAGCATTTAAGGCAAAAAGCATAATTTTGAAATTTATATTTTTGGTTAGCTTGTTTTTAAACTCTGGAGGGCATCAATTGACCCTATTTTGTCCGCCTACTTTTCTAGGCCATGCACTTCCTGTTTAGCTGCATTTAGCCTGTAGATTTCAGTCGATGTTTTTTTTTTTTTTTAACTGTCATTATATTTAATCAAAATTGCCCACAAGACAGACAAACAAACACGTTAGCTACCTTAACAGAGCTAAACAGAAAGTGCATTTCCAGCCAAGCGGGCGGACAAAATAGGGTCAATAGTGTTTTGTTTTTTTTGATAGAAAACACTGATTTTTGTTAGCTTTTTCTTTAGAGAAGACATGAGACATAATTCTGCAACTAAGTAGACATTTAACTTTACAAATGTACATTGTGAAAGTTTGACTTTCACGTTTTGACTGATATTTCCATTCTTGGTGTTTATTAATTGAAGATGATAGTTCATCCTCTAATATTTAATGATTGCATTAGTTATTATTATATTACACTGTTTAAAATAAGGGTGTTGTAAAGGAAACTAGGGGTAGTTGAAATTTATCAGCAGAACGCTATGCTGAAAATGTCATGAATGGACAAATATTACATTAAATTACAAGAATGAAATTTAGCTTATAATCAAATAACACGTGTACTGTAAATAAAATGTTACCTTTTTTCTTGTATTTATTCACACACAATATTATCTTAACTTCAAAAGCAGTTGTTATACAAGATACAGTATAAACAAAGTGTGACAGTCTGCAGGCTTAGTGCACAAACACAATGACTTTGTTCCCATAAAGGTCATGACCTCCACATGTTTTTCTCTCCACAGGGCCCAGAAGCATAAAGACTTCCCTTTCAACACAGAATACTGATTATTCTTTGTTTCTTTTCTAACTCTGTTGATAAAAGTTTTATAGTTTTATGTCTTAGTTTGCACTAATTAGAATACTGTATGTAAAAATTGGATGTGAGCAAGAAGACAAAGCTTACCGACAACCTCATTTTCTCCTCAGCTAGCTGCCTTACCATTTATTTGGGTCTATTTTATTTTATTTTTTTTAATTTCAATAACTTTAGCTGAATGTTGTTTGTTTAATCAACATTTTTTACGTTTTTAATTGTTGCTTTTTACAATTTTGGACTAAACATTTGTGACCTCTAGTGGCCTGCTACATGTATGAATTTGTACCTAAAAACACTGCAGGTGAATAGGAAGAAATGTAAATAAAAACATAAACAATTAAAGCTGTTGAAACTTGTGCTGTCGTTTACTCACACAACAATCAGGAAAAATGTATTACAGTTTTGTCATGCCAAGTTTTCATAAGAAATACACAATTTAGTGTGTAACAGCCACAAAGGCACATCACAAGGTTGACAAAAAATGGACAGTGCCAAGATTAAACTCACTGATTTATTTTGTTGACACGTTAGAGCCAAAGTAGAAAGGCTTCAACTGTCTCATATTCAGACTGAAAATGACTTTCAGATGAGTTGAAACGTTTTGATCTTTAAATACACGGTCCAGATTTGAAGCTTTCTACTATGGATCACTCCTGGACAAATGAGGGATTACACTGACATTAGAGTCAAAGGTTTTTAGAGGATTTTGAACATATTTACCGTAATTTTGCCCTATATTGAGCACACCTGAATATAAGCCGCACCCACTAGATTTAAGTAAGAAAATGATAAAGTACACATATAGGCTGCACTTGTTATAGTAAGTCTATGAAATCTATAATTTGCTGCATTGCGCATAGTTCAAAGCTCATGAAAAAAGTAGGCTTATAAGCAGAATTACGTACTTTGAGTAAACAATATCTGACTGAACATTTTGACAATCAACAAATCAAAAATTAGGAATATACAGAAGCTACTTCAGACCACGTAAAGGAATATGTATTTTGAGAAAATACATTTTGACGTTACAATAATCATTGTACTCTGTACATAAAGTAGATTAAATTCAGTAATACAGCATTTTTAGGAGCCAATTTGAAAATGTTTCCACACAGAAGCCTGAGAGAGCAAGCTGACCAAGTTTTGCTTGGAGTTTCGCCTTAAAGGACCGATTGTAAAATTAACACAACGTTTATCATTTGATACAGTACAATAAATAAGGGTATTTTAACCTAAAAATTAAACTGATACCTATTAAAATTTTACAACCACAACAGAGTGAATCTGGAATTTACAAGCTGCTAAGTTTAATTAGAAATGGAGAACCTGGAGTCTGGAGACGGGAGCCTGGAATGACTTGTTGCAAAATTTCTACTTCAAGGGTTAGTAAAAATCAATGGCTATACAACAAGAAGAGTTTATTGTCAAGCACATGGAAACACATGACTTCACACATATGACTGACATACAACAAAAGACCTACTTGTCCAACTGATGGCTATATGTAGTATACTGTTTGTACTAGAAACCAAGAGAAATATTTAATCATTTCACTATTACAAACATCTTGCCGCAAAAAATTTTCATTTAAGGAAAAAAAAATACCTAGATTTTATTATGCAGAACCTTTTCTGTATAACTTGGCAGAAGATAGTTGGAAGCGGAAAGTTACACTAGCAAAACAATATTAAACAAAGCTATACCAATCAAAAGTTGCTCGATCCTCACTGGCAAATACATTTACATTTAACTATGTGTTGAGCACTTTTAAATGAACACCAAGTTGTGTATTTAAAATGTTAATTTCACTACCGATTTTACATCAGAATAACTGAAGTATCATCTGAGATGCAACATCTCAAGCTCTATTAAATGTGGATATAATAGACTTAAAACCAATTTCATTTAGGAGCAGAAAGATAATAAATAAAACATTTAGATTCTGTAACAAAGTCTGTAACACTTTAAAGGAGTGTGGGAGATACCTTAATAATGAAGTTGTAAAGCTAAAACAAAGGCACTCTGAAAAGCAAAATCCACCAGGCTGTGTTTTAGAATTCAGTATTGAATGGATAATCCTTGTGCTTTGTGCTCCTACAAAAAAAAAAAAAAGAGAAAAAATATTAATAAATGAAAATGAAGAAATGTGATAATTATAAACTAAACTCACCACTGCATAGGACAAACTCTCCAGTTGCGGTTAAATCCCAGGATGGTTTGCATTTCTCCCTCACTTAGTTCAAAGTCAAATACCTAAAAAAATAATAATCATAACATAAATACATTTAACAATAAAATATTATAAGCACATGATTTAAGGTATATTTAATGTAAGAACATTTGCTACATACTTGAAAATTCTCCTGGATCCTCTGAGGAGTGATTGACTTCGGTATAACAATGACATTTCTTTGGACGTGGAAACGGATCAAAACCTGACAGGAGCAGACAAGTTCATGTGCAAAGTTAGAGGTGCACTGTTTTCTTAAAAAAATATTATGACATCATAATACCAAGTGTTTACCTGAGCTGCTGTTTTCTTGTGCTTCTCAGCAATGGCTTTGATGTTAGGATCCTCCAGTAGAGAAGGATCCTCTGGTTTAGCCCTAATGACAACATGCATTGATCTTCTTAAATGAAAAATACATTTAAGTTCCTTAGGAAATAAAACAACTAGCCACAGAAATGGGCTAAGGATTACTCTTGATCATTACAAAATATGATGCACGCCACCAAACACAAAGAGGAACATGAGTCACATGTATCTGACCAAAGAGTGCAAATGTAAGTGTTTTTAGTCAAATTTGACCCACTTAAAGCAGAGAACTGAATAGTTACTGACCAGGGTCTGTCAGGGGAACCCAGAGGGCTGTAGGCCGTCACAGAAATGCCCTTTGAGTGGCAGTACTCGATCAGCTTCTGTTGAGTCAAGTAAGGATGGCACTCCACCTGGTGATACAAATAATTATTGTACATTATCTTTTATTACTTATACACCAGATGTACTTGGAATTGTTACAATATGTGTGAATGAAAAGTCTTGTATTTTGTGATGTGTGTTTTGAAGGACACTTGACAATAAGAAAAAACAGTACTAATGGTATAATAATAGTATCGATTTTAGTAGTATATTTAACACGTACATACAGTGAGGATATGTAAGGGGCGGACTGGGGCTAAAAAACAACTCTGGGCACTAGTCAGCCTCAGCCCCATCCATAATAGGCAAACCAAAATCCGAAATATTACAGATTTGGTTAGGGTTATTTCAGTATATAGCAATTCTGGCTCAAGTAGTTTAAATAGTAAAATGTAAGTGGTATTGTATAGCGCTGGCACAAAATTCTGTTCAGGGGGGTTCTGATGAGCTGCATCCTCACATTGAAAGTCTGAAATTTTACTCAGAACAAGAAAAACATTGGCTGCTGTTTCCTGATTAGGCTCCTGATTCTGTGCTCCTCCAGAATGCACATATGGCCTGTCTGCCCTTGATGTACATAAACTTTTGAATTTAATCTAAATTGCCTTCTCTATTCTCTTTAAATGTGTTTGACTAATGTATGTCTAAGCTAGACTATATTTGAAATGTGTAATAAATCTTGCAAATATAAAACAAGACTGTGAATCACTGCTTTGGAGTGTACTTTCAACATTAGTTGCTACAAATTTTTTTTTTTTTTTTTGGAAACGTTGGTGTTTGTTCTGAAATCAGGATTGATACTTACTTGCATTTTATATTTACCTAATATATTATTAACTTTGAAGTGTGGAGCAACTTACTATTTTAAACAACTTCAAAAACATCGAGTGGCTCTTTGTGTTTTCTTGCTCTGTGATTGCATCCAATATATAGACAGTATAACACACAGCCAGAGCACATCGGACACTGATTGTGACAAATGGCTTTGAAAAACAGACATAAGGTCAACTCAGCTAATGGTTGAGGCCTGGGGAGACTGCTGTGGCCTTTTTACAAACAAACAGAACATTTACTTCACTGACTTGATGGGAGACGATGGATAATGTTATTACAGTCTTTTGCTGTTGTTGAAATCTGGTTTCATCTGGTGTTTGGTGCTCAAGTCGAATGACTGGGTGACTCAACAATTTTCAATGCAGTACTTAGTAGTTAATAATAATCAGAATTATCTGATATGTAAGTCAAACATGTATTTTGCTCACCTGGTTGTTTGCAGGCTTGTACTTGAGATCTGGTTTGTTCAAAATGGCTTCAATTTGATCCTTGTTGAAGTTGGAAATTCCTATGGCTTTGACCAGCCCAGCATCAACAAGTTCCTCCATTGCCTGTAAGTGTATAATGATTAGATTATCATATACGTATGTAAGAAAATATGAATCTAATTGTATTATATCTTACCTCCCAGGTTTCTAAGAAACTGGTGTTGTCAGATATGCACTCACCACCTTCATCTTGTGGAAAGAGCTCATCCCCTGACTACAAAACATTAAAGTGGATTAGAGCAAGGAAAAAAACATCAAACATATTGCAAATTGTAAATGTGGTTGTCTCATATCTACCTTGAATCCCATTGGCCAATGGACTAAGTAAAGGTCAAGGTAATCCAGCTTAAGGTCGCTAAGTGTCTTCTCACACCCCTTCCTCACATTTGGCTTTTGATGGAAGGTGCACCACAGCTAAAAGACATACAAGCATGTTGTAATTTGCCCTTGATGGTTCTTGATTATCTACTTCATACCTTGCTGACAATAAAAAGGTCCTCTCTCTTGACTACACCATCTTTGATCATAGCATTGACGCCCTCTCCGACCTCAGACTCATTCTGGTAAACAAACGCTCCATCAATGTGTCGGTATCCAGCCGCTATGGCAGCTTTCACTGCCTCTGTCACCTTTCCCGGAGGAGACTGAAAACACAATATCACATTAACATATTTTAAACCCATAATTTATAACCATGTGTCATGACTTAAATCAATACATTGTATAATGGGTATTGTGCACTACACAGTTGATTTAATTGTAATCCAGTAAATTTATGTAAATACTATTAAAAGACAAAAAATATCTATTAATTGCAACATTCTTGTCTTTTAGACATGCACTGAAAACTTTTACTTTGGCAACTAATGTATTGATAATGTATGACAGTCAAAAATCCCATGTTAGGAATTGAGCTAGATGCTAGAACATCATCTGCTGGCTGGAAATTATATAAAAACAGTTTGTCCCTGCAATTTTAATGCTGAAGAAATACTCCAAGTCAGTCTAGAAGACTAAAAAAGCAGTGGAGATAATCTCAGATATCTACTAAGATCACAAATCTGGAGATCACAGAATAGCAACTCCTGAGAGCAAAGAGTAAAACCCCAGTAGAGTTTTGATGAGGAGACATATTAGAACACGACAAAAGAGTCCTTTAAGCATCTTATGGTTTTATCAAAACATTGCACCTTTTATAATCGACACACTGATAACCACGTTTAAAGACATAGAAAAGCTACTTTGATACAATTACAGTGTAAATGCAGAGTTGAACAAGAATGCCAGAGTATCTTATGCCCACAACTGCACACTCCAACTGTCAGTCAGTAAGAACCGTGTCTGCTGACATTCATGTGAGCACTGCATCGCACTGAACTAAAGATCCGTAGAACTACAACAGGACAGGTGCACGTCGAATAGTAAGTATTAAATATAATATGTCGGAGCAGCAACACGTGATGCCACTCCAAGTAAAACTTCCTTCTCTTTCTTAAGTTGTGTAACCTGCGAGCTAAGACCACACCGCTAGTTTGGACATTTCCCGTGTTCGCTAACCATTATGAACACAGATAAAAAGTGGAAATAAAGACGCACCTTCCACGTTCCCAGTCCCAAAATGGGCATTTGTGCCCCGGTGTTGAGTTTCACTGCAGTGGCCATTGCTCGAAACACAAGCGCAACAAATAACTGCAGAGACAGCGAAGAGTCTGAAGCAGGTTTAATATCTGCGTCGATTAAACACGTCTGCTCTGGCTCCTGATTGATTCACAATACTTCTATTACTACACCAGAGGGCGCCATTTGCAAACCATCACCATCAGACACTTGTATGTCTATCATTCACGAGCAGACAAACGGCTCCCTATTCACTTCCCTACACCCGAAACATTTTGAGCAGGAACCATTTTAATAGATCCATGGCAGGAACTAGTAAGACAGTTAAAGCGAGTGAAATCCATGGGCTGCATCATGCCAATGTGTGTGTAGCACTGAAAACAGCCCCACGGGAAACACGCCACATGAGTTTAGTTCATTTTTGTTTACAAATTTAGATGCTTAAATAAAAAAATAAAAAAACAACAACAACAACAACAATCATCATCATCATCATCATCATCATCATCATCATCATGATTTAAAAAGTATCAAGAAACTGCAACTGTAAATTTAGACTCAATGTCTAAATGTCTTTTTTTTTTGACACGATCAAGGCCATAAACTAGAGAAATGCTAAAACTGTCCAGTAGGGGTGGGAATTCCTTCCCAAATGCCAATAAAAGAAGTTCAAGAGAGTGGTGGTCATGGTGCTGGTGGTGGTGAAGGTGGTGTCTACGGTCTGTTCATGCGCGCAGTGTCTCCTCAGAAAAGTGTAGTGTTATGTGTGTAGGTTTTGGGAAAGGCCACGTGTGACACACTGACCTATTGATAGGCTAATGTGAAAGGATTTGGATAATCACATAATAGATACTCATCATACCGAATCCACGTGGCAAGTTTAAGTTACCATACGAGTGGCTTGTTTCATAGCTTGACAGGCACAGCAGCTGAAGTATAGGCATTCGGATTTTGAAGGTGTGGTAGGTTTTATAAAAAAATAAAAAATATGGCCTATAGTTATAATAAATAGTTTCGACTATATGATCTCGCGTTTATGTTTTGCTATTCTTACTATTTAACACTAGAGGACACCATCGCCACACCTACAGGTTATGGTGAGTATATAGTATCTATCTATCTATTATCATACTATATCTATTTCTATCATCTATACTATCTATTATCTATCTATCTTATCTTATCTCTATCTTATATCTATCTATCTCTATTCTCTCTCTTCTCTCTATATATATATATATAAGAAGAGAGAGGAGAGAGAGAGATATATGTGTAAAAATCAACAATCATTGGTAATTCCGGTGAGGCAGGACCACCACCTTTGTGTAACAAATTGTCATTACTGTACCTCATTCTTTGTTGTATTGTGATTCTTTGGTCACATCACTGATAGAACTATATATGTTTTAATATGTTCAAGACAATAATGCAATTACCATTGTGCCTATTTTACTTACAACATTAGTAAATTTTTGTGGAGCAGATTGAAATATAGTTCGTCCCCTTCCTACACTAGAGACACAACTTTTTTTCTTTATACTTTCAAACATGTTTGATGACATCATCCTGTATTATTGATTACAGAAGGTGTTTCTGATTGCAAACATCAGATATCTGTGTGCTTGACCAATCACTCTGCTTCTTGTATCTCCAGACTCCATTCCTTCGTCCTCCAGGCACTGCCCAGTTCAGGAGCTCCGTCTGAAATGAGTTTGTGTGGAGAATATGGTGTATTTAAAATATTTTCTATAAGACTTTAAGAAAACTTAAAGCAAATTATCTACTGTAAAATGAATGAACACACTATAGATACTCAGATGCTCAACCTAAATCAAAAGTTGTGTGTGCCAGATGCTGCTCGGTCCCTCACAATAGCTTTTACTAAAGTTTGTGTCTCCTCTGATCCTGTCTCAGCTGGACGTCTGCTCTGTCTTCAGATCTGCCTTCATAGACGGATGGACCATTTACCGGCGAGAAACCTGTCAAAGTACCTCAGGAATCAAACATGGTCACACGCTGCCATGATCAAAGCCCCAGAGGTGAGCCAGACAAAGACACCACACCACATACAGTACAAAAACGCCACCGCCAAGGAGCAGTTTTTTAAAATTATGTTTTAGTGCTTTTATTTGGAAAAAAATGTTTCTCTGAGTGTTAGCAATTAGACGAAAAAGAAAAGATGAGGGCTTAAAGACACAGACATGAACACACAGAGAGAGAACCACTTCAGGCAAACTTTTGGACAAAGGCAGTGGAATTAGGTGACTTTTTCAGTACAGCTTTTGAAGAAAGTAATCATAGGCCACTGTGCAAAGTAAGGGAAATGGATTGGCACAAATAAATATATGAGACTACTGTCCAATCTCCATTAGTTGAAGTTATAATGTGTTTCTGATTCGAAGCAGTGAAACTGTGCATATCCTGTGGAGATCAAACACTTTTTATTTCCCCACTCCTTCTCTGTGTCCTGAATCTCTCTCCATTTTGCACCATTTAAGTTTTCCACATTGTAAAAAAAAAAGTTTGTTGTAACACCCTACATAAGTCTATAGTTCAATACAATGTCAGAACTAAGCAAACACAGTAAAAGACTACCTGTTGTTCACCTCAATATGGATAGACTTCCTGTAAATCTGCATTGCGATACAAGATTCCTAGTATGATTCTTTAAACAGTGTCGTGATTTATTTGTTATTCATGTTGCAATGTGTGAATGTGAATAGAGAGTGCCTTTGTAGTTTGTCTCAAACATCCATTTCTGTGATCTGTGTTTTTCTTTTAAGATGCTTGTCTTTTCTCTCAGCAAAAATGTATTTGAATAATTGTGATTTCATAATTAATTGCTGTTATTATTTTTAGCATTATTATTTTTTCATAATCTAACAATTTTAGGTACAACCCAATTTGAACCAAGTCAGCCGGATACCAAAGCCCAACAAAAACACCCATCATAGTTTGAATCCTAAAGACCCTTTTACAATTTACAGCCAATTTTTCCTAATTTTCCTTATTTTAAATAAGATTTAGACTTGCATCATAAAGTTGGTAATGCAATTGAGTGCAAAAGCATGTGTCTTGTCCAGCTAATGTAAACAAGATCTTTTTCTCAAGTTTTAAGTCAAGAAGCTCACTGTACCAAATGCTAGGGCCATTTATTCAGATAATGTGGGGAATGTATGTGTGAGAGAGCCTCTGTGAGGAACCTTATTTAGACTTATTTTCAGCTATTTGATTTACTGCAATTTAACTTCAGTGTAGATATGACAATTTTCTGCATTTAAACATGTTAGGGTTGGTGTTAATAGAACATTTTCTGTAAATTATGTGAAGAAAATGACTATGTTAGAGAAATAGTGTGGAGGAAAGTGAGTATAATTGAGTCAGTGTAAAAATAACTGAAAATTAAAGGATGCACCAGAAGGTTTCTAACTAACGTTGAATTTTTTGTTCTAAACTCGAGTCTGAACCAGAGGGAAACATTCAGTGGGTTCAATGTAATGACTAAAATGGACAGTTAAAAAATACAAAAAAGCTAAGTATTAAGCAGCATGACATGTTTGGCTCATAAAAGTCAATTTAACCTAGTACGTTCTTTTTAAAGTGCACCAGACAACCATTTGTAATAAAATATTTACAATTTAGCTTTACTAGTTTGACAAGATTAATAAATAATTAAATGTATTTTTGAACATTTCTGCAGCATTATCATATCAGGCAAGATCAGCTTGATTTTTCCATTTTTCTGTAGTTTTTAATGTTCATTAATGTTTGCTCGTGCAAATCGTGTTTTGAAAATTTGTGATTTCAGTCACATTTTGAACAACTGTTATTTTTTCGATCAAATTGAGCATCAAATTGTTGAACTTTTACTTTTACTAAAGTTTTCATCACAGACCATTTGACTGAAGTATGACTAAATGGAAGAGATACCTATTTGTTTCTCAGCGACAAGAATCTAATTTGTTGGTAATTTGTGAATTTTACTACAATTTGAGGACTGCCAGAAAATGTTGATTTTCAGTCACAGTAGTATAGTATTGGTAGCACTAGTACCTCGCTACTGGTCAGGCAGTTCTTGAAAACCAGGAAGTAAAATCAGCCAATCAGTGAACAGAGATGAGGCCATGACATAAAATCAAGCCTACTCGAGTTGAAATAGCAGACTCATCTTTTGACCTCCTATTCTTCACCTAGAATATTGGCATTGCCTTAAGTAATCCATAATGAATCATTTGTCATAATTTTTGGACATATACCCTTTCTATATGATAGTCCATGCTATAGGCAGTGAACCCGGGTGTCTCCTCTTGTCCCCCTCAGACAGAGTTTGGTCTTCGGCTTGATTAACCACTTAGTTCAGTCTCTCAGACACAAGATTGCAGGGAAAAGACGAGTAATGAAGAGCTTTCAAATTTACATGGATGAGAGCTGTGGCAGGCGCCTTGATTTTAGCCTGTCTTTGCTGTTTGTTCTTTGAGGAGAGATGTCTGCTATTTTAACGGTAACACATAACAAGTGTCCATCCAGCCTCCTCCATATTGCTCCCTCATCAACCTAACTGCATTGAATAAACACAATCAGCATGCATCTGGAGTGGATCGCGCGCCCTTCTCTCTCAAACAGCCCCTGATGGGCTGTTCATCATTGTTATTATGCAGATTACACTGTGTAAATGAGTGCGCTGTGCAAGCCTCCTTTACTTTAGCATTGAAATGTCATTGTTCAAGCCTGGCCCCAAACACATTGTTTTGTACTTACAGCTGAAGAGTCGCTGTTGCATTATGGATAAAAAGCAGAGTAAAGAACAGGAATTAGACACAAGTTGCACTTAAGTCAATCGTTTTGGTGAATATATTTACACTAATACTTGGGCTTGCTTGTTGTATTATTCAAAATTTATTTAGCCCTGAGACTTACCATTAACCAGAGTGTTGCATGCCTCAGTGTAATGCTAGGTTCCAGTCAGAGGTCGGAACTGTGAACCGGAAGAAGGTATGGGCTGGTATGAAATTTCCACAATATGATGACACTGACCTATGTAGATGCATATTATAAAAGAATGCCACAAAAATAGTGAATTTCTTAATTATAAAAATAACCTGTAACGGTCCAGCGTGAAACCTATATTATTTTCACAATAAAGCTATTTGAGAAATCACGGAACAATTCAGGGAAAAAGTACACATTAGGATAGGAATAAGTGTATTTAAATACGTAAATGTTACATTCTTTTTTACTTTAGCAATATACACTTAGTGGCTCAAAGACCGAACAGGAATAGGTTTACAGAGGAACAAATAAAGAGAAGCCTTGTTGGAATTCCTCTCTGAGTTTGCGATTAGAAATTCCTAGTTGGAAGGGCATTCTAGTGGATGTTTGAGCATACGCATAAATGGCCCTGTTTATAAGTCTATTTTTAAATCATTATCTATCTATTATCTATTTAAATATGTAAATGTTACATTCTCTTTAACATTAGCAACATTAGCATTATACAGTTGATTGATAAGTGTAGAGGTTCAAAGACAGAACAGGAGTAGGTTTACAGAGGAACAAAAAAGAGAAGCCTTGTTGGAATTCCTCTCTGAGTTTGCGATTTGAAATTCCTAGTTGGAAGGGCATTCTAGTGGAGCGCAATGCCAAAACACGCATAAATGGCCCTGTTTATTAGTCTATTTTTAAATGATTATCTTGTTTCATTGCCTCATGAACAGTACGTTACAACATTGTAATTTCCTCACTGTGACACAAATAAAGGTTAAATAAATAAATAATAAATAAAGGAGTAATCCAAGAAATTCTTGGTTGATTAAAGAGAAGCTCTGCCGACTTGTGGGCATGACAAAAGCTCTCAAAAATTCAATTTCTATATGATCTGATCATATTTTAAACCTAAACTGCATGCATAAAACTACATTATATGGGAGATTACACCAAACTTATCTAAAAAGGTACTTGGAAGCAGTGTATAAGTTGCTTAAGCTTACAAATATTTTCCTATTTTTTTCAGTCCCATACGAATGTGTATAAAATGAATAAAATAATTAGTCAAATTTGGGCAACTAAGACACCATCAACCAATTAGTTGACTTAAGAACCAAAAGTCTACAGCGATGCTTTCAAATGTCTAAAGCTACAAGCCTATTACAAGAATCAACCTCCCTATGACCTTACGATCTTCCTGTCGTTTGAAAACGTGGATGAAATAACAGGACCAAAAGCTTGTCTTTGCACTCCTCTCGTGGGCACAGAAAAAGAGGAAGCATGAGCTGGTTTAAATCTGAGGCCTTTCACTTGTCCATGTGTCTAAGAATGCTGAGCTCGGCACTGAAGCATCTTACACTGACTTAAAGCTAAACTAAAAGCCTGAAATATCCTAAATCAGCACCTTTCAACCTACAGGTAATTGCCATTTTACTAAAACAAAACTTGTTTTTTTTATTATTATAGTCTGCATGTCTTTGTTTGTAGTTACATAAAGAACAAACATCTTTGCAACTGCAGATGTTTGAAAGATACTAGTATTATGGTTTGTTTAGTTTTCATAAAAATACAATTTAATTTTTTTACCTAATTATTTTTAATGAGTTATTAACAAATATTTATTTATTTTGTTGTAGGAATCAAGCTTGCTTAATCTAATGAAATATAATATAAATATGTGTGTTTTTAAATATATTATTGCTATGATTGAAAGATTTAATGATGGATGACTGAAGTAATGATCTAAAAATATGCAACATTAGAATCTTGAGTATCTCATAAAATGAAAAATGAAGGCGCTGATAATCAATTGGTTGTTTATTTTTACCCTTTTATGGTTAAATCTACAATTCTTTCACTTTTTGTCCAGTATTGGAATCTCAACATTTACGGCATGCCCAGTGCATTGTGAAAATAGTATCTATTACTATTATCAAAATCATGAAACAGTTAACAAAAATAAAAAATACAGCAAAATAAATATTTGAATGTTGTCAATTTTGCCCCAGTTCTTTTTATTTTTAACAGTTTGATGAGAATATTGATAATGTTTCTTTAACAAATGAATAACAAACATATGACAAATAATGCATATATAATAATATTTTTTATTTGAATGTTTAGTCTGACCACACTCATAGTTAATACATGTAATTCCTAAGGTCTGTGGTTTAACACCTGCTCATAAAATGTAGCTCATAAAGTCATTGTTTACCTCATGCCTGGTTCAGTGTGTTTTAACTTGTGAGTTTGTGTGTCTTCTTTGAACTTTTTTAGCTATAAATTAATAACCTTTGTGCTTTCCACTAAAAAGTCAGCCTAGATCTACAACGTATTGTCAAAAATGTATGATAAGTACTTTTTCACAGCTTAATATATCGCGAAAAGCCAAAACGTTAAATAACCACAAATTTTGGTTGAAGCCACGTTCCGATTTTCTTTGGGTTTAACTGGTAAATCTGAAACTACTCCAAGCCCCAGCCCTAAACTTACCCATATTACAAACTTGAAGCCTACACTTACCCATTAAACCTAAAGAAGATGTGGCTTCAAACAAAAATTCTGGGTATTTTAATTTTTGACTTTTCTTAGCATATTTACGTAAAAGGTGTGCACGATAAATGCAGCACATTGTAAAAAAACGAAACCACTGACTACTGTCTGAACTGAATAACAAAGAATAATAGTTCTAATCAGGAGCGGAATGCACGCTCTGATTGGCTGAGCTTCGGTGATCCTCTTCAGTTTCACTTTGTTATTAGTAAAAAGACGTTTATTGAACATAATTGCAACCAAAATGAATACATGTCGATATTTACCATGTGCCGATTTATGAGAGGATTCATGTTCGCAGAGTGAAAATTGACTACCTCACCTTTAAGTTTAGTAATCCAATACATATTTTAAAGTGTGCACTCTGTTCACCTGTGTGGAGATGATACAATTGCCTTTTAATTATTATTTTGCTACTTGTGTCCTCGGGAGTTGATGAGTTTAAAAACGAAATCAGAAACGTCTCTGGTAAAAATTCACAAGTCGATGCAACATAAATCAATGAATAATATTAGAAGCATGCAGTTGGTTTTCTGTGGTGCATTCCTGGCAATACTTTCTCCTTCGACATAAGCAAAGGGCATATGCTTCCACTAATGCCTCTATCCTTTGTGATCATGCCTAGGCAAAGCTCTTGTGCTAATGTGTCTTGACTAGTTTGACTAGATCACAATGACACAGCAGGACAGTTTCCCTATATGAGGAACTTCCTTATTTGGAGTCATCTGATAATATTTACAATCCGTCTAAGAAAACCTGATGAACTTCTCCAATCGTGCCTGCTCATCACGGGACGGAGACCTCAAAGTGGGTCGTGTGCCGATTTCAGGCCCGGGGAAAACCATTGTCAGAGTTGGGACATAGAGTCACAGGACAGTTGTAGTTTGGTGTAATGTGTGACTTGTCTTGTATTGTTAATAGTAATTTGAATAGGAACTGTAATAGTAGAGGCATCATAATTCTATTGGACCAATCAATCAAGTATTCAAGTGAAAATGGACCACTTTGATATTGACACAAATCTCTTTTTATAGTATTGTAATATTGATATCAAGACCGTATTAAGCCATCTAATAGAAATGTAATATGTATTACATTTGATTATCTGAAAATTCAAGAAATGTATTTATTTTTTTGCAAACGATACTCTCTATTCAAATTTGGGACACCTTCAAATCATCTTTCACGATAGTATCTAGAATTCCATATTGCTCGCCCTAAGTGTGAATATACTAAAGATACAAATAATTTAAGACACTGTTTTTGACCCTCAAAGTCATATTATTGCACTGGCCTTCAGTGAGCTTTCCAATTAAGAGATATATCCACAACCACTCGATTCACAAGTGTTTTTTGGTATAATTTAATGCATCTCCTCATCATCTCTGCTCTTAGGTCTTGAGTATGAGATCCCAAATCAGCAGTTGCCCTTCACTATACAGTACTCATGTTCTAAATTTTAGTCACACTTTTTTTTTTGCCGTGATGCATTTGGCTGATGGAGTGGTGTGTAAGATCAAAGTGAAGTGTGCAGACAATGGAGAAGTTGATTGTATGAAATGTGTGCATTTGGAATGACCGAATGGAGAGAGGGGTGCAAAAACATGTGCAGTGTGAATGGAAAAGCTTTGCACAAGGACATGTTTAAATTGGGCAACATAAACATGACTCAAATTTAGAGAAGTGATCACAACAAATACAAAAGTCTTCAAACTCATTTAAATAGGACAAGTGTGTTCAGCACCATCTTGTGGCCAATTATATGCTTACACTTGGTAAAGTTAATGTTTGGACTTTGAAGTGGGAGTGTTTGCTTTATTTGTGAAAATATCCATCCATTTGACCTTCTTTATAGGAGCATTGTAGTCTTTTGTGCATTTTTTTTTCTTTCTATCTTAACAATGAAATTTGTCCACACCGTAATTGTTTAAATTGTAATTTTTAATCTAATATTCACATTTTATTTAGCAAAGTTTTTATTTCTTCTGAGGAAGCAATCAAAACAAAAGTAAAACAATATACTGATACTGGGTCAAATGCAAAGGAGAAATTTAACTACAAGGACATAAAGTATACCTTAACCTTAACTAAATAACCTAAAGACTCCTCGGTATATGAGAAGCTAAAAAAAAATGTGTTGTTGATTTTTTTTTTAATTATTATTTAATGATCTTTTAGTATATATACATGTGTCTATGTTTGGTCAAATGTATATATTTTGAACCTAAAACAAGTTAACTGACTGAGCTAATCTGAACTAAAACATTTTATGAAATCCTAATAAAAATGTATCTTAATGACAATAATAATGTTAACAATATTATTAATATACATATTAATATTTATAATTGATTAACAAAATATGTGTTTATGACTTTTTGTTTTTTAAAGGAACAAAATAAACATTATTAAAAATAAAGCACTATAAATTTCTTATAGAAAATCACAAACATTAATTTCATTATAGCTGACAACTTCAGTGATACTTTACTGTACACTGAAAGTTTTTAAAATACATTAGCAAACAAATAAACTAAATATGGGTATTTACGGTGTTGTTAAACAGTGGTCTTTTTGTCTGTGTAGTCCAAATACAATTATCAAAAAATATTAAAATGCTAAAATAAATACCCAAACCATCTATAAGTCATAGCATCATGTTTTATGCCATATTCTTTGCCGTCTGTCAGGCTGCTTCAGACATATGTAGAATGATGTGGTGTGAACTTGGTCTGGTCCAGGTGAGGACTTCAAAGTGGTCCACAGTCTGGTCTCTCTCTCCTCTCTGCGGTGCATCTGCTGAATGAGCCGATGTTCATCACGGTCTGCAGCCTCTTCCTGTGTCTGCAGCCGCTCTTTGAAGTCAACATATAGGACAGTGCTGCTTTTGCTTATGGAATGTTAGTCATTGTGGTGACAAAGAAACAAACTCATGCTTTTTGATTCACAGTAGCATTCTTACGGAGGAGACTAGAGATTGAAGGATAGATTATTGTGCTTAGAAGCTTTTGCATGTTTCACAGTGACTGACTTTGTAGATAACATGGATGATAATGTTGATAAATTACACAATTGTACAAAATGCCTACATTTAGCTCCAGTTGCAGCGAATCTCTCTCAGCACGCTTGGTCTTTACTCACACTTATTGAATGTTCATGTCTCATGTCTCTGTTCATGTTTTTATTGTCTTGTCTGCCCAAGACAAATCGGACAAATTGCCTTTTGAAAACAATAGTTAATTTTTTTCTGTTCTAACATTATATTCCGAAAAATTCAGCTCATGTAAAGGTACAAATAAATAAATAAAAGTAAGTAAGTTTAATCTTAAATGTTACTCAAATAGTGTGTAAAAGACAGCTACTAGAAAAGCACAATTTCTACAAAAAGTTAATAACTAAGTAATTGTAGCTGTGAACATTTCTGATCATCTCAAAATCATCAAGTCTTTCATATTTGCTAAAGTTCTAAGCATCATTCACAGCTCCCGGCTTTTATATAATATTAAGCATGCACACATGTATATTACAGTGTTATATTTAAGACATCCTAAATCAAATTTGTACAACATTTGTGTGCTTCACTAAACAATTCTTTTAAAGCTCAGGCAATATGAGTGAGTAAGTATCTTGTTTAAGTATTTTATCTTATTTAGTTTTTAGTCAAGTTACCTTCAGCTTTTGAAGAGGAACAGTCAAAAAAATATGCCCAAAGTAATGTCATTGAGGTCGTGGGAGGAATGCCCAGCTTTACCTCTCCATTTTGATCATTGAAAATAGATTCTGTTTTTCTTTTGTGCAGAGCTTGTTCTCACTTGTTTAGAGTCACTTTATCATCAGTCCGGTCATTTTTCTGTGCGCCAGAGGGTTCAGAAACAGTTTCAGTTTGAATTGTAAACGATTTTAGCCAGGCGTTTTATGGAAAATGAATAACTATGACCTTTACAAATTGCACTGTGACTGAAACAAATAATTTGACAGCTGATAGGGGTGACAATTGGTTCATCTTTTCTGTGCCAAAACTAGACACAGTCTACAACTTAATAACAAAGTTAACAGTCATTTTCCACAAAGCTCAAATACCAAGGATATTAATAATCCTAATCTGTGTTTGTAGCCATGCAAAGAAGAAATTTTCCACTTTTTAAGAAACCATTTGGACTTTGAATAAAGCTAAGCACTTGTTTTTGGGAGATTTAATGCATTCTAATGTGCAAATAGTAGAATATCAGTGTCTTTAAAATAATTATTACATTTCACTGTAATTTAAAAGGCAAATCGTAACTACATCTGAACTTGGAGCCGTTTCTGGAGACATCTGAACGGCACCTTAATTAGCCTTAAAACATTACAACTTGTATTTTTTAGTATTGGTGTATGATCTAAATGAGCAAAACTATTCTTACGTTCGTCTGTTTTAGACATTAGGTCCATTCTTTTGAATTTCCCAATGTTTATTTTCTAAAACTGCACAATGCATTAACCAAACTGATTGTGTACAGTATACTACTTAAGTATCTTTATTTTGTTCAAATTTTGCAGCTATGCATCATATATCTTATCAAATGTGTTGTTTTACTTGAAGGCAGTTTTTCCTTGTCTGGAAGTTCCAAGCTCCTCTTCATTATCTTGACTTAGTGACTCACATCCTGACCACAGAGGACAGTCAGGTTGCTCTTGTTCCTGGCGCTACAGGAAGCCGGAGGGGACAGGGAAGACAGAATTAACAGTAAAAAGACAAATAAATAGGTGCTTCATAGATGACAGCTCCACCACAAAGGCGCTATAAGACAGAAGGGATGAAGAGAAGCCTTGATGGGGATAAAGGGGTAAATCTGTGGTGTATGTCTGTGGGAGAGCTTTTAACGAGGCTCCTGCAGTTCATGGTGTGAGAATGGAGTGTGTGTAGTGTGTGTTACAAGTGCTGTAAGACAGGTAGAGCCAGGTGGTAGCACAAATGTGACGATACTATAAGACAAAATATGACCATGATTGTTTTGTACATTCATTTAGTCACGGTTAGCTGACTGTTGCAAGAAATTGTAACATGGAAACCAATGTAACTAATTGCAATACAGATAAGTGAGTAAGTGAAAACAGAAATTTTACAATAATTCGAGCATCAGCTGCAGATCAATACAAGATTACACAAGCATGAATCAATCCAGATACAACTTTTAGTAGATTAAAGAAGAAAGAACATTGTCAGAACATCATCCCGCTTGCGACATCATGACAAATAAATACAGAAACTAAAAAAAAAAAAAATAGTTAGAGCACTCACCATAATGTCATTGCAATTGCTTTTCTCACAGATTAAAACTTTTATTGTGTCCTTGGGCAAGACGGCACTTTGATTGAATGCAAAAAAGCTGCATTCACTTAAAATGATTTGTTGCCTATATGACTATATCATGTAATTTAAATAAATTGTAGTTCATTTTAACCATAACTTACTCTGACATACAACTGTGGTTAAGCTACCTTAAATATATTTCTGCATTTGAAAAAATCTATTTATTCTATAACATTTTCTAGGGGTGTCAATTAAAGGAGAATATCCCCCTCCAGGGCCTTGCACTGTATCATGAGACCTGGATAACAGCAGGACTCTATTGTCACCTCTCAGGTGACCAAAAACATTCCAGCTCTCAACAAGGGGCTTGTTCACCTGCAAAAGACTGTAGGTAAAGTAATAATCTACCTAAAGTAATAATCTACCTTGTGTTTGGGTCATGACTGCAGGGGCTGATAGTTTTATGCACCAATTTAAGCTACACCTGTAATGGGGCGTGTTTAGGTAATAAGGGTAAATGAGAAGTGAAGAGGGAGCAGAAGATTGGGTGCTAAAGCTCAATAGTGAAATATTTAGCTTATACTCTGGCCAGGATATGCTTAAATGGGAAATGGAGAAGGAAATAGATTGGTTACCTGTAAACAAAAGTAAAACTTGTTATATACTTCACACCTTCACTTTTTGTTTGCGTATTTATATAAAACCTGCGTACTATAACAATGATAATTCACACAAAGGCTTGTCAAGCTGTTTTCAAGTGGAACACTCAATTTGCCTCTCCAAAATCACAATAAACGTTGTTTGCGAAATTAATATTGTGATGATATTGTACCATAAAATTTGCAAATTGTTACCTCTCTTTTTGTTGCCTTGTGCTGTGCATACCTGTTAGATTTGCCTTAGTAATTTGATTACTTTCTCTCTGCACTGCAGGGTCAAACTTTTTCCACAGAGGGCTGTACATACAAAGCAGACTTCTTAAGACACACATTATTTTACCAGTTTAGTCAGGCAATACCAAGACTAAGGTGCCCAGATATTATTATGCCTTAATTATTTCAACATTTTTGCTGTTGACAAATTCTCAAAAGAATGTGGTGTAGGTGGATATAGCCAGAACATTGTACTTCGTAAAATGTTGCATTGCATTCCCAGAAACTTGAGCATACTTCATACCACTCTAGTCTTTCTTTTGGAGAGATGCCTTGCTCATGGGCAGACAGACGGGCTCTCTAACTCTAAACAAAGGCTCGGGCTGAACACACAGACAGACACTGCACTTGTTTGCTGTGAGTCCCTGTGAAAAAATGCTGCTCTTCTGCTTAGCTCACTAAAATGTCGTTCTTACATTGTGTGCATATTCAGAAGAGAGAAAACAATGGAGTCAAGCCATTGTCTTTTGCAATATTTTTAAGTGTAGTTTTCATGTTAAAGCAGCAATAAATACATACTTGTTATTGCTTTGCTTTGTTTTTACATTTCTGTGTACTTAAGTCATGTTTCCAGGCATGGATCGGGGCGGTACGGTACGCTCCTACGCTGTTTCCACTGCGCAAAGCAACCTGTTCCGCCCCGCTTGCTGGGTCCGTAGTGAGCTGCTTTTGGCCCTGCTTTTAACCTGAACCCTGGAGCAGACCTTACTGTGGTCCCCCTTTAGGCATGATGATTGGACAAGAAAAAACACAGGCTCTGGCAAAAACAGAAAAAACAAAAGACAGAAAAGAGCAGATAGAAACAATTAAACCACGTTCCTCACCAAACGCCGACTTGATCCTGTGACAAACCGCTATCGTTCCACTGAAGTCAATTCTGTGCATAATGTGCCCAACATAATTCAACAATGCGTTCAATAAAACAGGTTTAAAAAGCAGCATAGAGTTGCATTTGCTTTACAAAAAGTAAAATACATTCACTAGCAAGGACCACACCACACAAAGAATGCAATTAAGATATTTATTGATGATTGATGATTGATTGATGGCTGGATCGAGAGACTGTGGATGGGGGCTCCGTCTCGGCGATCCGTGCAGCGGATCGCCCCACCTGTAGATAGAGATGTCTCCAGCAGGAGGACAGATGAGATGTGGGGTGGGAGGGTGGGGTCGAGAGATCTGAGACAAGACGTGTTGTTAGGAAAGGACTGTTTAAGTAGAGGCTTCTGGGTAATTGGAGGTGTGTCCGAGAAGACGAGCGAGGCGTGGTTTCCTGGTGCAAAGGGGCTGTGGTCCTGCTCCTGAAACTCAGTTAATATACATACATTAACTCCCCATTTTAAATCAGTATCGAATAACCAGAAGTAAATTCTTGTTAAGACCAGCCTCACCTTCGTGTCACAGTGCCACATATTTATTATTATTACATGTCTTTTTGTGAATAACTCAGATGGATGCCAGGAAGAAAAAGTATAATTCAGCTACATTTTATTTTTAATTTTTTTTAAGAAAGCAGCATGTGTCATGTGAGTGACGTCAGTTGCTCACATAACAAACCCTCGGGACCCTAGACCTGCAGTAGAAACGCTCACCATCATTAACATAAGCAACCCAAACCGTTCCAATGTGAACCGGTCTGGGAGATCCAGGCTAATGGATACGTGTCTTTACTGTATGTTTTTACTTCTCAAACAGAACATGAAAAGCATACTAGACAGCACCATTCTTTTAGTTTATGCTTTCTTGCTTTATAAGTGTGTGTGTTGTTACCAACTTGTCAATGCCTGATGCCTTTAGCAAGTAATTTAGGTAGTAACGTTATTAACTTACCTTCTCTGTGTGGACTGAATTAATAATGTATCTGTCTTTGAGCGTAATGAAAAGTACATCATAAATCAAACACATTATTTTTGTCATAGATATATACTTATAAAAGTAAAATAAGCAGATGCATTATAATGTAAATCAGAAGTATTCAGAAATCTGAACTTCTTCGCAAAATACCTCTTTTAACTTACTAACTATTACTACTAACTAATTATGCAAAACTACCCTCTGAATATGCAACCAGGTTGGTCACAATTTAATTTATGTAAATATTACCTACACAGCTTAAGTTTAGTTTTTATATCGTAGCATTTATTTTGTGGCGTAAAAAAATACATAACAGGTTTAACTTAAAAAACAAGGATAAAGTCTTCAAAGTTTGTGGTTCGAAAATAGGCAATTAAATAGTGCCTCTACTTTCTTGGACAGCTGGATTTGCCAATTAACCTCCTCCATATGAAGAAGGGAGAAGAAAAAAGATTGTAATCGCACCCTCTCTGCCTCTGTCTCACTTAGTTTCTCTTTGTGTTCAATCAGTTCCGCATTGTAGCAGCAGTTGTACAAGTCCCTCTTTTGCGTGTAGTCTCTATTAGTACTCCAAAGCCAGTGACAGCTAATTTGCACTTAAATAGTATAATTTGGATATGAAGTACTTACTTAGCTCCTTGCATTTGCGCCCCTTGTGCCCCCTTGGGACCATCAGCTATTGTTGATTTGAGCCTAGCTGGCCTTAATGTAGTTAGAGCCAAGTCTCCGCTGTGCTTTCCAACTGTGGCCATCGTCTTCATTTCAGCTTGTAACAAAAGGAGTAATTGGTATGTTTAATTTAAGGCATGAGTGAGTGTTCAGGCTTCAAGTACAGCTGGATTAAAAAGTAACTCAAACTAATTATTCCAATTTATCTGACAAACTTTTTGATTTGGAAAAGGCAACCTGCTAATGACAATCAACATGTTTTAGCTCAAATCTTTTATAATTGCGTGTGTTTGAATGAATGGCAGACATTTTTTTCATGCTGAATTAGATTTTTTAGTAATATTTTCTCAAATGATTCTTGTTAAGATGTGTGGTCTCTGGTCAGACTGAGACTTTGATTCATTGTATACATAGCATGCTAAAATCAAGTTGGTAAAGTTATGAAATTCTGCTTTTCACAAATTAATATTTCAAAGTTTATACACATAGAGGAATAGTCAAGACAACATTGTCAAAACTGCAGAGATAAGATATCCCTTATTTGTCCCGCAATGGGGAAAATGGGGAAAGTGTTGCAATGCACAGTTAGAGAATAGCAAAGGAATAGAAACATGCAATAAAACAAATACTGGTACATAATTTAAAATTGTAGAAAAAAAAAAAAGTTACAATAAGCTAAAACTCACAAGTTATGGTTGCGTATAATATAGTGTTATGCACAATATGTGACTATGATGATGAACAACTGCAGCATAGGGACAGGATAAACAGCCAGTGAATAAATCCAAGATAAAGTGTCTTCAGTGTGACTATGTTTATGTACAGAGCAGCGTGTGAGAAGGGATAAATAGTAGTGAATAAATAATATAAAGTGAAGTGACTTGATGTAACACAGTAATGCACAAGATGGGGGGGGGGGGGTCACAATGTGAGGACCAAAACTTGAATAGTGTATGCATGGATGCATGCAGATGGTGTCAGGAATTTCAATACGCAATAATAGGCAGTTCAAATATGGATGATAGATTTATCCATATCTGGGAGCAAATGCTAAGTCTTGTTGCCACTTCATAATAGGTACAATGTTCGTGCTGTCTGACTTTGTGATCATTTTACATATTTTGTAGTTAATTTTTTGTGCTTGGAATAGTGTTTTTTTTTCTTTATAAATGAACTTAGAAAGTGTAGGTTTAAAATGTTGATGTGTTTGCAAATTGATTGTTCAATGTCTATTCAAATTGAGTTGTGTGTTTTGTCTGATTGGAACAACGAGTTTTAGTCGCGTGGGGTTTTGTTTTTCATGAAAACCTGCTTATAATTGAGTCGAGTGTTTTGAACCAGGATGCAGTAGGATATTTTGCGGTCAGTGATAATATGTAGTCTTTGTCAGTTTCTGTGGTGACATGTTCACACCCATTTATCACAAACATCTCTAGAAATCAGCTGTTGACCTTACTTGACAGTTTACTTCACAGAGTGCTGGCAATGGGAGGCTTTTTGTTTTACCTCCAAGAATAGGCAACTTATAATATATATTTCTAAAAACCTTCCCTCCCCTAAATAAGATTCTCCACCAGGGCTCCTAAAAAGCTTGACATTTGTGTAAATGCTGCAAAATTCTCAACATTGTGTGACTTTTGAGTTCTAAACAACTCATCAATTAACTGAAAAGAACAATCGCTAGGCTAATTGATTAGCAAAACGTATTATGCTTTCTAACACAATGTTATTTTGTTGTTGCCTGTTGTTGTATTTTGCCTCACTCATACATGCTTCATAAGTCTTGAAAGTTGAAAACTTAGATCACATGGATACACAGTCCTGTTTTATGTCCAACCAAATACCAACAGAGATATAACAGAATATACACAACTAAATCGGCATGGTGCTTAATTCCAGACTAATTGTTGTCTCCTTGTCATCGTACAGATCCACTTTGGAGCGCTCAAATATGTACTCATACAGTGGCCCAGACAATCAGTGGATCATACCTCAGAAAGACCAGGACTTCTGGGACCAGGGGGCACTTCTGCACAGTTGGCCCCAGGTTTACTGTCCTCAGACCAATGCCACCATTCACTACCCCGGCCGAGGATGGGCTCTGAATACTACCGGTAGAAGGACACAGTATCCAGGCTGGAGAGAAGCTCACTGCCCATGGAAGGTAAGCAGTCAAAGTTGTCTAAATGTCCATTCTAGAGTCACATTGTTTTAGTGATGTCCAACAAGTTAGAAAATAATACAATCAAAATTTCTCACAATGCAATGCTGGTCACTGGAGATTACAAAGCATTTCAAGAGTTGGAAGACAACAACAAGTCTTTATTATTGATTTGTTTTTTGTATTTTGCCAGAATAATTAAAAACAAATTCTTATTTACATTGCTGTCCATTTTAATTGGACACATGTGCACTTTGCCATTCTAAGGAACATTTTTGTTGTGTGAGCCTTTGTAAATCTGCGTGCTGAAGTTGCTGAGTTCTGCTTTAAAACTGCACTTTATTTAATGACACCATTGTTTTTGTTACAACTATAATCATTGCATCGTTAAACTAAAGTCTCTGCAGTGCTTGTCTTTTCATAGACGACAGGTAAAGGACATTGCCCCATACTGGGTTAATCAACACTAATAACCTCTTTAGCATCACAGATCTAATTACTCTTGTAAAGCTTAGAAAAATGTTGTCATATGCATAATTACAATGCACCACGGTATACAACAGGCTACATAAATATGAAACACAGAGTGGTCGTAAACAGAGGCCTCCTGCTGTAGATGCAGTGTAAACAACAGCAAGGATGTATTGTTGTCAGTCAATGGTGGGGATGTAATAATTTCCAATTGTCACGGTTTTTTCAAGACTGTATATCACGATTTAGCAATTATAGCAAGTCAGTTATAGCAGGTCACAGTTTGTGACCAGTTTCAGAATGACAAAAATGTGACAAAAACATGCATTTGCTTTGAGTATAGATTTATATTTATTTTTTCTTTTAGATTGATTTAAATGTAAAAAAAATCTACAAATTGAAAACGGAATTTTGGATGTTAAGATTTTTTTCGTTGATCTCATAAGGTTTGAAATTGTATTAAGTTGTTAAATTGATATTTGTGCAATAAGAGATGTCCACACTTTTTTGTTTGAGAAGAAAATAAAAGGTATTTTTGTCCCTACACTAGTATTGGTTGATACTGGCTATCAACAGATGCTTACTGCCAAAGTATCGAAATCAATAACGGTACTGATTATTGCCTATAGTTTCTAAAAAAAAATATGTAATTTTGTTCTTAAAATTGGAATGAATATCTTTCTTTTGTTCTTGCATTTATATTGTAATTTCAATTATAATGATTTTGGATTAACCTCATAATCTTGGCTCCCGTGTGAGCGTGGTAGAGTCAGTAATGTTTGACAGCGCTATTCAATTGTACTTTTCAGTGGGGCAGATTTTTGACTGGTCTGCACAGTTGTGTTTGTTATACAAGAGCTTTTCATATTTGTCTTAGACTCTAGAAAATTACCAATCACATGCGATTTTTGTTTTATAGATCTGCTATCCACAATTTGTTGATCGCTCCAATTTTTTCTAAAGGGACTATAGGGCACTAAGGATTTCCATGTCCCCATTAATCCAATGACTCAAAAATACTTACTCAAATACATACAATTATATAACAGATGTTGCCATTTTGTCTACAGCACAGTTTATAACAGGGGCTTGTTGTAGTCCACTCAGTCTATTAATATTAGTCCTCCAGAGTCTGCTCTCAGCCGTATACAATTGGTTTCATTCTATAGACAGTGAATATTGTTGCTGTGAGTTTTTTTTTCAATTGACAAAGATTTGAATGAGTGCTCTGTTTTGGGGATCATTTTGGAGGAATCCTGACTTGAAGAGTGAGGCACTATTGTTCAGTAAAAGCCTCCATAGCACAATGTGGCGCTCTAGATTTAAAGTGACATTTTAGACTACATATTTTATTACAGCATTGTCAACATACATTTATTTTTTCAGTGAAGCAAAGCAAAACAAACCTAAAACAAATGTAAAAATCACCTCTTCAGCTAAGTTTTTTTCAGTTTTATTGTGTAAATATATGTGTAAATATCCTAAAACATGCTAGTTTTCTCTGGTCTAAAATAAGGCAACAAATTCTTCTGTCTCCATCTGAGCACCACCCACCAGAATTCGACACAAAGTTTACCAACATAAAAGGGGTCTATATATATATTTTAATAATTATTTAATTAATTGATTAAATTTTAATTAAATTATTTGAT
This sequence comes from Mugilogobius chulae, assembly GCA_038363315.1. Taxonomy (NCBI): domain Eukaryota; kingdom Metazoa; phylum Chordata; class Actinopteri; order Gobiiformes; family Gobiidae; genus Mugilogobius; species Mugilogobius chulae. The sequence goes on along the minus strand of CM076409.1, from coordinate 34,757,798 downwards.
TAAAAAGTTTGCTTATCCAGCTTTAATTTGCTGTGTCAGTGTCATGAAGTAATTTTCATTTATCTGTATAAATAGATGACACAGGTCTAGATGATGGCATACATAAAGACATTCCCTTTTAGAACACAGTGTACTTCCTGTAATTTTTAACTTCTTGTTCTCATATTTCTTCACGGTCACTCCCTTAATTTACAGAGACTATAAACTAAGTGATCAACTTTTATACAATTTAAATTGGCTGCTACATTTGCAGTGAACTATGACTGCAAACATTGTTTATTTATGTGTGTCTTGCATAGACGAGATGTTTTTATGGATTGCTCTGAGATTGCAAAGGCCATTTGGGATTCATAAGTCAGAATTATTTTTCTGCTTTTGGTGTCAAAGCACTGTAGAATTTTGAATATGTTGGATGCATATACTATTTGAGGTTATTTTTTTTCAAAAGCCGCCAAAGGACTTCCAGTTCAGAAGCAGTTGTCTCTCAGGCTTTGAGGCAGAAGCAGACTGTTAGAGATGGAGGAACAGAAAACATCCCTACATTAGATGGATGAGTGATAGACTTCAAAGCATTGTTGCACTATGTTTTTCACATCAGTAGGGGGCCTTTCATGTGCTAAAGCTGCTCTGGTGCATGTGCCTGTGTTTATGAGTCAATACCTGCCCCCAGGTTCACCAGCTTAGAGCAAGGAGGAGGAGAGGAAAAGCAGAGGATGAGGAGAGGCTGGGAAGGATGGAGAAGTAGTTGGGTGCACAGGGACACAGGATTATTCAATTATAGATTGACATGCAACTTTATTTTGCAGTTTTCGAAAGTAGTGCCTTCAAGGCGCTCTCACTCTTATTTTTATTGATCAAATGTTTCATTGCATGGTAGTTTATTACCTAATGTTAATTGTAGAGTTTAAATGATTTGTTTGTGCGTTTGTCACTCTAGATTCATTGCTCTCTTCTCAGCAACTTCAAACTGTTTTTCCTCTTGCAACTTTCATCCATATCTGTGCTCACAGGTGGACAAGTGAAGCTGGAATTAATAGAAATCCGGCAAAAGGCTCCACAAATGCTGGCATGCTCTTGTTCCGAAAGTTCTGAATCATTATTGTAAGTATGCGTGGCATGTAACAGGAGCACATGAAGATGACACTTTGTGATATTAGGATTTAACTGTCACGTGGGAGACATATCATTGACGTGATCCATCTGGAGTTTATAGTTGTGAGTGGCCCTCTGAAATCCTCAAATATGTCTTTAACTGTACGAAAACTCCCATGGCCTCTGGGTTATTTTTTTTTCTTTATTTGATTTTGTTGATAATGAATTCAAATCATTAAATGGATTACCTGTCCTGTTCAAATGTTAGCCACATACTTTCATGTAATTAAAATAAATTTAAAAGACACATATTCTAACTATTTGTCTGATACCGCCACAGACATTTTAGTGTATTAAAGAAGGCATTAAATGCTTTGTTGACGACAATCCTAATTTTTCTTTTCAGAATATCTGCTACTGTAAAATGACTATCAAACTAAATTACTGATGCATATTGCGGTAATTTTTCCTCTATTTTAAACCTTAACACTAAACTGAGACATGACTGAAGAAGAAGTGGCACCAGAGCCGTGATTGGTCCGGACCACCCATTGGGACTGGCACAGAGCCTGAACTGGACTTGGACTAGAGAGTTACGGCTGAGTGAGAAATGCAGACAGGCAGGAGTCTACTGTAATAATTATCAGATGGAGTATCGTGCTGCTGCAGAAAAATGCCAACACAAACATGCTGTCACTGGCAACAAGATCATCACTTACATCCAAGTACTGTCTTACTCTATTTTCTCCCTTCCCAAAAGGTCAGTAAAAATCTTCTGCATCACTGTATTTCATTAATTCTACTTCAAGTGTTATCCGGATACTAAAATCTCAAAGTTGATAGCACATTTGTAAATCGACTACATTGTCCGCATACAGCGGACAATGTAGTCTGTTTATAAATAAGGATTAACAATTATTTAGTTTATAAACTAATTTGCTAAACTTGTTGCAAACCTTTTATCAACCCTCTAATCAACATAAGATACATTCATGGTTTACTTTTAAGTTTTTTTTTTTTCATGTTCATAATCAAATGCAAACGAAAAGGACTTTTGCTTACAGTTTACCATTTTATCATAGGCCACTGCTTCATTTTGATTTCTCATCAAAATATATCAGAATTGAATACTTGTATGGAAAATGGTCTTTTTATATACCTATTTACCTTTCATGAACCTCAAAGCGCTCTACAATCTAGGATCCACTCATTCAGTGTAAGAAGACACAGAAGCAATATGGGTTAAGTGTCCCACCAAAACACAGTGACATTTCACTTTTCTCTTCCCACTGTGGCGCCTGGTGTTCCACATCCAAGTAACCAGGCCCTGCCTAACTTCCTTATCCTCTGAGATTTGACAGGATCAGGCTTTGACAAGTTGATGTTAGTAATGCTATTTTGACATCTATGTCCTGCTGCAGTGACTATTCACAAAAAAAAAACATGTCATTTACCTACTAAAAGGGGCTGTACTAGACTAAACAATAAAATTTGCTTTGCCCCGTAGTACAGATGTTGTAAAAGTAAGAAAGCTACTTGATTATGAACTTTTACTACTTTTTGATGTTATTTTTGTTTATTTACAGTATGTTATCCTGTAATCTTGCTTTTTAGACTTGCATACATATCTATAGTTCAAACGGTAATGAAATATTTGTGTTTTAAACAGGGCAAAAGAAAAAAAAAAAATCACAAATCTGTATATTTTGAGCGAGGAAACTACATATTAGTATATATTCAGATATATACAGTATATGTATAATATGGGACCTTTAACATTTTATTTAACATCTTCATTGAAGATATTTTCATTGGCTCTGTGTTTTGTATGGCTGATTACTTATGCATTGATGCAAGTTGTACTGTAAATTACCATCTTTTAATCATCTGAACAGCAGTAATCATGCTTGTAACTCCAGCTAAGACCAGAGCAGATCTCCTGATTACATCCCTACAAAATGCAAATGATTTGAAGGAGCTAATCCCTTTAAGAGTTTCCCTCTGTATCTCTCTGCTGTCTGACCCTGCATGCACAACCAGCTCTGATTTACACATTATGTTGTAAATGAAATTAGCTAATCAAATAAGACCTCCGGCTTTAATTGTGTTTTCCCTGTGACTCACTTTTTTCTTCTCCTTGCTCTTAAAAAAGAAGTGTACATAAGCAGTGTAGTTAAGGTGGTTTGTTAAGCTAGAGAAGCTCATTAACACATGCAGGAGCACAATGGTTTCTACTGTGCCTGATAAATCACCTCAAGGTCATCCTAAAATAATATGTCCATAGAGTCAACTTTATAGGCATAGAATTTAAGTAACTAACGTAGGTTTTTTGGAAAGATTTAATGAATGGTATAGTATCTTTAGCGAGATTTGACATTTTATCATCAAGTCAATGACAAAATGATAATTTTTCAGTCCAGTAAAAAAACATTGTGAAGTAAGTCAAACATTTTCCAATGCAGATTTCACTTAAGTACAGATACCTGTAAATATGACTAATACTTTTGTACCTTGTTACTTTTCACCGCTGTGCATAATTTATTCACCTTCACTTTGTTTAATCTATTTTGAAATCCTTAAGTCTGCACATGCCAGTCGACCCGAGGGACGGGGGGCAAAGGTCATGAATAGCTATGAGATAAAAAGAAAAGGAGCGAGCAAGAGTTATTGGACTGATGAACATTAATTTTTTGTTCAAAAACTTCCTCAAGTCTTCATTTTTTTGTAATATATGAATATTTCCCATCTGCAGCAATAATGTAATGAATTCAATTGGATAAAAACAAAACAAAAACACTTATTTTGAGTGTGCAATTTTTAGGTGAGATTAAAGATAGATTAAATAATCACAGATCATAATTCATTAAACCCTAAATTTCTTAAATTGCTTGTTAGCACTACGGATAAGTAACCTATTCCAGTTTAAATCGACCGTGCAAAGTGAGTGTAAACCCGGGCATACTGACTGATGGGGTGTAAAATGGCACATTTATTGACCTTTACTTAATGAGGAAAGTCCCGCTGAAATTCAGAATCTCTTTTGCAAGGGAGTCCTGGGAGAGGGGAGAGGAGAGGCATTAATAGACATGTTTTTAGAGGTAGGGGAAGCTGGAGTACCCGGAGGAAACCCACACAGACACAGGGAGAACATGCAAACTCCAAGTAGAAAGCCCCCAGGTCGGCTGGGAAATTGAACCCTGGACCTCCTTGCTATGAGGCCAGTGTGTTGCCCACATATAGTCCCGACTGTAGGCTGATTATAGACCGTATTCATGTCAATGACGACATGTCCATGTAACAGGGTGCATTGATTTTCAAGCACTTTCTTAGCAAAACCTGCCCCACACTGAGCTGTCACAGTGTACACTTACACAGCACATGTCCAGGCCTGTTTAAGGTTTGCCAGTAAGAACCAGAAAAGGATTGGGAGAATGTTGTTTGGTCAGATAAGACTTAAATAAAACTTTCTGACACAAACTCCAATTGCCGTATTTGGAAAGAGAAAAATTATTACCCCATGTAAAGAGATAGGAAGATGCAATCAGTTTTAAGAACAGAATGAGTTGTTGTGAGAATTTATTGCTACAACTTTCACTTAGAGAGTACTCAATGAACATAGCTGGTTCTTCCCAAATTAGCTTTTTTGCTAAATCTTGTGCAAAAATTAACAACAATTAACAACAATGTAAATATTTATTTATTTATTTATTTATAATGCATTTCAATGTTAAAAAGTAATGTACCAAAGAGAGGCATGATATGTCTCCTTTGATAAAAGTTAAATAATTTGACACATTTTTTAATTTGTGACTTTGGATCTTTTAATCCCAGGATTATAGCAGTAGCTTTCAAGACATCATAATAGTGTAAATCCCATTTGAGTGGTTGTAGTTATTATGTAAAGGTTCTCACAGAAGTGTTGCCCTCGACCTTTCCTTTTCAAATGAAAAGCTTTTTAAGACTAATAGGATTAGACACAATGGCTTTCAAAATGGCTTATGTTTGATTATATGTTCAATACTGACCATAACTTCATTCAACACACAGTCAGTGCCCTCAGAAGTCACCTTTGACCTCTCCTACTTGGGCTATCAAACAGAAGAGATCTAGCCTACACAGCGACATGAAAAACAAAAACCTGGATGAAACATTAAGTAATCCTTGGAGGAGGGTGCAGGGGATTCAAGGCCACCAGGACTGCCTTTCACAACCTCTACAGACGCTGGGACCTCCGGGAGAGACCTGCTGAAGTGTTGGTATGAGACAAGCTATGACACTCCTGGGAAGAATAAACGTAAATATAGTATTCATAAGCAAGATGTGCTTTTCTTTATCAAATTACATTTATGGTTACATAGTAATTACTAGACATCTCGGTAGATAGAATACTGCCAAGGAATTACCTGTGTCTGAACTGGACGAACCTTGTCTCAATGATAATGACCGCAGATATCCAATTTTGTAATTATTAGATTACACTGATTACAAAACTAGCATGTGATCAATTGTTATAGATTGCCGTAGCTTCATTAAGAACAACATTTCTTACATTCCTCCTCAAATCATTGTTGTAATATTAACTATTGTTTGGCTACAGTTTTTATTAAGGTAGCTTGATAATAAATTTATTAGGTTGTAAATCCATCAGTGCCATGTTAAAGCCTTGTTGTCTTCAGTTTTTTTGGGGATATAATTGTTTGTAGATAGTCTGTAATTAGCCCCCACTGTGAGTCTCAAATTAATGGCTCATTTGTCACTGAGGCCCATCCTAGAAGGCTGTTTTTAACGGGACACGTGACTATGTATACTAAACTGTACTATTGCCTTTGTTACAACTCTGGAGTAAAGTTTGGGGTGAAGGGTCAATACTCTACATGGACCCATCACTTATTCTATCTTCTAATGAGAAAAAAAATGCTCATGTGTTTATAACTATTTTTACTTATTCTAATGCCAAATCGTTATTTAGGAAAACCAAAATATGTTCAAATCATTAGCATCTTTAAGTTTATAGCTTTCAAACAGACTTAGAGATCTATGTCCCAATGCCATTGTTTGAAATCGAGTACCCAAGCTTTAATGCAACAATTTGAATTTCTTTGTTTTACGTTTGCTGCGCCAACCCTGAGTTCTCAGAGCCATGTTGGGAGTCGCCATGCACCTAATACAGCATTAATCTAACTATGCTTTGGCATCACTGGGCCCCTCATACACTGAGTCTTTATGAGATTACTCCAATGGATCGAGCAGGTGTCTGCCAAAATTCCTCCTTATTTAAACCGCAGACTCATACCAGCACTCTAATCCTATTAGGCCTAATTGAGTGAAGTCGACAGTCTTTTTCAGTTAAATGAAGTTCATGCACTGATAGTATTCAAAAGGGGGTAAGAGCTGTTACAATGTAAGAGCAGTGTTGCTTGTGTTGGTGTGTGGCTGGTTGGGACAGTCGGATCAGGGGCCAGTCAGCCGGGACACTGTGCTGGGGTGTCCTGCTGCTTTGGACTCAGGTAGAGGAGGGAGAGGGTTGGAGGTCTCCCCAGAGGCTAGATAAGCTCTGAGAGGGGAACAAGGCTGGGATAATTGGTGTGCTGGGACCCCCATGGTGACTGTGTGTGTCCTCATCACTGTTTATGATCCATGTTTCATACACTTTGTGATTTACCGTGAAATACGATGTTTACACTCAAGACGCTGCATCTGAAAAGCTCTGCATGAATCAGAATAGGTTACACAGCACATTTAAAATAACATTATCATTGCATTATCTCTAAAATACAGGATGTCTTCTTTTTGTCTTGACTTTGAGCTGAAAAGGCATATGGCTTGATGTTAGAGGTCAGGGAAATTGATCAGATTCTGCAACATATTGTGTTTTTAGTTTATAAAAAAAAAGTTTATAGGAGGAAAAAACTGCTTCAGAGGGGAAAAGTTGCAAACCTTCAAATAAGGTTATAAAGTTGATACTTTTGCACCAATGAGTCTTAACTAATACATTTAAGGACATGAAACACATTTCTGGATTGTAATAGTCTTTTCTGAATATCAGGATTGTCTCCAAAGAACGAATGAATGAATGAATGTTTTTTTTATACAGCCCATTTACACATACCGAGCCCCCAGGGTTTAACTGGTAAATCTTAACCTACCATAGGCCCCAGCTCTAAACTTACTTATTTTAGTAACTTGAAGCCTAAACTTACCTGTTACATCCAAAGAAAATGTCCCCATGTGGCTTCAACCAAAATTCGCGTTTTTTTTATGTTTTCTTCGGAGACTGTAATGTGTTTTTAGCATAGCTTGTTGTCTTTAGCTTTTCCGTGATTATTCTGAGTATTTTAAAGTTGTGAGAAGTCCGCTAAACTAAACATTGTGATGTGCATGATGCTGTAGATAGGAAATGTTTCCATTGGAAAGGTTTCCATTTTAATATTGTAACTATTAGGTACAGTGCCGTTAATGATTGAAATGAAAGCCACATAAATCTTTAAACAGAGATATAAACTGTATTGTTTGTGAGCCAATAGATTTTTTAAATCAGCCTTTTTGTTATCAAATGCATATGTTTGTATTTGTATACATGAAGAAAAACAATTCAAACCTATCTTTCAACTGGAAAAATAAATTGTAATTTTATCTGACCATTTTCATATTTAATTTACAAAGAGTTGCAAAGCAGTAGTAGATTTGTATCTGTCAACTTTCCAGGATCAAACTGGATCAGAGCAGCACTTTCCTCCTCCATCATGAGAGGATGTTTATCTTTATCTGATGTTTCCTGGATCAACACTCCTCTGATCTGATGGCAGTTAAATGTGTCTTCATCATGTGCCCTTTTTTCGGCTTGTGGGCACGACGTGATCTTATCTGTCCTTTGTTAACATCACTGGTCTTTGTTCAGCGCTTTAGGACAAATGGATGTAGTCTCTTCTTCACTCGAGGGGCACAAGGGGGGTCAGGATGGGACAGAGCAGCGACACAGACGCGGCCCGAGGTGACACACAGGACCCCTTTGAACCAAACGCAACATAAAGACACTTGATCTTCACACTCTGATCTCCCCATGTGTCCAACAGAGAAAGTCGAGGAGATGTTTATGCAAGGACAAAAATGTCTTTATCTATTGTGTTCAGTTCATACAAAAGGTCAAGTGAACAAATTAGGGTTCAGCTGGTCAGAAAAAGTCCAAATCAGTCAAACAGTCAACTCAGTAAATTTGACATATTTTAGAAAATATATTAAATTGCAGTGAATATAGATATTAGACATGCACGTGCAATTATTTTATAATACATTTACATTTATATTTTAAATTGGTAATATTAAAAAGAAAAAGACTTTATTAGAGTCAAAAATATTTGAAACCATATTTTAGCTTTCTGAAACGTGTAATGAGCGAGCGTAATGTGAGGCAAGAGAGACAGAATATATTCTTTGAAGGAGAACAAATATCTCGGTTTATTAAGCAGAACACAGAACCCAGTCAAAAGCAACCAAATATACAGTATAATGCACTGTAAACGGTCAAGGGTTATGTAGCCTACAGGTACACCAAGAAAACAGCTCAGACTTGTATGCAACATTTTGATGTATTTTTCCAATTCAAAAATCTTAAAATTGTTGGAAGCTCTTAGTTGTTATGGAAACCAGCCTAATGCTTATCGTTCTGACACCGCTTTTTTTTTTTACAGTGCTGGTTCAGTAATCAAGTTAAAGTTACTAAGTTTTTTAATGGATACGTGTATTGGGAAAATTCTTAAAGCGTTTTATAAATAAAATACATTATTATTATTAGTAATATTCAAATTTTCTTATGATAATTTTGTTAAATTTTATTTAAGTCCCACTGCAATCAGCATCTCTTTTCAGGTCCTGCAGGAGGAAGCACATGCATTTAGTGGAATGAAACAGCAGCACCCAACTAACCTACACAGACAAAGAAAGAACATGCAAAGTTCACCTAAAAGCCCGGTGCCACCCACCTTCTTGCTATGAGGAAAAAGCGCTACCCATTGCTCCATTGTGTTCTATAAAGACAACTATGAACTCAAAACACACTAATTATCAACAGCTGAAAAATCAGGTTATCGTAGAATATATCTGTTGGATAAGTAGTTCAGTAAACTGTTGAAAATACAAAAAATATTCAAATTAAAGTTGTCACCATTTGCATAGCCATTTGTAAACTACAGGTAATTAAACTGTTATATGCTGATTTTTTTCTCAATCAGATTAGAGCTGCTCTGGCCTTCAGAGACATTGCCTAATCTGATTATGTCCCTCAGTTTCTTCTCATATCTCTCCTGGAAGTGCATTGTCAAAAGTGAAATTTCTTTGAAGTAGCCTGACTGTCTGCACGTTTTACACGGGAAATTTACAAACGGACCAAAACGTCTTAAATTAAATTTTAGTGTCAGTTCATGTCTGCAGTAATAAATAAATAAATGTATATCATTTTGGAGAAACAGGGAGCTCTCTGTGGTTAACAAAAGCTCGTCTTGATCCTAAGCTGAGCTATGCGTTTCCAATGGCCCGTTAAAAGTGGCCCAGACTGTGACAAATCCAGAGGCATAAACTCTCTTCAAAAGTTATGGGAACTTGGGATAGAAGACTTCTTTGACTTTGTAAAAAATGATTCTTTCAAAGGCGTAGCATTTGGATAAGTGCTGTGGCACAGTTGCACAAAATAAGACGCACATTCAAATAAAAAGATAGATTTAGTCACAATACCACAAAATAATATAAAGTTCATCATATCAGAAATTTTCCAAGGGGTATTCCATCAAAGTAACTTAACAAGTGTAGGCTTATCTTAAAATCGTGGGCTAGCTTTATCTCTAACTTAAGCCTCAAGCATTTCTGTGCGCACTCCATGACTTCACCTTCATCCCATGGTTGTATAACTACTTCCTCGCTCTAACTAGACACTTTTTGTTTGTACTTTCATTGAGAGAAATAGCCTACACCTTTATAATAAAATGTAGGATATGCATGTGTAAGGCAGTTCATTACTCAGAATTGGGCTCTTTGTGTCTAGTTGATGCCTACAGTTGCACCTTTCCAAAGGAGTGCGGCAATTCATAAAAGTTTCAGGTGTTTTTTTTAAACAAAGCTAAAAAAAATCTTGACCGGTAGCCTGGACTGTCTGCTTGCTTGTAACTAAGAGCCAACTCTGGCTAACCACGTTGGTGGAACAGAAATTAACCCTCCTGTTATGTTCATTTTTCAGGAACATCAATGGTGGTCCGGGTCAATTTGACCCGATGCATTTTTAATTATTCAAATGATATCCAAAACCAAAAAAATGCTTACAAGCATTGTTAATATTTTATTACTAAGTCAATTATAAACTTACAATCAATATTTAGGGCAATGCTGTTCCCTACCTGTGACATGTAATGATTATGTGTTACATTTACACATTTACAGTATGTGTTATTTTTTACATATGTTGTGCTACCAAAAACGGCTAAAGCTAACAAGCTAAAACAAAGTAACATGAGACAGAAGTTTTCACATTTTTTACATTTAATTTAGTTTTAAAATGACAAAGAAACAGTGAATGAGCTGAATCTGATAAACATCCTACTGTTATTAGTCCTTAAACAGTGAATCTGAAGCTGCAGCTCAGTCTCATGTCGTCAGTGTCAAACTCCAAGTAAGTAGGCCATCTCCACCATGGACCTGAACAGGAGAGAAAACATTTTATTAGTAAATCTGTATAACACAGAACTTTAATAATAATACAAAAGAATGAAGCTGTACCTCCTGTTCTTTGGTCTGAGCTCAGTAAAAGTTCTACAGCTGCTGAGGAAAGAAAAACACAAATATTACTTAACATCAGAAACAAAACATCAGTAAACATTATCATCATGCAGATCTGAATGTGAGAGATTTAAAACTCTGTACCTGAATTTGAGAGACTTGATAAGTTTTCTCTTTTCACAACAAACCTGCAATTTTGATCAAACCACAAACTTCAGAACAATCACATGGCAGAACAAGTGCTAAAACAGACACAAATAGTTACTTACATTTTTAAATAAATCTTTAAATATTCTTTGGAATGTCTGTGTTTTCCTGTGAAAGATATAAAAACAGAACATAGTCATTTACATGAAGAGCTCATCAGCAGGGCAAAATCAGAGCTACATTACAAACGTTCACTTTAGGTTCACATACATGTAGGCTAACTGTTAGTCTAGGTTAGCATGAAGGTAGCACAAGGTTAGCACTCACAAAACTAGAGTTTCTCCACAAAATCAATCATACACATGTATAATTTACACTTATAAAACATAATACACTAGTTACTAGTAGTAAAGAAGAGTATTAAAAGTATAAATCAAACTGACCGTGTTGGTAGAGCTCTGAATCCTGCTGCTTCTTCAGTCTCATGGGTTTAACACAAACATGTGTCACTGACAGTTATTCTGTTCAAACTGACAAAAGCTGCTCTCTGATTGGTCAGAAATATTACACATTTTCTGTGCAAAACAGAGTCATAGAAAGTGACACATGTTTCTAGATTAGTCATTTCCAATATAATTTTATGTATTGAATCTGGCATGACCAGCTCAAAAGCTGACTTGATGTCAGTCACATGAGTCACTGCCATCCTAGTGGGCCCTGGCACTCTCTTTATTATGTTTCTGCAGAAAGTTTTGCCTGACGTATATTTGGGGATGAAGACCAGTGTATTTCACCATTTTTTGACATAAATGTCTTGCTTTGAGGAATAGGTACAGCAATCCCCTCATCTGGTTCAAAATCAGAATCATCAGAATCAGAATTTATCTCAAGATAATCTTCATCTTCAGACACACTCTCCTCTATTTCACTGTCACGGTCAATGATGACTTCCAGAGCCTCCTGGACTGTCATCCTTTTGTTTTTGCTGCTCATTTTGTAAGGTCTGCCTGACAGAGCGTAATGTTGGTGGGACTCCCATGCAGAGAATCTTTTATATGTTTTGCCCCTCCCCTGCTGAGTGTCCATTGAATGTGGGTGGAGTTTTCTTGCGAGAATATAAATGTTTCTCATCAATAGACATAACACCTGCATGTGTGTATGTGTGTGCGTGTGACTGATGCTGTAGTAGGTGTATGTATGTGTGAGTTTGTGACTGATACTGTGTGTGTAATTGAGGTGAAATATCTCACAGTTACAAAGAAAGAAATAGTCTGGCGTTATGACACCATTTTATCTCCAGTTTGACTTCCGGGTCAAATTGACCCGAACAGTATCTATGCAATATAAATGTGCAGGGGGTGGTTGCAAACATGTAAGATTAACCATTTTTTCATAAGATGTTTATTACACAAAATAAGGCAAGCAGAAGAAGTTTCATACTGAAAAAATACTTAAAAGTATTTTTTCTATCTCTTCAAACTTAGAAACGGGTCAATTTGACCCGTAACATAACAGGAGGGTTAAAATGTTATAAGTCAGGCTTTGCCATTTTCTCACTTTATGGATTTATGCGGTGAGCTTTGTGTTACCAGTATGTTACTCAATGTGACAAATTACCACTATGTAGCGTATTATTACATCATTACACATTTGGCATGGCTTGTATTGTCCTAAGCTTTAACTTGTAATGTGGTAGCTCAAAAAATGTGTGTGGGCTATGCATGTTTCCATTCCCACCATTATCATGCAAGCTTAGGGTAAAGAAACTAAATATTTAAAACCGATCTAATCTTAAGCCACAATAAACCAAGTTAAATCAACATCAGAAAAAGCTCACTCACGAGATTTGCTTGAACACGTTTGGAGGTGGAGATCCCGACGACGGTCAGATTTAAACGAGACCTAACTGTGAACGATGATATAACAGGAGAAGGAGGGGAGGGAAATCAAAGAGCTTGAATATTTGGCATAATTCAAGGTGGCTGGGCTCAGTCAGGGGCAGTGTCAGTGTTGGGCGAATCTTACGGCATCCTCAAAGAGAGACGGTTTGCACAATTAGCCACGCCAACTCTGACCCTCTCCGAATAATTAATGGATAACAGAGGGGATAAAGACAAAGGCGCGGCACGGTGGGCTTGTGTGCTGAGCGAGGGGTAATACATCAAAGAATGCCGTTAATTGGCCCTGTGGCTTTCATTCCTTGCCCTATTTCTTTCAATTCATTGACTCAAAATAATGGGTTCGAGGTCATTATCAACAGGTCGTAAGCTAGGGGAGTGCCAAAATTCAACAGGAGAGGCAGGACTGTTCAAGCCCACAGACGAAATGTGTGTGTAAAATGGCTTAGCGGAGTTTTAGCCAGCCTAGCCCCCCAAAGACTTGAGAGTGAATAGGGAAGCTAACAATTTTAGCAACCAGGGTAAAGACCGAAGCGACGGGCGGCCATTTTTCAGGATTTCAAGTTGAACTGTTGGCAAAATGCTGGAATATAACTGGTATGGGCAGGTAAGTCGAGGCTTGTCCTAAGTTTGCTTGAGTTGTGGGAAGGTTATTCACTTTCTGTAACAAAATAATTGAGTAAAGTAACTTGGAAAAAAAAAAGCCACTGTTGGATGTGGCATTATTAGATTGTTTTGCTTTTTGAATTGCCATAGAAAATTATTGTGTTTTCAGTAGTTCAAATGTTATTATTCAACACTGAGTTAGCATATGTAGCTATAAGACAAAGATTGTTTTGTCTGGCACAGTTATGATTAAGGCCAAATGCAGAATATTAATTGCAGTACATTACAGTGACTTTGAAAATTGTTTCCAGAAATGTTTATGTAATTTTTTAGGGAAAAGAGCTATGTTGTCCGGACATTTTTACAGTCAAATACATGCTAACGCTTTGTGACATGTGTGGCTTGTTGCGTTGTTGAGTAGTTGAGTTGAACTGATTGCAACCAGTATTTTCTGCGCCGCAAAGACAATGTACTGTACATATGTGTAGAGCTCGGATGAAATTGATGAAAATAAGATCAATAATTTTTGTATATTTTGATTGCAATATTAAGTCAGTCTAACAGAAAAGGGTTAAAACAAGTCAAGTCGTATTATTTGAGACTTAATTGATAGAAATTGGAAACATGAAGAAATATCACCTTTATACTTTTTTGATTACTTATTTGTTGTTTTAATTAACTGTGTAGCTTGTTTTTCATCTACACAATAAATTGTGCACACGTGTTACACTTTTACCTTTCATACTGACAATTTGCCAATTAAAAGTGAACAGATTTCTGTCTTTTTAAGTAAACAAACAAACACAAACTATTATGACGTTCTCATTTATTATCACGTTCTTGTGTGGCTGACGCCTGAGTAGAGTTCATTGAGTTTGGTGTAAGAACAATGTCTGGAGGAACAGGAGGATATTGGTTAATCCCATAAAAGTTTGACGTCCTCTGTGTGGCTTCACTTTGCGTCAAACCCTTTGTCTTCTTATCGGATTGATACCTGCCTCTGGGTTCGTACATTTTAACCCTGGTCATGTGAAGTTACTCTTCGCTCAAACCATCAAAGAGCCAGAGCAGTACTTAACTCAATTACACTAACCAAGTCTAGGCCCCACACGTGACTGGAAGAGAAAGTGAAAGGCAAACTTGACTATTTCAGATCATTTTTGAAAGTGAAAATATATATTGAATAAGTAAATAAATAAATAAATAAATAAATAAATCTTATTGTGAAACTTCTTCATTGGTGAAATTGGGTTTAGTTGATGTCAATACAAATTAGGTATTTAAAGTGCCTATTTCAGATTTAACTACTCATTTCACTAAAATAAATCTAAGATCATTATATTTAAGATTTTACTAATCATTTTAGAAACTTCAGCCCAGCTTATCTGCTTGTAAAGATTGCAATGTACTTTCATATTTTAAAGACATAATGAAATATTAACTTTTTTAATTATTATTATTATTTACTGTTCAAAACTTCAGAACTTCAGCTCTGCCGCTTGTAAATTGTAGCTTTAATAATTACATGTTTTTCTCTAATCTGAAAGTTTTGAGTATATTGAAATTCCACAAATAACTGTGGATAACAAACATTACTGTAACACTTAGTCATTTATATTTGTAAGGATGACTCTGTTAGGAAGAAATTACTCATAGTAGCCCTAAAACCACTCCAGTGTCTGCGTGCACTCATGTGGGCAAGAGACCATTCACTATTTACTTCGTTAATTCTCACCTTGTTCAAAGTTTCTTTTTTATGTTTTAAGAGAGATTTCCCATACTAGGATTAGGACTTAAGCTTTGTCAACCAATTAATGCCCTAAAAAAGCTCTTTTAAGTTTCTCTTTTGGTGTCTGTGGCTCCCCAGTGTGATCTAAAGACCAGTGTCCTGTCACGTTAGCCTCGTGCAGGTGGCTTCCCAGTTTCAGCCTCAGATCATTATCATAAGCACAGAAAGACTGAACCAGACAGGCACAAGTGCTTGGATAGAAGACACCATTTAGTAAGACAAGTGTATTCACACTTTGTAATTCAAAAAGTTTTACAGAACTAGGGTACAAATGAAAAAAATCCAAACAAATAATAGAATAATAAGATGAAGAATAATTTTAATATAAAGTTTTGAGTGTGCAGATAAAATTATTTCAATCATATTACACCTATGCAGAACCATATCTTTAGTGCTAGAGCTAAATTGAGAGCTTGACTTTACACTATGAACGCTGCATTCTAAACCTTCCTGGTAGTGCACGCAACCGTCACAATGACGGCAGTATGCAAATGGTCAAATTGTGCATGTGAATGAATACAAAATATAATATAATAAATCAATAATCAAGAAATAATGCTCTTATTATCTCTATAGTTCATAAAATGTAGGATTTATTACCATCAGAACATTAAAGATACAGTATCCCAAAGTAAGGAACTTCAGTTGCAGCTGTTTTTTTTTTTTTACTTTAGCAGACCTCATGGTTGCGCTGCAAGGTTAATCACAATAAAATTACAAATGCCATTTGAATGCATCCAATTAGCAAAGTACAATACTAAGTACAGTATGTAAACAACCAATCCTGGCTTATTTGACACAAAAACAGCTAACTACAAACCTTTTTTTTTAAATACATGATTTTCAAAGCATGATTCAATATTTTTGTTTGTTCTCAATCTCTCAGGCTGGCTTTAAAAAAAAAAAAATTTTTTTAAAACAAATTATGTGACTCTGCATTAGGCTCTGCTCAAAACCTCCTCAAAGTTCTTGGTTTGGGAGTGAGCATTCAGAGTGATTTTTTTGTTGTTTCTTTTCAGTCATTAGATGTAGTAATGTAAAGGGCTTTTTTTTTAATGGATACTTCTAACTAGAACATCAAATGAACAACTTGGCCTACAGTGAGGGTATTTCCTCAAAGTGGCTTAACCTAAAATTGTAAGCTATATCTTTAACTTAAGCCTCAAGTCGTTCCATCTAAAACGTAGACTTGGATCTGAACAGTGCAAATTCAAGCTTGAAGCTAAATCAATGGAATGACAACATTACTGAGAATAAGAAAGAATGTTTTTTTCATAATCTGATGGAAACATGAGAGGAGCCAAGTCTGGTCACAGACTAGTTTGATTTGCAACAAAAAGTTTATAGTAGTTTATTCTGATTCGAAGAGCGAGAGCAAAGAGATGACTGCCCCTCCCCTCCTGTTCAGTCAGAGATGAGGCAGTTTACTGTGGAGATCAATGGTATTCATCATATTTGTGAGTAAACCGTAAACGTTTTCTAATGCAATGCGCAATTTTCACACCGCTTATAGAACTTGTCCCGCTGCATAAAGTTGTCACAAAGTTGTAACACAGCCCTTTAAAAGTGCAACGAGAACTGACGATTAGAGCAGAACGTGTGGATGTGGTTCGACTGGATCAAAGACGAAGGAAAGAGATATGATGACGTGTTTCTGTGCACAACAGCAGTACAACTTCACAGCTTCCGCTCACACTTTATTCATGCCTGCATTAAGTAAGATTAGTTCTTTAGATTGTGTTAAATGTGTGAGCTAGTCTAGATGCACGTCCAAGTCAATTTTTCAGTTTTACATGTGGCTTTTTGAGCATTTGACGTCTGCTCTTACAGGCGCGTCTTTCACCACGTGAATAAAAAGTGACTTATATTGTGTTGGCACAAACAGAGTGATTTGACACAAATAATCTTAACAATTAACCTGAACCTAACCACATTTATGTCTGTGTGCTTGTTAACTTTGAGTCAATGGAAATAATGATTTTATAGGCCTTGATTGGCCAAACAAAGGCTTTGGCTTCATCTCGCTTCATAGAATAACCCATATGTGTCTGTAATAAAGAATAAGTCAGCATTAAAGTTATTATGGATGTAAGTTTCCTGTTTGTTGGTGATATTTGAAGACTTTCGTCCATTCACACTTCACTGAAAGCCATTGATGAACTGTGTGATCTAATTTTATACACATGACAGCTTGACAATTCGAGAGTGAGTTCAAGTATAAAATGTCAGGAGGACCATTGTGTTGTTGAGGACTGTGAATTCAAAACAAGCTAAAGTTGTGAATGTAGTGAAGATGCATTTGATTGGTGAAGATACAGAATATTGTTTTGTGTTTGAGTGTTTTGTTTTTAAATTAGACAAGAAAACTGGTACACTTTTGAGGCTACTTGTTGATGCTTCTCTAAAAATGTCAGAAATCCTGATCCAAATGAAGAACAATAGTGAAGGAGTCAAGTGTCACTGAAAAGTCAGCTTATATAGAGACATCCCTGTATTTCGAACTACAAAGTGTATCTTTTTAAAGTTACATAAGATGAGTGCGGCTCACCACTCAAATCCACTGTATCCAATGGCTGCACACAAAGTAGAAAATCAATGCTATGCATCTGGTGTAGAACAGAGCAGCTGTAAGTACGAACTATGGGCAAATAGTTTATATTGTTATATTTTAATATCTACGAAACGGCTTGTTCTTGCATGAGTTGATAAGGACAGTCCAAGCTGTTGTTAAGATTGTCTATTGTAAAAACATTGCACGCTACAACATAGACGAGTGCACAGCAAAGCAAGACATTCTTTTTAGTTCATGCTCACATTTTCAACATGTTAAGTGGAATAAATATGCATGCTTGAACCCTGACACTGTGGAGCAGGAAACTCAAAGTCTAAGATGGATTAGTGATGCAAAGTGCGATTAGAAAACTCACTGTTGTGGTGAAAAAGCAGATGAATACATTTAGAGATGGGGACTGTGACTAATAGGGATGTTCTTGGGCAAACGAGAATTTTAGTTTTAAAATTCGACAAATGTCTTTTGTCTGTAGTTGACAGTGTGTTTAAGAACTGAATGACAAGGATTTTGAGGAACCGACATCGATGTGAATTAGGTTGGAAAAGCTGATATAAGAGCCAGTATAGTTGGTGATGGAATAATATTTTTTTTGTTGGTGGGTGAATTTGAAGAAGACATTCAATGATGTTAAAATACAATTTTATTAAGATCTTAGAGCTATTTGTGAATACGTTTTCGCAAAAAGAAAATATACATTATTGAATGCCCTAAAACACAATGTATACATTTGATAGATATTATAGATAGACATATTTATAAACATTTCTGCTACTTACATTTTTCACTCAAAAGTTGCATCGTCAGTGTTTTCTAAGCTTGACCTGCAGTTGATTGATTACTCCACATATTGGTTTTGATGTATGTTGCATGTTAGAGAGCCAGCCTGCCTAAATTTGAACTTTTTTCCACTGATAGAAGAGGAGGGGTGGCACTCTGGCTTGATCAGGTTCTTGGTTCAAATGGCACAGGGTCAAAGATAGCAGCACCACAAGGACCTCTTTGTGCCCAGTACAAACCAGATATTATTAGTTCGGCTAAGGTCATAGTTGATTGAATTTTCTGCTTAGTTCTCATTTAAACAGCTATTGCATTATTTAATTTCCCACAATCAAATTATTTTGCGAGCGGAGGCAAAGAGGTGGAGGCGTAGAGGAGTAATCAATAAATCTTTCCCCTGAAAAAGAAACTGTTTAGATTCAAAGTTTGAGCCTATCTGAGCTCCCATGCAGTGTTTTCTTGATTTTAAATTTAGAAAGAAACCAATACCTATTTTAACACCATAATGAAAACAAGAATACAAAAGTAATGAAGCTAACGTACATTTACTGTATTTACTTTGCTAAACTAAGGATTATTGTACTATCATTAGAATGAATTAGCATTTGGCTAAATCTTTTGACAGTCCTAAATAAAGTAAAACAGCTGCTATCAACAGACTGTATGAATTCTTCTTCAAATCCTGTGCCAGAAGCTAGGAGTAGCTGCAAGATTAGCTGATGGCTTAGATAGATTGGACACAAACACATCCCAACCCAAGTCTGTTAAATAGAGATATTTTTCACAGCAAGAAGGTTGTGTATTCAGTTGTGTTTATTTGTCTTATTGTGAGTTGTGGAGAATCTCCAAACTAAAAAGTGTACAATGGTGATTCTCCATCTACTGATCATGAAGCGAGGACTTTGTAGCTCATCATAATTGTGATCCTATCCGTCTTGCTAGTCAGTGGCACAAGTATACACACAAGTATACAAACTACTATCTAATAAATAGGTTGTCGTCACGCTGTCTCATCAGGCATCACATAAATTTGTTGATTTTAATGGTGGTCATGATTTTTTGTATCTTTATTTAACCAGGAATGTCCCACTGAGATTCAGAATCTCTTTTGCAGGGGAGTCCAAGGGGAGGGGAGAGGGGAGGTATTAATGGACATGTTTTTAGTGGTAGGGGAAACCGGAGTACCCGGAGGAAACCAATGCAGACTTGGGGAGAACATAAAGGCCCCGGGTCGACTGGGAATCAAACCCAGGACCTTCTTGCGATGAGGCAAGACCGCTAACCGCTGCGCTACTATAAGTCAGTTCTGGATAATGTGGATTTTTTTGCACACTGAAATTTACAAATTACCACAGAAAGAAAATCTGAGTATTTTGCCTGTTTGACAAAGCTCCTTTATGGCAGGGAGAAGTGGATTTTCACAGCTAAAGGGACTGGAAGTGAATTGTAACTGTGTAATGGTGATTACCAACAAGCAGAGAGGAAGAACTGCGAGGATCACAAATCAGTCTTTTTTTTTTACATAATGTCGGATAATTTCTCTGTGTTTATTGCATTAAAGTTTTAGCCTCTGACTGTCATGTACAAAAGCTTCACATTAGTTTGTAAACTGTCAATGTCAATTATAAACATTACATGTACAAACCAACAATATCAGAGAAACGTGTTCAGGAAAAAAAAAAGTGGAAAGGAAATAAAATGTAACAACAAGGGGTTAACAAACTGTGAGAAGCTTCAGTTGGGTTCTTTGAAACTTATTAGATTTAAGTTTATGTCACATGCACAAATGTAAAAGATGCCATCCAACATGACAGATTAAACATCAGAGAAAGTCCCAGCTACAGTACAGATTACATTTGTATGGCATGCTCACTGTCTGACCCTGACAGCAGATTAGATCTACAGTACATTGTCATGAAAGCAGCACATGCAGACAGACAAGCGTTCTGTTATAAATACACAACCTTTGTGTTAGACATGGGTGATACTGGAGCTGGAACATCCATAGTGACTAAAGATAGTGTGTTCTTAAACGATTGTAGTTGTTTCATTAGTTGTGGCTTTGAGTTCTAACTATATTGTTGTGTTTTTAGATATATTTTCAATATAACAGTCACAGTATTACCAATTGTTTTATGCATTGCTCATAATTAAACTTGAGTTTGCATTTTCATTATAATTATAACAATTATTAAATAATAATAATAATAATAATAATAATAATAATAATAATAATAATTAATATATTATTATTATTATTATTATATAACACTTTTCATAACCCAAAGCGCTTTACATCATTAAACAAATACATGAAAAATACAACAATAAAAAATGTAAATATGCATAAAAATACAACAAAATATAATAATAAAACAAATCATAGCAATAAAAAAAAAACAAATCATAGCAAATAAAAACATTTTAATAAAAAGCATGTTTTAAAAGAACTGTCTTAAGCCCTGTTTCAAAAACAGTGGGCCTGTCTTACACCCTCAGGAAGACTGTTCCAGATCTGAGTTGAATTAAACTGAAACGCTGATTCCCCATGTTTAGTCCTGACTCTGGCATCAGCAGGAGGCCGGTTCCTGAGGTTCTCAGAGTTCGAGATGGTTCATAAGGCACATCTCAGAGATGTACTATGGTGCTAGGCCATGGAGTGACTTTAACACAAGGAGAGGAAGCTTGTATTCTCTGAGCCACTGGGAGCCAGTGCAAAGACCTAAGCACAGGACTAATGTGATCGTACTTCCTGGTTCTGGTCAGGATTCGAGCAGCAGCGTTCTGGATGTATTGCAGCTGTTTTACAGCTTGTTTGGATAGGCCGGTGAGCAGGCAATTACAATAGTCTAAACTACTGGAGACAACTGCATATTATGAGCCATTAGTATGATCATAATATTACTACTGTGACAGGAAAGGTCTGATTCTTATCAAATTTAAGGTTTACAGGTTTACTATCTTGTCAACGAAAAACTCCCTAGCGCATTCTTCTTCTTCCTTCTTTTCTTCTTATGTCTTATAAGACATAAGAAGGTCTGTAGTCTGGGAAAGGACAGAATCATAATATTTGCATCACAAGTTAATTATATATATATATATATATATATATTATTATATATATTATATATATATATATATATATATATATATATATATATATATATATTATATAAATATGTTACAATCCTATTGACACGGTAATTTAAATGTTCATCATTTAATTTTCCATTTTGATCTTTTTTTTTTTTTTATATTTGTCCTTTTAATTTGTCAAATTCCTACTCAAGTTCACTCTTAGGTACGTAAGGTTCCCATGTAGCAGAACTGAGATGGTATACTGGTATACTGGGATGAGATAACGTGGGGACGATCACCGGAAGAAAAAACACAACAGAAAGGAGAGGCGATTTATCTGACCGGAAGCTAGGCGTGTGCGTGCAACAGGACTCGTGACTCGATTTACCTCACAACACATAAAGGAAAATAACTTTATGTCAAAAAACATAGAGGACATAGATGAGTGCCATTGGCATTCTGTTGTTCCTGAATCAAAGAGCTACAGGTCACCAGTGCCGGACGCAAAGAAACAATGACACTACTCTTTAAAGAGCATTGAAAAACCATGCTAGGCTAGCACAGCAATCTCTTCTTCTGTTTACTCGTGAGCACAGAATTTGATTACAGGAGTTCAACGTTGATCTGGAGTAGTGTCCATTTTTTCCCTGATCACTTTCAAGCCTTCTGCAACTCCATAAATGGGTTTCAGAAGCTTGCTTGATAGTTTATGTAATGCTAATGCTAAGTAGCCAAATTAGTGACTTAAAAAGGGTAGATTCAATTATCCCATTTGCTCTGGAATGCACAACATATTGTACATTCTTTACTGCTACTGCAATGTATACATATGTGTAATTTTATATATAAAGAAGGTAAAATGTAAAATCCTTTTTTTCTCTGAAGTACTAATTGTAACAGTGCTCTTCTATCAATAGTTTATTATTTTATTATTAAATGTATTTGAATTTATTCTTGCAGGTCTGCTGCTGATGCTTGAAATTAAAACGGGTATTATGAATATATATACAGACGGATGGTACAGACTGTTTCTCCACTCCTCTGATGTGGGATCTTTCCATGTGAAGTTTGCACGTTCTCCCCATCGTTCACATTCTGTGATAAACTATTTGCACTAAAGTTGTTTTTTTGCAATTTAAATTCAAAACTCTCATGCAATTTTGTCATATTTTTGGAAAACTGGCCTTAAACTACAATTGCTAGCTTAACCCGCTCAGCGTTAGCTTTAGTTCCAAAGCGCACACCAAACAAACTTCACAGAAAAACTTGACTTTTCCAGATCTAGACTGCATCTTGTGTGAATTTTAATTATTTTTCTACAACACTGTCGAGGTAGAGCATTTTCATAAATTCAATATTTCATCAAGGTAACAAGCACACAGCCTCACACAGTTTCCCGTGTAATCCACTTAAAATGGCTGTAATATTTAATTCATATGAGCGTCATTAAAAGTGCAGTGTGTCCATTATGCATTCCTTTTCAGGCTGGATAAAACAGCCTCAGATGTGGGCGCTGCCTTTTGAAGTAGTATCTCAGAAGCAGCCGACTCTTACAGGAAGTCCCTAATGTTTTAAACATGGCATGTACAGGGCATGCACTAAGGTGGGCACCAGCGCCTGCCCCTGTGCGCCCCAAAATGGCCATCTAAGAATTTGTAGTGGTACACAGAGTGGACATCAAATAAACAGACAAATATATAGTAGCTTGGGATCTGAGGATAGAAGATGTCCCCCTAGACTAGATACTGTATATTGTGAAGAGAGAAAAAGTATTGTTGTAAACACATTCAAAAAGAAAGCATTTAATACAAATAATTTAATAGATTTTCTCTCGTGTTATTCACACTTTATTAGTCTTTTCAAAAACAAAATGAGTTGTTTTTTGTACTAATTCATGTTCATAAATGAAGTCTTTAAAGGATAAATCTGATGATTACATGCATTGTATCAGATCTTGTAAACATGCTGTGGCCTTTACCTATCTGTCATAGCATTAAAAAAAGTAATTTCCTTCCACCTCAGAAATTTAGTTAGAGCTATATCTACTTGCTAAGTAGATATAGGTTTTTTTACTTAAAACTGTGCAGTGAGCGGCTGTATTAAGATCACAGACAAAAGTTACTGTAGCAGCAGCTTCAGTTTGGAAAAAAAGTGTAATAATAGAAATCTGTTTGGTGAAAGTCTATTCACATGACAGACTTTAACAACTTTGTCTAAAAATGTGTCTTTTCTTTTACATAAAGCCTGTTGACTTAATAAAAAAGATAATCAGATGTGACAGTGAACATGGAACAGTGTAGGTGTGAATGCAGCTCTCCCCACGACAGAGCAGAGAGATAAAGCCAGGAGAGGCGGTGCTGAGTGAGGTCCGATCTCTGCACCTTTTGGATCACCGCCACTCATAACTCATAACTGGCATGCCAGGCGATTTCTGTTTTTTTTTTTGTTTGTTTGTTTTTTTAAGGCATTTATGCAGCACTGTGCCTCCGTTCAAATACATCACTAGGGTTTGACAGTGAGGTATAAGTGTCGGCATTTTGGCATTATCATTATTTATTAAACATTCCTGTACATTTTGGTGTAGTGCACATAGGCACATATGAATTTCTCTCTCTATCTCTCCCCCGTCCCTCAGTTTTTTTCTCTATCAGCTCTCACTGACACAATGTGTAATTATCCTTGAGTGTTAAGCAACAAAATGACGCGTGTCTTGTTACAGTCCGACTTAAAATCACTGAGAAATGAGCAAACAAGACACTGGTTTTCAAAGCGCTAAACTTCAAAGAAGCATGCGGCGTAACGCGAAAGTCCGCGACGCGCTCAGCTTTCCTTTATTTCTCCACAAACTGCATTAAATAATACTTTCAGCCTGTTCTGGCCTGGTCCAGCACAGCCTTATATAGGCTATATTTTGTGCTTTGACACGTCCAATCTGAAAGCTGACACGTGACGCTGACACGTGACACGTGACGCGCGGCTGAAATCGGCCTTCGTCAACACAGGCCAACTTTTGTCTTTTTATTTCAGTGACTTCTAGGTTGAATTTGTTTGAAATTATTTGTATTTCGTTAGGACAATTAATGTAGAATATTATCTTTAACTATTGGTTTAGATTTGTTCCTTCTATTTCGTTAGATAAATAAATATATTTATTTAATGGTCTTATATTTCTTAAATTAATTTTTTAAGCCTAAACAGGCACAGAGGGCTATCTATGGCTAATTTAAAATACAATTTTGGACACCCTTTGTAGTTGTTTTAGCTTATTATTATTATTTTAATGATGTTCAGGACAAAGCCTCAGAACCAAACAGGCTGAACACGTGGGATACGTCGCACACGGCTCTAGCTTTTATGAGTGATGTGGCCAAGCAGATGAAGAAACCCATATGGCCAATATGCACTACGCGAAAAGCTTATGAACATAAATACATATTATGAACAAATTTACAATTCGTTCTGAGTTTACGTTTTAATTTGAAACCGCATCGGTTTGGGCATGATTGTGGTGAAAAGGCTCCCTGGCTAGTGCGCGTCACTCTTTAAGCGTAATGGACACGTAGTTGTCTGTATCTCCTATGTGTGCCATTAAATAACACTGTAGGTTGCAAGTTGTGTAGAGATTCTCTTTACGCAATGACCAGGAAACATGTTTCCCCAAAACGGGCCGGGGAACACCAGACCGATCCCTTTTGATGCATATATTTTTACACAAGTAGCCTACAGGTTTTGACGCACGGATTTAACGGTCGTCATATATTTTTTTTAACCAGTTTTTGGCCTCTTTGACCTTTAGCATTCACACTGCCCCATGTTCACTGTCACATCAGATTACCTTTTTTTATTATTTATGTAAAAAAAAGACACATTTTTAGACAAAGTTGTTAAAGCCTGTCATGCAAACAGACTTTCACCAAACAGATTTCTATTATTACACTTTTTTTTCCAAACTGAAGCTACTGCTACATTAACTTTTGCCTGTGATCATGCAGTCACAGACCTTTTTTTTTTTTATTTTATTTGTTATTTATTTATTGTTGCACTTACTGATAATATGTTTTCACCTGAACCTCCTTGAATAAAGCAAAATTGGGCCTTTTTTCCAATGAGCTGCTTCAAGACACTTGTCCTGCTGTCTTCTCTTAGCATTCACTCATAATCACAAATCTTTTACAGTTAAACTGTACAAATAGTATTAAGAGTGGCATTCTCTGTGATATCCAGCACAGAAAAGCCCCATTATCTTTTTCAATGGACCAACACCATCATAAACTGCTGTACAAGATTTAATTATAATTCTGAATAATATTTGATTCAGTTTGCTTTATTGCTTCCAAGGCCTTTTTGTGCAGATGTATTACAATATTTTAGTGTTATAAAATAAATAGCCATTTGTAATAATTAAGCATCACATTAGTAATAGGAATAAAGGACTACACAAAAGAAATCTCAATTATCTTCATTAACATCAACCTATGCTTTTTGCTAATTTGCAGCCTCAAAACAAACTTTTGATTTGAAGTACTATTACAAAAAATATATAACAATAGTTTTATTATTTTTACAGTGGAATGTGATCTTTGGTCTAGATACCAAATAACTTGTTTTTTGCTGTGTCCTAGAATGTTCAGTTCTTTGTTTTGGGAAGTGTCTTTGTTGTGGTTCCTCATGGATGTTTGTACTTGCACAGATCACTTCTGGTTGTTTCCCATGCAGCTGATCCAGACTTTGGTGATGGTTTTAAGGGAAGTTTGTGTCAGTGTCGATAACCTGAGTGTACACAGTGTGCTGATTCAAGCTGGATTTTCAACGGGAAGGAAAAGTGCGGTATTCCACAATCAGGAACTTATGTCTGTCAACTTATCCCAAATCTCTACATGTCCCATATCCCTCACTATAACTGCTATCTGTATTTCTGCTTCTGTCAGATGTTTTTTTTTTTTTAACCAAAACTTAGGAAATGGTCGTGCACTTCCAAAAAAAGCTGATGTGACGCTCCTTCCTTTTTTCTATTCATTTTCGTGCAAATGTCAGGAAGGATAGCTGTCGTTTTTCCTCCTCCAGCTGCCATAGGACTAGAGGAATAGCCTCCTCACATTGACTGAGATTCAACCGGTGGAGGTAGGAAGGTTTGAAATAGGGCAACTTTGCAAGCGTCAAATATGTGTATGAATGAGCAGGCTTGTTTATGAAAAGAAGTGAGTCAATGTTAGAAAATGCATGGATTTATTGGCAGAATAACTATGTCGCCAGCGTGCAAATGCTAATTTTGTGTGTGATTGGCAATATCAGTCTTATCTCGCCTTTCGTATTTCATAATCTGTGTGGTTAAAGCTCTGCACTGGTTAGCCACCTCAGCAAAAAATACAGTTAGCATTTCTGAAGAGGCTTTTTGTTCCACTTTCATTTATCAGCAGTGATTTTCAAGATTGGGAAAGAGATATCTGAAGTTGCTTGGTTCACAGCAGTATCTCTCTGTCTGTATGTTTTGCAGAAATAACTCCCAGCTAGGTTTTGTCCAACGTTTGTAAAACCTGCTCGCGTCCCCCCACACCCGCTGTTTCATAAGTAAGCTAACTTTTTCTGAAGTGAAAGGAGAACTTGGGCAAGACTGAAACTTTGTTAGGCAAGAGCTTTTCATTTGGGAGAACCACCTGCAGTTTGTAACTGTGAGGCATATATCATAAGGGACTACACACTGGACACTGCATGCTCTCCATTGAGGTAAAACACCATAATATTTAATAGTATGAATAATAGTAATAGTATGATTATTACATATTTGTTTGTTTTATCTCTTTTCCATTTGTATCATGCCAATATTTCCTATGTATGCGATTTTACATATGTTTTTGTAGTGTGTATGTTGTTTGTTGCAACAAGTTAATCACAACTAATCTAAATCATCTAAATAGGTAATAGAATATTTGGTCTTCAAAACATAGCATGAGCTGAGAAAACAGCTATATCAATGAGTTTTGTCTTATGTTTAATTTTATTTTGAAGACATACATTTAGATACATTTAAATACATGTTTTGTCTGTAAATATACACCTCCATGACATACTCCAGTGACATTTCTTGAGCTTTGTATGGATGAAAATTTGCTGCAGGCTTACTTCTACATCTGGGCTTACTTAGCATGAGGACTTGTGATTTGCACATAAAACTAGGTAAGATTTAGGTCTGCCTGTCTTCAGTCATTTACACAGACGAGCCGACAGGATGGAGGCGAAGACATGTGCGTGCTGATAGAGGGGGTGGGTTATTTATTTCTAATGGAGATAATGAGATTAGGAACATGCTAATTTCAGCCACAGGAAGAACCAAATCAGTGCAGACAGTTGTTCTACTCAAATGACCATAAATATTCATTTTAAGGGTCATCCACGACACTGCATGAATCACTTGCCAAAAATGCCCATTTAAATTCATAGCATTTTAGAGTTTGATACTAAACACAAGATAAATGCAGATTAGTCTAGATCCTTTTATTACCAAGTTTAAGTGATTTAAATGTAAGATCTAGTCCAAAATCTGAACTCATTCTTCATTCATTTCTCTCTCTCTCTCTCTCTCTCTCTCTCTCTCTCTCTCTCTCTCTCTCTCTCTTTCTCTCTCTTCTCTTCTTTCTATCTCTCTCTCCACCCCAGTCTCCAAAGAAAATGTAGATATACAACGAAATATCAAAACGTACAATAAGCACATTTTTACGCTTTTTTACGTAAATACGTTACAAAAAGCCAAAACGTAAAATAGCCACAAATTTTGCTTATGTGGTGCCAGTTTCAATTTTCTTTGGGTCTATCGGGTAAGTTCAGGGCTGGGACTTGGAGTAGGTTCAGATTGTCCTTATATAAGTCTTTGACATTTCGTTTTGTATCAATGTTTTCTTCGGAGACTGTGTTTCTCTCTCTCTCTCTCTCTCGCTCTCTCTCTCTCTCTCTCTCCCTTTTTTCTTTCTCTTTTGTAGATACATTTTAATACCAGGTTAAAGCCCCATAAATAAATAATTTCACAAATAATGAAATGTTGAACATATTTACATTTGCAGAAATTATGTAAATATCAATGCTTTTTCTAAATTCCGAAATTATAATTAAGAATAATGATAATAATAATAATAAATTAATAATAATAATAATAATAATAATAATAATAATAATAATAATAATAATAATAATTAAATAATAATAATAATAAATATTAATAATAAAATAAAATAACTAATAATAATAATAATAATAATAATAATGATACAATTCAAAAAATATAATAAAACTATAATAAAACATATAATTTAAAAATTTTTAATCCATTCAGCCTAAACTATTAAAATGATAAAGAGTGACATAATAAATTCGAGGAGTGTCAACAAATCACTTCTCAGTTATGACAATAGTAAACTCCTTCCTTATTTGTATGCACGCATTAGCCTGTGTGTGGATGGCCGGCATTGATAATCCATAAGCATGTCCTCTTCACACATGCACAGACCGGCCATTGTGGAAGCTGGCCTGAATGACTAAAGCACCATTACCTCTGAAATCAAATCAGATCCCCTTAAGCAGATAACAAGCGTGTCTCCGGCATTTACAGTAGTGGGATAGGCGAAGTGAAACCAGGACAATCCTCTTGTCACACAAAATAACAGTGAAGTGGTAGTGTGCAGCAGCAGCAGCCTCAACATGGCATCTCTTCTCCTATCGCCGTGGTGACAGAAATATGTTGATTGGTCCAACAAGTGGCATCTTGTTTGGGATGGATAACCCAAATAAGAGCCCCCAGTCAGCGCTGACAACCAAGTATTGTGAAGTGTATAGGTGGATGAATGGTGAATCAGACTGCGAGCTGACCGAGGGGAATGCAATGTCTGAGAAGGAAATGGACTAAAATATCTATATTGTTTAAGATCTTTGGGAGAAATTTCATTTAGAGAGAAAGGGGATTGTACAGCAAGTATCTGGAAGGGGGGAAAAAATCAGACCTCTACATGCAATTCATCTTTTATTATATATATATAAACATTTTGTCATTTCAAACTGGTAAGAAATTGCTATGAGTCACTGTCTGGTTCCTTAGAATAAGAGCTGATTGACTTTGTAGAGGTTTGTGTGACAAAAATGTCCCAAAATCTATACATGTGAAACTAGAGAATCTTAAATACATATTTCCCTTTTTCACTGTTTGAGAAATGAGGTGCATCTGCTTTTAGAGATTTTGCAAATTTGATTAACTCTAACATTGGCTTAGGCCTAAACTGACAATGAAAACTACAATATGTAATAAGTTTAAGGCCCACTTTACTTCATTGAATGTGTATTGTGTTTCATTGAATGTGTATTGTTTTATTGAATATGTATTGTTTTATTTTGATTTCCTATTATTCATATTTGCTAAAATTAATAATCTTGGGAAGTCCTCAGAGACGACTGTTGTTGTGATTTTGGGCTATACAAAAATAAATTGATTGATTGATTGACTTGAAAATGATAAAAATAAGTATTTAAAGTTTCTGGTATAATACAAAATGTGCCAAATGTGATAATAATGCAGAGTAATACTATTTATATTCAGCCTAGGCAGTGCATTTTACACGTTTTTCTTTTAACAATTGAGATTTTGATATGCTGTTTTTCTACATTGTCACAGTCCTTTTCAAAAAATAGTTTGACTTCTTTCTCAGATGGTCAAACAACGAAACGAGCATAATTTATGTAATTTACAAATATCCAGGGTTAGTAAAAGTTGACCAGACGAGACTAATGCTACTGGATATAACTGTAACAAAACATTTATTGTTTAAACTTGAACCTTCAAATTTCTTTAGTGGCCATAAACTAATAAAGCAACTTGCAGTGTGCTCCAAGCTGGAAACTGGATTAGATATTTATAGGTAAGAAGATGTCCCCATCCTGAAATACCTAACACAGAATTATAAAAACTAAAATAGATTTATCAGATGTTTTTGGCCAGCTCCACTAACAACAGTGAATGAATAAAAGGGCCTGGTTAAAAATGGAATTTAAAAAGTTATTTAAAACACCCAGTGAAGAACAAGGGTCAATTGTGCTGTCCATTAGCCCTGGAGCAGGCCGCTGAGGATACTGCGAGCTGGGCCCTGATTGGTCAATGCCAGAAAAGAGGGCGGCACAGATGAATTAGTGATAGTGGCTAAAGGCAGATATCCTGCAGTGATCAAACCAGGGGTGATTCGATACTTTAGTGTTTGAAGTAACGCAACATAAAGGCTTACCCCCAGCTTTGGGCCTAATTAGCTCACTTAGCCGGCCTTTATAAGACACCGGCAGGACACTGCGAGGGACAGTCACTCGCTTAGGACACAGCAGGAGTAGCAGCAGCCAGGATCCTAAAAAGTTGTTGCTGCTACATCCAAAACAACCTGAAGATTACTGCTTTTCTGAGAATGCCACACTTAACTGACTGCAGTTACTACACCATGAGGGACGCGACCAGAGCTTCAAATGTAAGGAACGCTGTTTAAACACGTGAAATGTTCAGTTTCAAAAGTACCTTCACTGCTTCTTACTTTGCTTTGATTTAGCACAGTTGTTGTTGAGAACTTTGTACTTAAGTTGGGATTATCAGTTCATTTTACTGGCCTTGTGCAACTTTGTGGAATTTGACACAATCAGTTATTTGTTGTTTAGAAATGACAAAATGAATGTGTCATCTTAAATCGAATGATGAGTTGTGGTTTTGTCATGAGCAGGTCTAAAGTTAAACAAAACAAAACCTTGTAATAAATGACTGACTATGAGATCACACCTAAACAACAAAATTCACTCACAGGCCTTCACGAACATTACTTGTATATTTTGCAGGTTCAGAGCCACCTGGAGAGCTCCAAGTTCCACCTACACCAGAGCCAGTCGCAGCAGGTGAAGCAGTACCTGACGCTGGGCTCCAAATTGGCCTCTTCAGCCGCCCCGGGACACAGCGCCATGCCTCACCCGCACACTCCGGGCCAGCCCATCGCCACCGTGCCCGTCATGAGGCAGCATATGGGCTCGGTCAGCGACGGCAGCAACCCCAATAGTCCCGTAACACTGCTGACGATGGCCAACCAAGACAGTGAAGTGAGTGATGCTTTGTCATTTAAAAGCACTCAAGATATAATTTGCTTTTTGTGTCTAGAATCAAAACTAACTCGTAAAATGTTTTCTTTCCTTGTTTGACTTTATTTTGCCTTTTACTAAAGTGTGTATGACAGTTTTTCATGATTCTCAAAATTAGGTTTTAATGGGTAAATTAATTTGTAAATATTTTTAATTTTTTTTTATTTTTTTTATACACCAATCCAATGTCACCTTGGGAATTTAGACTTTACATCTATTGTAAAACATGGTTGCTTGGTAATTTTCTAGTGTAATGCCATTGCTTACAACCAGGAAGTAAAATTATATCAAAACACATAGGTAGAGATAATTAAATACAGTATAAAGATTTTAACTGTGTTGTTATAAAGTGAGTAATCCAAACTGTCATAGGCACTTCAGTCCCTCTAAATCATTTCCATTAAATCATGGCTGTTACTTTGTTGACTACTCATCAAAGCCACACACTAGATTAGTTTTCATTGCGTCAACAATGCAAATGGCTTTGACTAATCAATGAGACAAAGAAACACCATGATTGACTTCTCTCTCTATCTGCTTTGCTAATCAATAACTTCATACGGTCTGAAGATGAGATGAGAGTTTCTATAGTTAACAAATGCATGATTTAGCACGTAACACACAGCAATGGAAAGCTAGTTAATTGATTAGTATCTAACAGTCTCTCTTTTTTTCTGGTGTATATTTTGAATGTACTAAAAGCTTTCCAAAGTTGAACATGGACAGTATTGATTTAGGCTGTCCGCAAACATGCTGAAAATCACTGTTTTCTTTTAGTTTCCAATGGATGAAGTTATTGATGACCTAATTAGTCTTGAATCCGGGTTCAATGATGGGGGCTTGGATTGCATGGAGCCTAACATCATAATGCAAAACAACGTAAGTATCAATGATTGCTGAGCTACTGTCTGATGATTTTGTCCAACTAATTGCTTTAACTCCTCGCCATGCAGGCCTAGTTTTGTCCTCTGATGTCTGATTTACTAATTATGAGTGAGAACAGGCTCTGCCCAAAAGAATGTCAGATTTTAATGTTTGTGGGATTGGTACAAAGGTTGTCTGGTACATAATTGTGTGAAATTGTGTTTGCAGCAACTAAATTGTAAACATTATTGCAAGTACACAATAGTTACAATTAAAAGCTAAAACACAAACACAGCAAATTAAGTCATAATTAGAAAAACATTAGAAACAGTCATATAGGCTTTAACTTCAGGTCTGTGTAAACATATATGTGCAGCTTGACTGGCTTGGGAACATGGGGACCCTTCTTGGAAAGAGGGCAGCTTAAACCTAGAGATGAGTCAAAGTTCACCCGGGCTTAGCGACATTTCTCACATTACTCACCAAGATCAACAATGAAGATTAAGTTAAAACGAGAAGCGCAAAAGGTGACAATGTGACGTTAGTACGCTTAGGCAGGTATGCGTGGACCTCAGCACAAAAAAACGAAGGAATGTAGCAACAACTCGGTACAGAAAAGTTATTGTGAATGCTGTTAAACACGCTGGCAACACACAACAATATGGTGACAGATGCAGAAATGAGTGGGTGAGAGAAAAATGTACAATGTTGCATATAGTGACATAGACGAGAGATACTGAGCCATCAGATTGGACACAAATGATACCAAGTAGATCAATTCATTCCAATTAGTCATACAGCTCTACTATGCATCTTGTCATTTTGCGGTGTCAACATATCCAGGAATGCAGATATAGGAGGACCAAAAATGATTACAATTGAAGTGGAATGGCGGACTGTTGCAATCTTTCACTTTGATAAGCACTTGTGTCCCACCCTCCTCCATCTTGCCGAGATAATGAGACAAATGCTTGCAAACCACAGCAAATGCAAATATTTGATATGTCTGCATTTTCTCCCTGTTTTGTTTCTCACTTCCACCACTTACTTCTCCCCCACCATCTCCGAGCCTGACATGAAGCCTTATCGCCTACCCAGCTCGATTTGACACACGTTGTAGTTGAAATCGTCTGTGCGCATCTCTGGAATCTGTGGCTCCCTCTTGTAGCGCGTTCCCATAAATACACAAATGCGAATTAGACACACATGCATGTCAGCACGCTATATCTTGACATTCCCTTCTCCGTCTGTGAAAAGGCATCATTATCGCCTGAACTTGATGCACGCTTTCCCAGACAAGAAGAAGGCCGTAGGAAAACAGTTTTGCCTCTGTCTTGAGCGGTTGACCTAGCTAGCCTTTTCATGCAGCGGCGTACTATTTTCAACACAAAGGCTGCTACTGTTTTGGATAAAACTTCTAAGTAAAACGGTTTGAAAATGGTGGGTTTAACAGATGTCTGGCCGTGAATTGACGCTCAGTCCGGGGTTGAAGGTCAAGCCTATGTTGCCAGATTTATAGGGTAACAAGCATTCAACTTTTTACAAAAGTTCAAAACAAGAACCAGCTTTACAAAAACAGGCTAATAAGAAAGAAATCAATTTGTTGAATACTGAATATTGTGCGTGGCCATAACAATTCACATTAGTACCAACTTACAAGACAACATTTGTTTGTAAATAACTATTCATTATTGAGAAATTTTTCATGTAACCACTAATAGATCAGTAAATGGCTTAGAAATATAACACGATCCATTCACTTCCTGTTTAAAACTGCAGAAGTGATAGGCCCTGCTTCTAAAATGTTACTACAGACTTAATTTGCTTGTTTTTTGTTGAAAAGCGGCTATGTGACACTTTGAACCCCATAAGCTCATCAGCACTAAATACAGACATGTGGGTGGGAATAGGTGATCATCAAAATTAGCTATAAAGACGCATACTTGGCAACTATAGAACAGTCTGACATGAACTCAAAGGTTGTTAAACCAGAGCTTGTTGCACAGAGTTGTTTGTAATGTTAAATAAGTCAGTAGTGATGTTGTTTGGGGTATTACAGTTTCCCGCAGTGACAACTAAAGCATGTACCCCAGGGGCAGACAACTCCTCTTCCTTGGCCTCTGATAACTTTGCATCTTTTACCTTTAATTCCTGCTGACAAGAACAATACACACACAGCAGCCCAAAACAAGCATTTATGTTGTGTAAATGACTGACCTTTTTCTGTCTCCTCTGTCTCCTTCTCTAGGTGTCCCTCAGTAGCAGCATGCTGGACGTGTATGGGGGTGAACAAGGTATGAACGCCCCTAGTGGTGGAATGAGTCCTACTTCTAACCCCTCAAAGCTCACTGTTAAAAGGGAATACACAGGTACGAACATATAATATCGTAGCTGCAAAAGTAACTCTAACTAACATATAATGACATATAAAAAATGTTTAAGTTCACACACATATTCTTAACCAATAACATTTGATGTAACATAATTAAAATTAATACAATCATAATCAGACATGCATTGACACAGTAGAAAATGATCATATATGGCTGAAGTAATGGCAGGTTTAGAGGCAACTTATTAAAGACACTGTAGCCTACCACATTTTTTGTTTGTGTGACTGCACAATAATAGACATTTTTTTTTGTCTAAAAACTTTTAGTTTTGTTTTTCATATTTTTGTGAAAATATATTTTTATTAGCTGTAATATGTAGGGTTGCTAAAGATTAAAAGTTAGTATTCATAAACATTAGAGACGATGCCTTTTTCTTTACTATGCCTATCTTTTAAGGTGAAAATTTGTTTGTATCTAGAAGCAGATAATTTGGCCAATACATTTCAAAAAGTGCTGCTGTTATTAGCATTGTGGTCACTGTTATTAGAATTGAGACAGAGTTCACTTCTAAAAGTTGTGAAAAGTGCTTAAAACATTTTTGGTGAATAATTTAGAGGCTCAAAGTACCTGAAGTATGTGAACAAAACATATTGACTGATGTAAATAGCTAAACATGTTATATTACTATATGTTAACAATTAAGCAAAAACATTTAGTAAAGAGCCTTTAAAGCATCATTCAGTGTAACTGTATTTAGCAAATATTTTGCTATTACACTAACTTTTTCCATTAATATTTTAAATCACAGTTTTGAGCATCATATGGATGTTATTGAACAGAACCTGGACTGTTATCTTAATATGCATTAATATGATCACAAAACAATCGCAAACTAACCACTTAAATGTTAATAATATGTGGTCTCTAAGCTGAAGTGTTTCTGAGTGAGTATTTTTAAAATGTCACTCATCCAACACATCTCTACTCAATCTATTCTTAGCTGGTATTTAGACTCAAAAAGCAAGAAATCCTAATTGGTTTAGGAAATAGAAAGGAAGCCACAAACCCCCTTCACTCTCAAGGGGCAAATAAGTAAATTGGTGTCAGTTTCATTGGAGTGTGGGGTTTGGAGGACAATGAGCTGTTACACAGTCTTGAAATTGTCCTGATTGAATCAACACAGACAAATTGGCAAATCCAATCTCGGGTCTCCAATCATGTAATTTAGAAGAATGTGAATACAAATATGGACACATTTTTGTCTCGCTCACGCAAAAGAGTGAATTGGCTAAACTGTCTTAATTACTGAGTGAGTAGTTTTTTTTTTCAAAAGTTTCCATTTCCAAGAAAGACTAGACTCTTTCATTGTGTGTTTATGTGAAAACTGAGGTCAAGCTGTCTGACCTTTGCCCGTAGTTCCCCCAAAATAACTGTGTGTAGGCTGACTGGACTTTTTGTTGTGGTATTTTTGTTCATTGTCTTTCTCTTTCCAAATTAATGTGTGCAACTAATTGATTTCCGTCTTTGTTTGATTTATTTTAACAGAGCATGACACAAGGGTGATGGCCAAAGAGAGGCAGAAGAAAGACAACCATAATTTGAGTAAGCATTTTTCAGTTTGTAGTTTCAGTTAGGGCTGGGCTTCATGTTAAGTTTTAGATACGTTTGTGATTGTTGTAGCATCGAGTATATCATTGCTATAGTAAAAAACTTTAACATTTGACACAACATTTGATTGAAGAATAATATTTAATAAATGTATGACAGCTAAACTTATTGTTTAAATGTATGTTTTTGTTGTAATACAAAATGGTATTCGGACCAAACACTAATAATTCAGCAGATTGGAAATTATTGAAAAGACCTTTTAAGATATTTCATGGCAAAGTACAGTGTTATTATTCAAGAAAAAAAGCTGATAATTGCCCAACATCTGACCTTATGACATCATCACATTCTGCAATGTGAACACAACATATTAGACCAAAGCAGAAATGTTTAAAGACATGCTTTAGTGTCTTCTCTTGGATTTGACAGCATCAAGATACAGCAACAAAAATATTCATTTTGGTCACAATCGCCCAGCCCTAGTTTCAATTAAAGTTTTTGTATAGAAGTCTAATTCAATATATTTGCAGTTGAAAGAAGAAGGCGATACAACATCAACTACAGAATTAAAGAACTGGGGACACTCATACCAAAGTCCAACGACCCGTAAGTTTCCATACACATTTTCACACGTTTGACTTTATGCAAAAGGGAGAAGTGTATTACATTCAAAGCACAAAGACACTCTAAACGTTTTTCATTGAATTTAAATGAGCTCTCCAGCACATTTCAGTCATATTTCAAGGGTGCACTTGAACCTCTATTGTTGTCTGCACTCCAGGAGCCGTACATCCTCTCTCCGGGTCCCCGCGGTTCAGCCTAAAGCATGAATGATGAGCCAAAGAGGTCAAATGCAAAGAAGCAGGCCACACCATTTGAATCAAACTTTGCCGCACAATCGGAACACAGAAAAGGCCGAATGCGATACTGAATAGAAATCTGACGGCCATCTTTTTACTATTGAACTTTGCTTCAAATTTTAAATGGGGGTTTTAGCGTTGTCATCGTGTCATTAACATTGGATAAAGGAGATTATTAGCGCTGAGCATAGCGACGTCTCACTCGTGCGGAAAAGGACATTTTTACTACGGCTACCCTTTTCCATTTTAAAGCCAAAGCAATAATATCTACAAAATAATGACTTGCACTCTTGCACCTTAAGTCCAGCTCTCCATTCTCTTTCCCTGTCTTCCAACTTGAGCTCATTTTCCCTTCACCTATTTTTACTCACGGATTAATTTTACCGAACAAGGAAGTACGAGAATGGACTTTGAGCATT
Organism: Mugilogobius chulae; assembly: GCA_038363315.1. Taxonomy (NCBI): domain Eukaryota; kingdom Metazoa; phylum Chordata; class Actinopteri; order Gobiiformes; family Gobiidae; genus Mugilogobius; species Mugilogobius chulae. Next base: position 34,719,853 of record CM076409.1, on the reverse strand, counting down.
AACTATTCTATTAAAATTCCCATTCTGTCCCCCCCATGTAATGTCCAAAGAATGAATAATTGCTCCATGTAAATCGCCACTGCCTATTCATATCATAAAAAGGCATGAAAAGCTGGGTGTTCAAACTTTTCTGGTCGCGTTAAAAGAGGGGGATTTTCTGCCGACATAGAGGAGCAGAGGTAAAGGTTATCGCTAACGCTTGTCCTTTTTGCAGGGACATGCGCTGGAACAAAGGCACCATCCTCAAGGCCTCAGTGGAGTACATCAGGTGGCTGCAGAAGGAGCAGCAGCACGCCAGAGAGCTGGAGAACAGGCAGAAGAAGCTGGAGCAGGCCAACAGGAGGCTACTGCTCAGAATTCAGGTGAGGACATGGGCAATAAACACTAACAAACGTAGGGGTCCGTGGTTTTCAGCTTTTGTTATTGGCTGAGTTTGAATTTTAAGATGATCAGTTACTGGTGATATTGGTCCAGTATTACAATAATATCTGATGTTTGGCACTATAATTTTTGTGTCCATGTCCAGTAGACATTCAGATAAAAATATATACACCTTTTTTTTTATTTTTTGCAGTCAAATACATTTTGTTATAATTGTTACAAAAATGAAAAGTTCTTTTGTGAACTTGACACTAGCTTTGCTTACTTTGTAGATCTTGATAAGGTTATTTAAGATCAAATATCAGTAAAAATGTATTTACTTCCACAGCAGCAAGCCCACACTTCTTTACGCTATAAATATATATTTTAATAAAGAGCTAACAATAACTGACACTGGCATGCTTCTAAAGCAAAATTCAACATGTCAAATAACAGTGCATTTTGTGGCTTTACAAGCCTAATTAAAGTGAAAACAAATTTGTAATATTACTATAACAAAGACACATAAATGACAAAACTTGCTTTTGTTTGAAGTCTGCTTTTGATCAAAACGTTATACCGTACACCTTTGAATAAAACACTGAAGACATCAATATCAATGTTGTCACAATTCCAAACTTTCCAAAAAGCACACAACACTTCTCATATATTATTCTGCTAATTAAAATTAATTAATGAATTAAATTTTTCAATGTCAATATTTAAAGTGATTAACTCATTTTGAAACTAGTTTTAGTATTTGGGTATCAATACCTTTTAGAACACTCGTCAATAAAATACTAAATGTATAATCAATTCAGTAAATGAATGACTTAATTCTCAGTTGTACATGTGTCCAGTTAACTACGGTTAAAATATTCTCAAAATTTGAGTGGCAGAAAAATAAACTGTAATTATTAAAAACCATAAAATACAACACTTTTCACAACCTTTTATTTTTTATAAAAATCTGTATTGAACCAGACAAAATGTATAGAATGGTATGTGACTTGATTTAGTTAAAATGATGAAATTATGATTTAAAACGCGTCGAGCAAATCCACAGTTTTTATTAGCCCGTATTCAAACACTCCAGGCCTGACACCACTGTCTTTCGTCAAAGTCTCTGGGCTTCTTTCACACGCTAATTTCCACCACTAAAGCTTTACGACCCGACAACGTAAACTCATTTCCACCTCCAAAGCTTTTACAACCTCGAAACCTCATCAAGACACCCCCCTACCGCTGTTTACATGACATCCCGGCCCCCCAACCTGCTCCAGTGCTAATTACCTGTTGAATGCTAAAAGTGTGCCTGCCCCCCCCTCCACCCTCCCACTCGGGTCAGGGGCCGATGATGAGCACTAATAGCAGAAGTTACACTGCTTAATGACGCATGCCTTCACATTGGAGTGTGAAGTTTTACAGGCAGGATTTATAATTGCGACACTTGCTGGTAAGCACTAGTCACACTTAAAGAATGACTCACAGCTAATTCAAAGGTCAAGTTTGTGATTAAAATGTGGTTAAGAGTGATCACGCAAAAGGGCAGTTGCTGTACACTGCGCTCCTAAAAAAAATTGCAATGTTCCAAAAATATTAGTTTGATTAAAGGGAATGTGCTCTTTAAGTAATAAAGTACAATCTGTTCTGCACTAGTGTAACTTTATTATAAAAGCAGATGTGAGGGTCAAAAAGAAGCTTCTGTGTGTTTTCTGCTTCTATTTATGGAGCGTTTTCTTCTTTGCAAAGCGGTGATTATCTACACTTTTATGCTCTGCCTTTCAAAAGTTGTAAAAAGTATAAAATCACTGTTAAAGATAGAAATACACTGCATACTGCTAGGGCTGTAATCTACCAAAGAAGTTCTTGATTAAACAAATGGACTGCTGGCAATGTACCTAATTTAAACTAGTTTTATTTTTCACGTGTCAAGAAATCAACATATGTCAGTTCTTTTAAATGCGTATGTTGTATTGGCTGAATCTTTAATCCACTTCTTTTCTTTCAGGAGCTTGAGATCCAGGCCCGGGCACATGGTATACCCAACATGAGTGCACCGCTGGGGTCAGTGGAACTCTCATCCCACCTTCTTAAACAACAGCAACAACAGCAGCAACAGCAGCTCTCGCCCCAAGCACAGGCAGCTCCCAGCCCCCTCTCTACCAAGAAGACCCCAACGTGGACTACCTCCAGAGGATAGCTGTGGTGGCCTCTGTTCCAAACATGCCCAACGCCGGAGCACACCAAGAGCACATGACCAACGCCGATGGCTGCACCACCTTCTCCGACCCGCTGTCCCACTTCACAGACTTCTTCAGTGCCACGCTAAAAGAGGAGCACAGGCTGGACGACATCCTCATCGACGATCCCCTGTCCCCTTTTGGCACTGACCCGCTCCTGTCCGCTGGGTCGCCAGGTGAAGCATCCAAAGACAGCAGCAGGAGGAGCAGCTTTAGCTCAGCAGAGGGAGATGAACTTTAATGAACTGAAACACACTGAAAGACTGTCAATTCTATGGGTCCTGGTTGATCATCATCCAAAGACGTTTTAGGAACAGACAATCAACTGGCTCCCAACAGGACTGAAATGGACTTATGGGAAAAAGGGAGACAATCACGGGCCTTAAACATATTATTAATATTTGTATTTTTATTATACTTACAACACTGGGTAGTCATACACTGTAATATATGTACATATTCACTGAAAGTATTCACTTCTCTTTTTCACTTTTCTAAAAAAGGTTCTTTCATTTCACAGCTGTGCCTTATAGAAATCTATTTTTTACTTTAAAACTAAGGAACTGTATTTGAACTATTTACTATATATTTTATGTTTTTATATTTATATATGTTTTTAATCCATTTAAACTAAAATTATATATCGTTATTATTATCTAACATTGTTTCCATGTTAGTAGGGGTGGGAAAAGTTAATAAACCCCTCGTTTTATAAAAAGCCGTTTTGTCTGAATGTACTTTTTACTTTTACTTTGTGTTTACTTCATCATAAATCACCACTAGGGGCTTTCAATCATAGGGACTGAAAATATGATTATAGGTATACGTTTCACTTCAATTTAGTTTATTTGTTGAGCCTAAAATCAGAACAACAGTTATCTCAGATGACTTCACATGATTGTAGATTGTTTAGCAACAATTTTGTCAAAAAATCAAACCATGAAACATTTGGTCAATACCGACAAAAGAATTAGAAAAACAGAAACAGTTTTCAGAAATACAGAGGTAGACTGTCCAATATCAAACAGATGTATAATTGTGATGACAACGATGAAAACAATATCTTATTTTAGACTCATAGCTCTATTTACGCAATTTATAAGTGGTTGTTTTAGCTATTAAAAAATACACCGTTTATTAATTTTATAAACGACCAAAAATGTGTTATCTTGTCCCAGTTAGGAGGTATAGATTTGTCAGAGAACACAGGTGTAAGTCCTGCAATAAACATGACCTGAAATCCACCCAACAGTGTGGTGGAGAGGCAGGTGAGACGTTGTCTGGAGCAGAGAAAATGATTGTGAGACCATGTCCAGATCACAGAGGAGAGGCTGTAATTGTACTGAGCTCAGACTGATGAGCCCTGGAGGCAAGAAGCTTATGAACAAGAAAGTTGACTGTTGATATTAAACATGAATGACTGGTGGTGTTATAAGACTTACAGTTTTGCTGGAAAGAGTATTGAACATACAGTAAGTCCTGGTAGACTTGGTTTAGTCCTGTTCTATTCCTACAGTAGCCCAGATATAGTTCCAGGTTTAGGTCCACTTTTAATGTGTATAAGAAGATCCGTTGCATTAACAGTAAAATGTTGATTCTTCATGTTTAGTCCTGCCTCTGGCACCAGCAGGAGAGGTCCTCAGAGCTCGAGGTTGTTTATATTTCACTAGCAGGACATGTTAGAGTCACTTGTAAGAACATCCGCTGGTATCAGCACCACAGTGAACTGAGTGTTTGAATATGCACTGCTCCAGTACTCTCCAAAAACCTTTACAGAATTACTGTAATTTCTCCTTTGACCACTGATATATAGTACTATATCGCATTTTATAGTTTATTCTATCATTTTGCTGCTTTATGCAGGTTCAAGTGGGTATATCAGAATACTAGTCATTGCATAAGCAAGCAGCCTTTCAGCTGCTAAAATTATCTACAGCAGAGATGGGTCATTATTTTTCATTGGTGTAAAAAATAAATAAATAATAATAATATATATATATATATATATATATATATATATATATATATATATATAGAGAGAGAGAGAGAGAGAGAGAGAGAGAGAGAGAGAGAGAGAGAGAGAGAGAGAGAGAGAGAGAGAGAGAGTGATAAATATAAGGAAAACAAACAAAGACATATCAAATAAAAGCAATAAAGAGGAACACTTTTTCTCAAAAACCTGCAGGGGGCCAGATTAAAACAGTCCGAGAGCTGCATGTGGCTCTGGCCAGTAGTTTGCCCAGGTCTGATCTACAGTATCTATTTACTCTAAAATATATCTGACTTTTTATCCAATTATAAACTTTTTCTCACAAATGAAACTAAGACTTTTAGATACGTGCTGATTGACTGTCCAAGGTTGGTCTACAATGCTTCACTTCTCCATGCAAAATGTATTCTAAAGATGTACTAGTGACCAGGAAATGAATGTGTGAACTAGTGGTACTAATTAAACACTGTCCTCTTTTCACAGAAAATCAGTCCAGTTTTAAACTATCATCTGTATATATGTGTATTTCATAACATCAAAAAATGTATCCAAATATGCATACATTACTTTAGTATGCAAATCCTTTTTTTAAGTTCTGTCTCTGAACATAACTATTGATGTTTGCAAATGAAGACACAAACCCTTCTCTGTTTAATGTGCTGCTGAATTATTTAAAAGATAATAATTAACATTCACCAGTTTAATCACAACATCATCCATTAATAATACAAACACAGAGAAATACATCAACAGCTCCTACTCTCATCAAAGTGATCCGGAGTTAATGTTTGAGTTGGACTTATTAGTGTTTCACCATAATGCAATCGAAACCACTCTCCTCTTCAGCTGCAAATAAGATGAACAAATCAATGCTTATAGAAAATTGCCTCTCCAACTACAAAGTGGTCAGTGATGTTTAGGAGTAATTGGCCAAAGCTGTTATGCAAGGTAAATATAGATTTCCATTAAGTCTGAAAACATGAAGAGTGAGATTAAATTGCAATGAGTCTGTTTGATTTTTCTTAGTATACGAGAAATATATGGACTCAATTATTCGTATGCATCCTGAGAATTAACCGTTTTTATCCAAACTTCTATCCAACTCTTTTTCTTCATATCAAAAGTCAGATCGAGGCCTATAACTTCTGCGGTTCAAACGGAAATGTGGTCGGATGAGGCAACGGTGACATCAGAGTGAGACACTTTTTATTTGGGATATCGCACCTCATCAAAATACGCCGCACGGACACACAGGAAGTCATATGAAGTGTGAACAAATATGGGCACAACAGTGTTGGCTATTGGATTACATTGTTAAGGTTCAAAACTTTTTCAACCCTACAATCAGGAAACATTTTTAGCGTTGACTTAGCTCTCATTAGCATGCTAGCTAAGTTTCTGTGATTTCTGAAACTTGTAAAAAGTGCTTTTAATCTCATCGTGGTGAATTATTACTCTGCACAGAATGTACTGGGGAAGTTAGCAAAATGATGTAAAAGATTGAAAAAGAAAAAATTCAGTTTGCTTACTTTTTTAAGACGATAAAATCTAACGACACAGCTACTTGTTTAGCCTGGATTCTGTACTTGTTATGTCTTGGTTAAATCACTAGTTAAATAAACACTATGTAACTTTTATGCAGGAGGGTTCTCCAATTGCTTGTCTTCATGTAACTGTGGCTTGGTCTAAAAGGAAAGAAAGAAAATCCTCAATATGACAATGTTGGCTCTCTGTCTGATTCTTGCCACACAGAACAATTTAATTTAAAACCTTTTTCTGCAGCCCAAATGATTTGCTCACTTACCTCATGCTTTCTGAACCTCATCATTCTTATGTGTTTTGAAGCATTTTTCACAGCCTTTAGGAGACAGCCAGAGTGAGCAGAACCATGTACGTATCATGATTACTTCAATTAGTCAAATGCTAATAATATAAACAAGGACCAAAATACTATTGGACGGGACACTGACAACTAAATTTCAGTTGAATAGATTCTTTAAAACTATATCTGATCATACCAGCTTGCCAAAGCCTGATCCCGTCAGATCTCAGAAGCTAAGCATGTTGGGCCTGGGCAGTATTTGGATGGGAGACCGGTGGCGGAACCTCAGGTGCCACAGTGGAGCAAACAGAGGAGAAACTCACCCACATTGCCTAATATAGATCTGGTGTGTGTATGAATGGTTGGTGGTGGCAGAGATGGTTCAAAATGGCAGCCTCGCTTCCGCCAGTCTGCCCTAAGGCAGCTGTGGCTTCTATAGCTTACCACTATCCAGTGTGGGATGAATGAATAATGCAGAATGTGAAGTGTCTTTGGGTGTCTTGAAAAGCGCTATAGAAATCCAATGCATTATTGTTAATATTATTATCTGTCGTGGGGCAAAACTGATACCATGTAACTTTCAACTACGCCTTAAAAAAATAAATTAAATAATACAAAATAATATTAATAATAATAAATACATAAAAGATAAATAAAAGAAACAACATAGATACATAAAAAAAAAAAATGCGATCGAGGACCTTTAAGGAATTTCTCCATCAAGATTACAGATCTGTTAAACACAATATTGTACATTTGTTATGCAAATCATTTCCTCACAGTGCACCTTTCCATGGTGAGGCCTTTTGGGGGGTTTTGGTGTAAAACTAACTAACTAACAACAACAACAAAAATCCTTTTAGCACATTGTTTTCCAACTAGGGGACATGAGCACTTTACAGGAAAAGTTTTGGAAAGAAAACAACTTGATATTATTTAAAAAATCCGCACAATCACACAAACCACTCTTAACACACAAGCTATGCACACAAGCTATGCTCTACTGTTATGTTTTATTTGTTTACTGTCATGTATGTGTTGTTGTTGAGGTTATGAATTGGTGATGGCTGTGTATGTATTTGTTATTTTTCACCAAAAAAAAAAACAAAACAAAAAATCCCAACTTTGAATCCTATTGATTGAAAATTCACTCAACATCAGATTTAGGCCAGAAAATGAAATAGTAACAATTTACAACATTATTCTTTAGCAAGCAGTTTTTTTTTGTTTTTTTTGCCTTATGTGTTTTTTTTTTTTTTGTTATTTATTTAATTTTTTTAATTTTTTATTTTTGCCTTATGCGTGATTTGGGAGGCACTTGGAGTGTGAACAAAGCTTAAAGTCTCCCTGAGACAAAAAAGAATCAGTTGCTGTTTTATATAATTTTCTCCAGCAGGTGGCAGCAGCGGGCTGTGTGTGGAGCACTGTGCTGTGATAAAAAGTCACCAAGAGACTAGTGCAACAAAGGGGATTATTTAAGTAAGGCAATAAAGTCAAATATCTCTTTCAAACATAAAAGCACCCATTTTCCACGCTTTCAAAAACTTGCCGAGGAGCAGCCTAATTTCTTTTTATTTTACACATGAAATAAACACAGCGTAACAGGCAGGTCTATGGTAGTCCTCCTATAACTTCTCCAGCTATAAACTGACAAATCTGAAAGAGGCAAGTGATGTCGCGAACCTCACACACAGCGGAGTCGTTCTGTCACCAAAACAACGTTGTCAGACCTGCTGCCACCCACCAACACTGACACCGGCACCTGGCTGGCAGTGAGCCCAGGGAGAGCTGTCACCCGCCGCGCACCCCCCATGCCACCGAAAAGCTGCCAACTCGCTACAATGCACTCACCTGTCGAGCTTGCCATTTGCAACTCTTAATCACCTCGCCGAAAGCTACGGGCTGACTCACTTTGGGGCAAAAAACACACACATGCTCTATACAGCCGGCAATGGAGCTCGCAGAACAACAAGCCCAATCAAATGTGTGCACGCCAAGCACACACTAAACATGAGTGTCTATGGCATTGCACCTCCAACACATCAGCCAGGAGAAGGGGAGAAAAATAACTGCCTAAAAGCCCTCGTCGCAATCTGGACGGTGACAAGACTTGTGCACAAATTAGGTGAAATTTGAGTGGGAATAACAATATGACAGGCGGCAGAGAGGCACCAAACATCAAGTGTCAAATCTATTTTCAGCTGAAGAGTCAGAGCGGTGTGACAAACAACAGCAGAAGCAGAAGCAGCAGCACACAGCTTCTCAATCAGTCAGTCAAAGTGGAAGACCAGGAGTGGGGCAAAACAGGGCTTTGGGGAGTTCTAGCTGAAGAGGAAACTGGGCTGGATCTGAGGTGAAGGTCATGGATCAGGTGCAAAGTAAGGTTAAAGTTGTGAAGATGATTTGGATCAGTCTGTGTGATGTGTGTGTGTCGATTTTGCAGTGAACTTTTGTCACATCACTTTAGAAAGAAAAAAGAAAAATGAAGAATGAAATGGACAAAGTATTAGCAAAGTATTACCTTAATGAGCCTTTATCAAGCATGAATAAAGACCTAATTTATTGTGAACAAAAGATGAATAACAAAGTTTATCAAGACAACCAGTTCATTAATACCTCAAGCCTAAATCATAACTTTAGATTCTTTATACACTTAAGTTTTGTGTACTTCCACCAACTCCCCATTTGCTCATTAATAAATAAGTTTTCATGCTTTATTAAGGCTTATTAAGATGTAGTTACCAATTGTGTGTGTGTTATAGAAAAGGGTATTTGGAGTATTTGATATTTCATAAGCAAACACCACAAGAAATGCTCTGGTGTCACTTTTTACAAACTACATCTTAATTATAAAGCCTGAACAAAGACTTGAATTGTTTGCTAATTTGGATCAGACTTATTAACAACTTTATTAATGTTTTTGCATATTAAATAAGAAGAACTAAACTTGACTAATTCTTGCTAAACTGTTTGTGCATTATAAATTAAGTCTCATTAAAGATTATTATTTTCAATGAGCTGTACATTATGAGACTTTTATCAACTGGCAACTTTCAAGTTAACACAATTTTAATGTCACTTTTTGCTATCATGTTATTGACACAGTTCCTTATTTTAAGAATGAGATAATGTTGGCAATTTCAGTGAACAAAAACCACAATGCTGTAATGTACATTCAAATCAATATAAATGGCACAACTACACCTTAAGTAGGCCTAATTAAGCATGAATTGAGATTTATTCATGAACAAATAATTAGGTAATGGATAAAAAAGTTAATTATGGTTTAATAACTACTAATTTAAGAAGCTAGGGTTAGGATTTAGGGTTGAGGTTAGAGTTTACAGTATTTACATAGTTACTAAGCTTTAATAAATGTTTTCATCCATTATTTTGTCATTTGTTCATGATTAAGTAAATCTTTCTTCATGCTTTATTAGACTTTATTAAGGCTAATTAAAGTGTATCATTATAAAGTGTTACTGACAGATATATTTTCAAGTTATTTAGATATTTTACTTTGTTATTTTATTATTACTCAAATAAGATTTACTTCAGAGTGAATCTAGTGGCTAATTGTACAGATCAAGTTGAACCAATATAAAACAATAACTGATGTGATTCTAATAAGACACCTCTGCACACCTGCAATGCTTACACCACATAGAGAGGGCACTGAGCTTTATACGCCTGCTGCTTTTATTATGGACCACACCCTGGCTGGTTCTCTACAAACTCCCACGTCACAGAGCAGCAAAACCCTCCACTCACATTAACAAAAGGACACAAGAGAAACGACAAAAAAAAAAAAAAGTGCTTCTCAAAATGCTATAAAATTAATGTGATTTCCAGGGTTTTTACGAATCCTGCCAGATGCCAAATACATAACTTCAAACAAATTGACTTCCAATTACTGGCGCGGCATACAGCACTTCCAGATGTGCAACAGATGGGGCAGGGGCGACCAAAGGTGTCCCGACTGGGCTGGCTGTGTTAGTCGGCAGTAAAAAAGTGCCTATGCTTGTGTGTGTTTTAGATCAGGCGGGCTGTGGATGGAGGTGAAGGGAAGGACAGCACAGCGGAGTGGTGAGGGGAGGGTGAATGAATGAAAGGACGTCATTAGTGACACTGGAGATCCATGTGTGTATATAAGGACTAATGTAAAAAGCATAGAGTTGTATCAAGAAGGTGTGGGATGGATAATAGAATTTACTGTGTTTCTGCAACGCTGAGATGAGACGTAAAAATGGACACTTAAGCTGTGGGCTTTTTGAGCTGTATGTTAATGTGAACCAGTGTTCTTGCATTATACATGATTAAAGGAGTTCTATGTTGTATAGGTTTTAAAGATTAGCTTGCTGCACTTTGTTCAACTGTTAACAAAGCCTCGATAGAAAGTTGAGTTTGCTAGCTGTAAAGCAAAGTGAACCAAAATGTTATTTAAGTGGCTGGATTGGTTTTCTATCAATGAAAAAAATAAAATAAAATAAATAATAATAATAACTGGTCGACCCCTAAAATGAAAGGATAACAACAATAACAATTTGAACAATAACAGAAAGAACATTTATAAACAATTCCAAATCACATTTGGAAAATGAAACAAACAAACAAACAAAAAACAAAAAAACAAATACATTTAAATATGACAAAATAATGCAACAAAAAGGCTTTTTAGAGATCGTTTTTCCATCATTTCTGAAAATGAAAAATTACCAAAAGGTTGTAAAATGTATTAAATGTATAAAAAAACAAACACTAAACAATGCATTACAATAGAAAATGTATAACATTTTATTAATGCAAGAAAATCCCAATTGGTCAGCAAAAAAAAACAATAATACTTCTTAATATTCTATGTGTTCTTTAATGAATGAAGTTAGAGTAACTTGAAAAACCTAAATGTTTGACAAATTATTCTGATAAACATTTTCCAATGTGGTAAATTCTATGCAATTGTAGAATTGCACAACGTTTTTTTTTTTTTTTTACACAGTATCGTGATAATGGATGAAGATAAATTCCAACTGGTCAAGCATAAACAACAATTAAATAATAATAATAAAGTTCTGTCTGATCAAGGCATTGTAACTTAACTTTGATAGACATTTTTCAAGTTGGTAAAAAATGATAACTCTACACAAGCATGGAATTGCATGTACAAAATATAATAATAGGCTACTTGTTATTATGCTTTCTATCTAACTCTATCTGCAACTCATAGCACAAAATAAAACTGAACATAAATGAACAAACCAAATGATAAAGACAAAAAAAAAGAACAACATCCAATACTACATATAATCTGAAATGTAAAGGTAAAATTGAACTTGATAATAAAAAAGCAGTGTCTGACAGCCTCACGCGAAACACGACAGCGCATGTCTACCTCCGCAGCCTTTAATTCTCCATTAGACTTGTATATGCTAATCCTGCGACTCTCCCCCATCCAACCAGCCACTCTCCCCTCACACACACCTCAGCCACGAGTACGGCCCACATTTTAACCTTGTGTAATCTCACTGACCTTGCTGTGAATGGGGAAGAAGTCAGTGATTGATTTGTAATTCAAAAGAGGAGTGATGACCATTGTGCCCCGATGGCCTGCTGCTGTGAATCACCTTCCTCCTCTTTAAATTAAATACAGGCAACTAAATAAATGGGCACTTTCCAAACTTCCATGTTTTCTGTGACCTCTGTATTGTTCAAGCTGATTGTGATTGCATTTTTTAGGTTTTAAAAAAGCCAGCTTCAATCAGAAAAAGTTAACTTTTGTCGTCATCTGAACGCTGATGAATTGAGAAGTTAAAATAATAACTTCTTTCTTTTTTTGAAAGACAACTGAGCAGAGCGTGAAGAAGTTTATATGATTTGATTTGTGGAGTTGTCATGAGTAACAGCAAATATTTTAAATTTGACATATTATTGTTATTGGCAAGTTGCACAGTCCCTCAATACTAAAAGTTTTAATTTGAATTGTATGCTTTTACAGGAGGAATACACAAAGGGAAACACAACTTGATTTGAAAACTTGCAAACTTTGTAAACTACTTGGGTCACTGAAGTGTTTAAGTTTAGATGGGCCTCCAGTTTGCATTGAAGGAAAAGTCGAATCTAAGTTTTGGGAGCAGACAGTGGTCATTAGCAGCAGATAATTGGTGCAGTGTGTCCCTGTGTTTAGGCTGTGATGGGCATCTTTCTGCATTATTCATTCTCTCCTCCCTGTTCCCTGCGTCGGCCGGGCCACACAGCCTGGGCCTCTGAGCAGCTCTCATCTATTATAGATGGGTAATTGTTTATTAAATGCAGGCCTGACCCTATTATGCCCATTACCTCGGCGTCGCACCAGGGTGGCTGTATTTTTCCATACTGTAAAAGATCTAAGGCTCCCCTGTCGAGGACGTGAGGCCGTTTGGCGTAAGTACCGAGTAAGTGTCAGCATCCACATTTAAGGGAAAAGAAAAGAAGCAGGAAATACATAGAGAGTGTAAAAAAGAGCAGAGCTGGCAGGGTGGAGGATGATGAAAAATCACGCCAATGCCCGTGTGGCAGCCACCGGCCAGAGAAGGATCTCATGTTGGAGCTGAAGGCACGAGGACGGAGCAAAGACAAAGGCTCAGCTAAAGAGACGCTTTGCTTCTCATTACACTGACTCCTAATCTACCTCTGCCCTGTCCCGGGCAATCCCTGCTCCAGGCATTGGGAGGCTAAAGCTTCAAACCAGCCCGTTTGTCCAAAGCGGATTCATTACCTTAGATAGGACTAGCAATGAGTCTAAAATGTCACATTTAAAACTCATACTTCTCTCAAACCTTTAGCAACAGCCACTAGAGGTCAGTCTCACAACACAAGATCACAAGTCTGAGCTGATGTTTCTGTGGCACCAGTACAACATCAGCTTAAACCAGACACAGACAGAAACAGAAACAGATAGAGAGGACTGGAAAAATTATTCAGGTAATGGAAATGAATTGAAATGAAATGATTAAGTTGAGTTAATTACTCGGTAGCTTAGGCAAATCAGCTTAACTTCTATCAAAATCATTATTTCAGACAGAATGGGAGATTTGAATGGGAGATATTTTGCCAACATCTTCTTTAAAAGCAGTGCATTAAGTAGGATTGAGTGAATTGATTCAATATAATAATGCTTTAGCAAAACTGAAACGATGTATTCTCTAGTATGGGACTGACAGCTCTGACTTATAACAGTATTTATATCTATACATCTGCATGCATGACTCCAACTCCAAATGTTAGGGTGTAAACATTTTGAACATAGTGCAGTGAAAGTGTCAAAATAGTGAGCAGATGTCATCCCGGGCCAGTGGAAAGGGCCGGGCCGCGCTCTGTGATGTGGCGTGATGTAGTGATTGGGACACAGGTTATTGGCTGGGGTCTGCAGTGATTAACATGGGCTGTTAATTAGCGGGTCGCAGAGAGAGGGGTGCACCAGGCTAACTACACGCTTCGATCACACATGGAGAGGAACAGCGGAGGAGCTGTCTTGGCACAATTACAATATAAAACTGTCAACTATAGAAGCAAAGGGAAATATGGCATTGATAGGGCTGTATTTAAACACGGTGAATTTACACAGTTGTGGGGATTTTATTTTGTGAGTTGAAACTATGGTCAAGGTAACAATAGGGAATACATCAGATTAATGAATACACAAAAATGAAACAATAGAGAGAAGACAAAATGACGTGTGTCCGTATTTTAGACTAAAAATCATGAATTATGGGTCAAACATACTGATACATACCTCTAGGCCCACCCCAAAATACAAACAATAATAAAAACAACAATCTGATTAAAAATAACAAACAAATAAAAACATGAGTAATAATAATAATAATAAAACACAAAAATAAAATAAATATTGTCAAAACAGTGACAAATACTTTAAAAGCAGACATTGTAAATATGTGTTTGACTGAATAATAATAATAATAATAATAATAATAATAATAATAATAATAATAATAATAATAATAATAATAATAATAATAATAATAATAATAGTAAACACAATGAAATAACAAGTAATAATCACACGTACAAAATATGTCTCTACAATATCAACAACTTTGCTCATTACTAGAATTTTCATTGGTGAAAATTGCACCCCCCGACTCTCTCTCTCTCTCTCTCTCTCTCTCTCTCTCTCTCCAATCCTTATTCTTGCTCTGATTATCTGTACCACGTTAAACACTGGCACAGGACATGCTGCTACAATGGGCCTTAAATGTTGCTTGCTGTGCTGTGCAAGTAAAGCTACAGTCGCCCGGGCCTTGAACGCATCATCTGAGCAGCTCTGTCTAATATGTAACTTAAAAAAATATGCATACACAACTAAAATACATTACATTTTATAGTGTATTTTTAGCAAGCATATAAGCATCTAAGCGGAAGAAAATTTGAAGCAAATTTAGTCAGGGCTTAAAGCAGAGAAGTGATGAATCTATGTCTACACTGGGATCTGCTGCATTCAGGTGTCAAAGCTAAATCTGTGAACAGTTTATGGACAGTCAGCTCCATGTGAAACAAATAAAATGTAATTAGGTGGAGCGCATAAAGAAGCAGATGCAAAAACACATCACATATTATTCCAACATGCAAATGCCTTATTGTTACTCGCCTCTCCTTTAATACCTAGAGAGAGTAAAATACCTTTTTCCACATTACGGTATTTGTCATGTTCAGTTGGAGCTGTCATAGCTAGAACAGTGTGCGCTAATCTGTGTAATCTGCTTTGCAACACATCAATTATGATGGATATTGCCGCGGCGCCATGCTTCCAGGGTTTTTATACAAGCCTTGAGGGGAATCCGTCTTTTCTTGTTAGGCAACCTGTTTAGTAAATAATGATCCACTTTGAGGCTGAACGATGCTGCATAATGTGATTGGCACACGTACATAAGCACACACACACACACATGCACACCCCTGTATGTGTGAGGCAGAGGTGCTGTGCAGGAAGGATCGGGACGACTAGATCAAAAAACACTTTAGGTGCAGCCTGGAATTCAATCATGGCTGTGTTTGTCACGGAGAAACCTTAGACTCAATGTGCTCCGAGCCCATATGTAAAAACTATAAATATGATCCGTATGATGTCGTCCTACAGCCTCTGGAATAACAAAAGAACAGCAGGATAAATGTGTACATCGTAAACTTAGTGCCACTTTCAACAAATCTAGTTTTATTTGTGTACTTTTTTTTTTTTTTGTATGCATGTATTTATTTATTTTTCACTCTGGTAACAAGTTTGTTGGGCCCATTTAGTTTATTCTGGCATCATGTTGGAAGCTTGGGAGAACTTGTGTACATTAAAGAACAGATTTCCAATCCCAATTTCAAAGTCTATCATATTATATGTTCATCCTCACTTTTGACTTCATTTTAAAACTAAGAAAGTGCTTGCTATTTACAGCATCTAGAAGTAGATGTCTTCCAGTCAAACTTCAGTTGTCTGCTCCAAAAGCGAAGGTCTGGGGCTTGAATCCTAACCCAAAGAAGCATTGTGATTGATTTGACAGCAGGTGTTTGTGATCAACACTCACTTTTGTGTTGGCAAATCTATATGATGTCATTTGTAACTATTTTGACGTGAAACTTGCAAACATTTTTTATTTTTTACTAAAACCGCCAAGAACTACTCAGACAAGTAGGCAATATGCACAGTTATAGCTTTTACATACATTCTAGATTTTCATGTTGAAAAATTATACTTACTAACATACTGTATTTCAAAAAAATGTATCTGAACTACAACAATCTGTTGTGTTATATGTGAACTTAAGTAACTTAAAGATATTAACAATTTGAAGTTGTAAAGTCACCCAAAATGCTTGAATATTCTTTTGAGTGCTTGTAGAACAATTACGCAAATGTATGATTATGAATCTAATGTAAAATCTAATTGCCCCAACAAAAATAATTTTATAAGCAAAAAAATAAAAAAAAAAAAAAAAAAAAATCATGACCAGCCTTACTGAGTGTTTTTCTCACACAGGGGTCAGTGACACCTACACCTGCTTTGTAAACAGCTGTCTTGGTTTAGAGTCTGGGGAGCTCTTCAGCCTCTGCCCCAGCTGGAGTGGATCACACAGAGATCCTCCACAGATCACTTCCCTTGCCTTTCACTCTTCACTCACTCACGTCAGGTGTTGTCAGTGGCAGGTATAACAGCCGCAGAGCCCCTACTTCACCGCCCAATGAACAGCCTCTTAAAGTGTCAGCGTAAAACCGCGAGGCGCTCTGGGACCAGCTCTCTCACTTTCTCCACATGCTGCTTTTCTCTGCGGATGTGTTTGTGTTTTCATGTGGGTTCACGCACCTCTGTCAAAGTGAAAAAGCGCTCAGATTTCTGCAGCTTAATCCAGGATAGAGACACAAGACATGGCTGGATATTCTATTTACTATCCCCTGCTTTTCCCACATGTCCCCTAAAGCCTCTCTGAACTAAGCTGGTCTAGGTTAGCGGTCCCCAAAGGCAGGAGACACAGCACCTGCCTGTAGTGAGAGTGTCAGCTTGTTTATACGTGCCAGCCCCTCCTGGACTCGCCGTAATGGCTTTATTTATGAAGTGGCAGCAGCACTAACAGGCGACTGATAAAGGGGAGAACAGGCTTCCCTGGCCCACAGCCATGCTATCCACACAGCTTTGAAATATTGATACACTTTGACACTAGTGCTGTGGTGAGCCAAGCAGAAGGAATGGACTTTTGAAACTTGTAGACTCACAGAAATGAATGTTTATGTAATTCTGTGCTAAATAAATGCCTGTTATATTGGAATAATTTGCTCATTTTGCTGAATTTTTTATTTTTTTTGCATACCACTGCTCACCTCTTTTTGAAATAACTATTGTTGTAAGAAGAAAGAAAGAAAGCTTTTTAGATAGCTAAATATAATATATGCAGAAGAATAAATTACATTGAAGGAAAAAGTAATAATATACCTAACAATTTAACAAATATATATTTTCATTTGTCCAAAAATATCATTTTCTTAAAAGACAGTATATTCTTAACAAGGTTCACAACCATAAAGTGTTTAACCATTTTTCAAATGTATTGAAACTAATTTTATTTGACATCATCACCAATTAGGACAAGATCTCTAAAAATATGATGGAAAAAATGAATTTCTTTACTTTTCTTTAGATCAGACAAAAGTGCTGGCAATGCTACAGTGTCAAGAAATATTCAATTAACACAAAAATGAGGCTAAACGTGAACTGCACCACATTTATTTAAACTACGTTCTGTTCAAATTCTAGCTTCTCTTGTCCTTGTCATTTTGTGTTTTGTATCGGAGAATTGTGTCTTGTTTATCACTTCAGATCAACTTGCACAATGCACTTTTGGAATGACAATTTTATGACAAATGGGGGGAACCAGTTGCTTTTAAAAGTAACGACATCCAACACTGATGACAACTGACCTCTTGACCAATACCTTCACCTCATTTCCTCTATATAATCACAAACCTTCTTACACTCTTTCCATCTTCTTATCCTCCCATGTTGCTTTTATTCTGACTTCTCTGTCTTGTGTAAAAGTTTGTGAGAGTGCGTTAACCTCAGCCGCCTCCATCACACCTGCACCGCTCCAAAACCCCTCATTAAAATTAGCACACGACTTGCCATTAAACATGCGCAGTGTTTTTCTTTCTCCTTCTTGCAAACTGTGAGTAACCTGGCTGACTGAGGCCCGTGCATTTCTCAGGGGCGCCGTAGCCTTGTTTACCCTGAATATGATTTACTATTTCCTCTTAGACACAATGACAGTGAATGGATGGCGTCTGGCTGCGATCGGTGTTGCGTGACGGCTAAAGCGGCCGTTGGTTTTTGCGAGGATTGAAAGGGCGGGCTAATGTAAACCAAATGCCTACGCAGGTGCTGCTACCGAGCAACAATCGCTTCATGTTTTAGAAAAGATGTGTGATTCAGAGCTGCTGTCAACAGAATCAGTGAGGATAGACAGACAAATGTAAGAAGACAAGGTGAAAAAGAGTCTTTCAGTATGGTTATTTGACTGTATTTGATTCAACACTGCAATAAAGCAGATGAGAATTTTTACCAAACTTATCATCTTTTGTGGGATGTCTGCCACCGTAGTATGGGTTTTGTAGAGTATTGAAATATCTCAATAGAAAAATACTCTCCATTATTTGTGTACATTTAAGCTCTTAGATCCAGAAATGGCAGTAACTAAGTATTTTTACTCCAGTCTTGTACTTGAGTAGTGTTCTTGAGTATCTGTACTTTACTTGAGTATTACAAAATCTGGTGACTTTTCACTTTTACTTCTTGCATTTTTCAAGAAGTATCTGTTCTTTCTACTCCCTACATTTTATAATCAAGTTCATCTCACGCTCCACAACATCACAAACCAACTTTATGCTCTGCAAAAATGCATTTTGAGACTGGTTAAAATGTCCTAAAACCTGGATTATTTTTCTGGTTCAGATGGTTTTATTTGATATACTTAGATTATCTGACTTGTTTCGATGTGTTTTCTGTCTTGTTTCAATGAATTTCTTCTTATTTCAGCCAAATGATTTGCTAATGAAGTCAAACATTTTAGCTCATTTCAATGGCAAATTTGATTCAAACTCAAATCTCTTGAAAACATCTTGAAACAAGTCAAATAAGATGACAAATATCTAGTTTTCTATAGTTTTCGCAAAGACTATAAACTTTTGGCAATGTGATTGTACTTTTTTTTTTTTTTTTGCTAAAGTAAATTTACACACATTTACTTTTATACTTTTACTTAAGTAAAGGAGTTTCAACAAGAGTTTCACTTTGATCAGAGTAATTATTTACACAAGTAACTGTACTTTTACTATAGTGAACTTCAGGTCTTTTGCCATCTCTGCTTAGATCCTACTTTTTTATAACATGTTGTCTGTTATGCATATCTTACATTTATTCAATTGATGTTTTACTTGTTAAAAACATCTTGCTGTCTTCTCATCTCTCTTGGCTCAGATCACCCTCTGTGTCATCTCTGAAAAACTCCAAGTGCGAACTGAGTTTGGGGACCTTTATTTTGGCTCACTTCCATATCAAGTTGTCTTCTTATAAATCACAAAAAGGTGGTGTCACGGAATTGTTTCCATAGAGAAAAATATAGTGAAACATTCCAGGCAAACCTATAATTTCTTTATGGAGACAAGCAGCTGCTGGACTCCACCAGTAAAAGGTACACATACTGATTTCTACGACCTTATAGCCATCAAAGACATGCATAGAGATGAGTCTTGATGAAATTAATTAGCATTTTGGAATACTTTTAGCCCATCTTTAGATTTAATACATCAACAATTACAGTACTAGAACCCTATGCTGGTGTTTCGTTCAATATCCTCCATCGAATCAGAGTTAGTTCTACTGTTAAAGTACTTTTATAAAGATAAGAAGCTACAATTCTAAAGCAGGTATTCTGCTATGATGTCTGAGTAAACTGATCATTTGTTAGTGGAGATGTTAAACTTATAGCTGTCAGGTCCTTGTCCAGTCTTGTTTTGCCAGGTGGAGCGAGGCCCTTTCTTTCCCATCAACTCAAATCCTGGTGTTTTGATCCAAACCAGCTGCCGTAGTCTGAGAAATCTGCCTGTACAAACAAACACGCTGGCTGATGCATCTGCCAGCCATTACGGAGCACTGCAGAGCTGCGTTGTATCAAAATAAGCCAGGCGTCGTCTCCAGGACAGCAAATAAACATAACAGGTTCATTTTTCACTGTTAAAGCCGATATGGTGGAGATTAGTTTACTAAAACACACCTGCTGCATCTGCGCGTTTGTAATGTGAGAATCAGGCCTACTCTGCCAACAGTCTTTTGTCTTGAAAGTTAAAGATTTCATTCATTTTTTTGTTTCAGAGTTGTACTGAGATGAGTTTTGCACATTGCACATACTTTGGGCCAAGAAAAGACTCAATTACTGTTCAATTCAATCAATCATGGTTTTCAATTTTATTTGGTTTTAGTAGAGATATCTAGTTTCTGAACGTGAGTAGCATACAATTTTAATTTTATATTTAACACAAAACAGATATTTCTTCCTTCAAAGTCAGAGAATTGCTCCAAACATGCTTTTACTGTGGATTGATTGTAGACCAGTTGATTAAAACATTTGAGCGGACAATTGACAATAAGCAAAGATGGAATCTTGATCTCTGTTAAATAATGGTAATAATTGGTCTCAAAAACACTCCCAAGGAAACCAACATCTAGATTTTACTAATTGAAATTAATCTATGCATCTAGTAATAATGTTCATTGTGGACAGCTGCTAGCTTTTTGGTGACCTAGGAGACCACAAAAAGGATTGGAACAGAGGGGTCCCCTTGTCTTTACCCTCTTCTCCGATCTTCTCTTTAGCCACTGAACAGAAATACTAAAGTCTGAAATCCTTTTCAGGACAAATAGACTAATATTTTGTGTTGCTTCTGACAGAATTTGAAAACATAAATTTTTGAAACTTGGCAAGACCTCAGCTTTCTGCAGGTGAAATTTCAACTACATGACTCAATGGAAAGTTAAAGGCATAGTTTGGAACATTAATAACTTATGTAGATACATAATAATAAGTTCCACAGAAACATGAACATTTTTTGGTCATACAAGCCCACTCAAAATAAAGACACACAATTTTGTTATTCCTTAAGTAGGCCTACAAAATAAATATCTAAATAACAGAAATATGTATTTTCAATTAGGTCTCTTTTTTGGTGAAAAAGTTAAACAGTGGACCTTTTAATTACCTTTCAAACATTCATCACTGTAGAAATGAAAACATTGTGTCAAATTCTGGTGAGCGGCGCTGAATCGGAGGCAGAATACGATGTTTGGTCCATTTAAACCAGTGTAAACTGTACCAAAAGTTTTTTTTTTTTTTGCCTCTGGCTAGAGATGTGACTCACCGTCATATATCCTGAAAAGGGTCTATTCTTCATGCATCTCTACAAAGAAATTTAGCCAAATGTATTTCCATATCCAAACAGGGGACATATACCTTCTCTTGTGGCCACTTTAAAAATAAACTGTAATATGTGCAGATTTTAATGATTGGTACCAAAAACTTTCAACTAAGGAAAGTTAGCTTATCTTTTTAATAAAACTTTTTCTCTTTGGAAAAAAAGAGCAAAAGAAAAACTTCTCAATCGTTTATTCATTTTCTCCAAAAACAAAAATCAAACCTGATGTCGAAGAAACAGCAGATCTCAAACTCTCAGACAAAACTGGAGTCACTCTACAAGCTACAAACATGTCACAGATCGCTGCTGTTGTCACTCATCGCCTATACTGCCGCCTAAAACTGCCATGCTGATGAAAAAAGTGCTAAGTTAAGCAAGTTGGCGAGCCCCACATCAGTTGAAGTTAGCTTATAGGCCTACTAT
This sequence comes from Mugilogobius chulae, assembly GCA_038363315.1. Lineage (NCBI taxonomy): Eukaryota > Metazoa > Chordata > Actinopteri > Gobiiformes > Gobiidae > Mugilogobius > Mugilogobius chulae. Next base: position 34,698,018 of record CM076409.1, on the reverse strand, counting down.
GCACTCCTCCCTAGAGTATATGCCTGTTACGAGCAACGGAAAAGGGTTTTGTGGTGATTAAGGCAAAAGTGAAAGACGACAAGGTTAAAAGAGGATTGAGGGCTGGATTGGGAGCTAAAGAATGAAGAAATGTTGGGTAAAAAGGGGCATAACATCAGCAGTAGGACATGGTAGCTGTATATGTGTGTGTGTTGGAAGGGCAGAAAGGGAGGTGGCTTGTTTTCCTTGGCCCACCTGCCTAGAGAGGCAGCCCCGAACAGGAAGGTCTAAAAGTTAATTACATCATCAGTCTGCGCCAAAGTAAATGTGAGCCGCTGACAGACGCCGCAGAGCCCTCAAACGCTGCTCTCATCAACTGTTCTACTACTCCACTCCATACCTGACTCATTTGTGCTATCAAGTCAGTGACCTGCGTACTACGGCGGTATTCTGAATGAACAAAAATAGGAAGAAATGTCCAAACAGTTAATCAGAACTGACAATACTGTTATAGACTTCAAATTTTCACCACCGACATAGAGGTTATGTTTTAGTTTGTGCTGATTTCTGTTGGAGTCAAAGATATGAGTTTTAGCCCAGTGAAGAGGAATAAATGATTGGTCTGAAATGAACATCCTGTGTTTGAATCGACCCGGCTGCGATTTGTGAGAGTTGTAGTGATTGAAAAAGGCACTGAATAGACTGACTATAGTTGGAAAAAAGATTCAGTTTGGTTTGTCCAAAATGTAATAAATATATTTTCTTGTCTTTTTCTGCTTAGTAGTTCTAAGATGACACCCATGCATATCTTGAATGAGTTATTTAAAGGAATAGCTATCAACTGCATTTTCGGTATATGCGATAAAATTGGAGATAGAAAGAAGACAAAAGTGTAGAGATTCAGGAAAACCAAGACTGATAGCTGTCATAGCTGCTCGTCCAATGGAGAATAAATATGAAGTTCATAAAACATCCAGGATTTAAATATTTTACTAACACGATCAGACTAGATCTGGTTCAGTCAGTGTTTTCAGCTGATGTTCAATCATCCAAGCAACTTTCTCCGGGCTAAGTTGTTGATTGTGACTCCCATCAGGTGTGATTGTGGGCGGAGACAATCGCTCACAGTCACCTGGCAATCCAGGCCAAACTCCATTCAAATACATGAAGAAGTTTATAAAACATCCAGGATTTAAAGGGAGTCACAATCAACAACTTAGCCCTGGGGAAGTTGCTCAGTCAGTGTTTTCAGCCGACGAAACGTTGGGTGAAAACAGACTGAATCCAGTAGATCTAGTCTGATCAGGTTAGTAAAAAATTAGAATATGCATAAATAATTGTGAAATGTTAAATGAGAATGGCAACAACATGGTGATAACATTATTGAGTATTGAACAAGTCTCCTTTGTGTTCACCATCATTTTTAGTTCAACCACAATCACAAAAAAGTAATTAAAACACTTTTATTATACTGTGTGTTCATGAGTTAAAAATATTCTGACTTCCTTCATTTTGAGGCCATTTTGTTACTTTCATGTAAACTCATGGACACTTTTCCTGCAGCCATGTTCATTACAGAAGTCAGAGCACTGCCGCCGGTTTGCTTGCTTCTTAATCATTCCTAATTTCACACAGCACCTAAGGGTGGCCCTTAGTGGCTTGGCTTGCACCAGTCCAGCCCTGTGGCCTCTTCTCTGAACCACAGGACATACTTTTACAAAACTCCTCATCCTCGCAGCTATGTGGACACTTAAAACATGTTATCTCCAGTGCACTGCGATGATCCTCGGCACATTAGCATACAGTAAGCAGCACCTCTGGTCACTCTTTACAAGTCTCCACAAGGACAGAGAAGATGGACACTTGGAAGGAGATACTGTCATGCAATGGAAGTGAGAAAGTACTTCACACTGTAAGAGAGCCCTTTGGCCCAAACTTATATACTGTATTTATATATCAGGACAAGTTTAACATGGATATGTGTTTCTCATAATTATGCATTACACTAAAACCCAGAAAGTACAATGTTTATATTGTTAGCATTTGGCTCACTCTCATTATCTTACTTGACTCTAAGACATATGAAAAGCTCTTCAAAACACATTATGATGAATAATTTGCAGTTCAAAGTTGATAAACAAACATGTGGACTGCTGTAAAACATTTAAAATAAACTCTTTCTGTTTATTTACATCCTTTACAAGTTGCATATTAAAAATTGTGCTGCAAATATAAAAGCATTATTTATTTTTGTGCTACTGAAACAACAACAAATTCTCTTGCAGGTGTGGGAAATTCTACTATCTAGCCTTTTCACTTGACCTGTGATTAGATTTAAACCAGCTAGCTATACTTCTTGTCTTAATATGTATTTCCTTCCAGTTTCCTCCTCTGCTCACGCTGTTTCTTTTGCAGCAGTGTGTGGGTGTAGCTCAGGAGACACGATCATGAGCCACTTCGCTTGAGTGCTGCCTTCAATCAGCTCTCAAATTAATATTAATCACCCTCCCTCCCCCACACAACAAGACCGTCATCTGCCTCAGATAAATACTGGAACAGATAAAGCATTTATCAGGGAGAGCACTTTAGGCTGACAGGTTTTGGAGTGAATTCACAACTTTTAAAAGAATTCCTAGTTTTATCATGTGCTCGGTAATACACAATGGCATGTAGATCAGTGATTTAGATTTGTTAAACACAAACTTGGCCTAAAATAGGGATGCACAGACCCGATACTGGAACCAGAACGTCTCATGATGTTTGATATTTTATTCAGATTAAGTTACAATAACACTTACATAGCCCTATGGCATAGAATAGAAACAGATCTACAGATCTGATTTTCTGTTCAAAACTGCAGAACTGAAGGTCGCATCTCGATTGTAAAAGACTTTGACGAGGAGCAGCTTTTAAATGATAACTTTTCTGAGTTGGAAAGTTGTTATATGATAGATTTGAACCTAAATGTTTCACTTAGAATCAATATATTTTTTAGTGATAGCAGACAAGTGGGCGGAGATAGGTGGTAAAAGAAAAAAGATTTTGAGCACCAGCATACTGCGAACATACATTATAAACATGCATGAATCAATTATAATATACCTTTTGATTACACTAATAATGAAAGAAACATCATCAGGTTTTTATTATCTGAAAACATTGACAAAATCAAAGGTAGAGTGTAAAGCCTGACTTGGTGAGACTATTCATGCATGTCTCCAGTTGGTTAAACTATAACGGCCTGCTCTTCGCCTATCCAAACGAGCTGTAAAACAGCTGCAGTACACCCAGAACGCTGCTGTTCAAGTCCTGACCAGAACAGGAAGTACGATCACATTAGTCCTGTGCTTAGGTCTTTGCACTGGCTTCCAGTGGCTCAGAGAATAGACTTTAAAACAGCTCTGCTTGTGTTTAAGTCTCTCCATGGACTAGTACCAAAGTACATCTCTGACATGACAGTGCGTTATGAACCATCTCAGACTCTGAGGACCTCAGGGACCGGCCTCCTGCTGGTGCCCAGAGTCAGGACTAAACATGAACCAGGATCAGGACTAAACACAGAGAACTAACGTTTCAGTTGTATGCAGCTAAGAATCTTCTTGAAGATGTAGGACAGGCTTCGACTGTGGCAATGTTTAAATTTAGGCTCAAAACATTCTGTTTGTCTGTACATATGACTGAAAAGGTTTTATCTGCACTCTTTTTTTCTTTTAAAGTAATTATTTGGTTATTTATACAGTATTGTTGTTTATTAATGTTTTGTTTTGTATTATGATTTTCATGTATTTTTCTTGCTTTGTAAAGCACGTTGAATAGATTTGTTTATGAATTGTGCTATACAAATAAATTTGCCTTGCTTTGCCAAAACACAAAAAATCTGCTTAAGTCAGCTTAGGCTACATTTCTGAGGAAGGCAGAGTGCAATCAAACATGTCAAGGTACCACATTATCAAACAAGGACACAATCTAAATGATTGTCTATGATGCCCATTTGTAAGACCAGGTCCTTTGCCACATAAAAAGATTATTAAGGCAAGGATGAATAAAAATGAAGCTATGAAGCTGGTTGATTTTAAATCATGAGGACACACTAAACAGATCCAGACGTGTTCTTTAATTGTCCATAAGCACCAGTGAAGGTCACTGCTCACCAATACGTCTCCACTGGCCACTCCACTAAATATTGTCATACTTCTTCCTTAGCAACCCCGCATTATCTCAACACCACAACACTCCAAGCTACTGTCCATTAAAAATACTCAAAACTAATGTCTGAAACTTTCATTAAAACCCAGCAACGGCTGCTGCTTCACGCTGCCAAGAAAAAAAAAAAAAAAAAAAGAATGAGCGATGGGGAGGAAAATATGGCTCCAAAAATCTGAAGTGATCATGCAGTCCAATTTGTGTATGTGTGGAGGGGAAAAAAGAAGATGCTGAAGGTCAGGCAGACATTGAGGCAATCACGCTAATGAAAACAAATGAGCGATACAGTTGAGAAGGAAACAGGGACAGACTGAACGAGAGACAGCGGAGAGGCGGGGAGAGGGAGTGAGAGTGCCTTGGCTCAGACTAATCAAACACAACATAGGGCATATATACACCAGCGCTGAGAATGTACAGATCCACCAGGCATCGCTCCTCACCGGCTGCCATGTCCTGTTCTTTTATTTACATGCCCCGGCGACCTTTAGCCACACACACGTGCACACACACACCATACTGTACACACCAAACTCGTAGCAGTGGCAAAATGTGAAGGTTATTCCAGCGAAAGGATGACAGTGTTTATTCAGGGCTAGCAGGCAGACTCTGTGACATTCAACTTGAGGAAAATGATTAATGCTACAATATACATAGGCACGAGGAAGGGAGGAAATCAGCTCCCAAGCTAAGAAGAGAGAGAGAGAGAAAAGAGAGAGAGGTTTGGAGCGACCACTCTGCAAAGAGGAACCCGCGGCTAGCTTCTTTGACTTTGCTACTGTGACACAAGTTGTGAGGAACTGAACTTGCATTTTGTATGCTGTCCAAAAGTTTCTGTGCTTTGAATAGTTGAATATCTAAGATTAGCTGAATATACTTCTAGACCTGTAGGTTACTACTCTTAGGTCTAAGAGTAGGTTGTTGCATTATTACCATTTTAGATTGGAACTATATTTCCTATTTGTTTCATCTAAGCAACCCTGTCAGTGCTTCATTCCCCTCTTGA